>WHYT01017043.1:70023-136921 GCA_009806455.1 Tetrax tetrax
AAGTTAGAGCCAATCCTTCTTGCTTGGAAGCAGCAGTATGAAATAACTCAGGTGTCTGGCTCTGAAGCATATAGCTTTTGTGAAGTACCGTTGAAGAGCAACAGAATACAAAAGTTCACATAAAGAACGAAGTATCAAAACGTGACATTTCTAATAACGAGGAGGTAGCATGACTTGTTACGAAGCTTGACACACAAAGAAAAAGAATTAAAGACTTATTTCAGAACTGCGGCCCGGCTTCATACACCCTAAAGGAATTTGACTTCAAAGCTGCCTGTGACAGGCTATGTGCATGGTGGACAACAGAAGAAAGAGACAATGAGACCAGCAGAACTGCCGTGTCTGGTTCTGGTGTCAAGATCTTTTCATGGTTTGTGCTTCGCCTACAGAAAGTACCTAGGAGCAAATCACCTCTTTCAGGTTCTCAAAAAACTGTTACTGTGATGAAGGAAAATCATTCCCCAACTCCCAAAGGAAAGTTATCCTCTGCAGATTCTTTTTACTCTTTCCCCTCTCTCTCTCCTTTCTCCCACATCACGTAGCAATAGCAGTCAATGAAAGCATAAGTGCTCCACCTATCAGAAAAAGGAATACTGGACATTTATTAATAAAAGTTAATAATGTGACCACATTTACAGTAAAAGACTTTCACAATAAAGTAACAGACAACAGGGTAAAAAAGGGGTCTTCGGAAGGAAGTGAGACATAGTACAAGACCAACTATTAAAATCAAAATGATTACCTGGTAATTTCTTGGATATCTCCTATCTCTCCTATCTAAGAAAGGTTAAGCAAAAGCAAAGCTAAAGAGATGAGGCATAAGTAATAGCGCTGCTTGGAAGACCAACTCACAGATACTCGTTAGACAAGGTCAAAATCATGGGATAAGGCTAAAGCAAAGGCCTATAACATACTAAGGCTGATACTTCTTATATTGTAGGGGACTTTGTTTCTGAAGCCCAGATTTCCCAAAAAGACTAGAAGTGGGTTGAGCATTGCAGAGCTACTTCTATTCCAGTTAGATACAGGAAAAAAAAAAAATCAAGATTAGTAAGATCTGGGATATCAGTGACTGTCACATAGCTCCAGGAATGAAAAGAATTACTACTTAGAGCAGAAAAAGCCTCTAGACCGTGTCTGAAAGTGTGGAAAACAACAGGAAATTTATGTACTTAGTGTGTCCTTGTGTCTGGAAGAAATGAGAGTGCCTGTAAAAAATACAATTTGAAAATAGCCTTATTTCTGACAATAGTGGGCTCTGTAGCACTTGAAGATTTTATTAACCACGTCCACTAACAAGAACTCTGAGGAATAAGATGCTATAACCGAAATACTATGATGGTACATAAACATTCATAAGATACCTAAGTCCACAAAATTAATTCTGTAATTTGTCTAATTTACAACAAAATCCCAAGGATTGCCAAAGAGAGCTGTTTTGTCTAGCATTAAGTTTATGCAGGGTTCGATGTTATGACATATTTGTAACCCACCAGTGAAGATGATGCTGTGAATAAGTACTGTAATGGGCTTCCTGCGACAGCGGAGCCCTCCAGGCTGGGGAGCACCCTTCACCCCACTGCCCGGCCATGGGACAGCAGCACGGCCAGCAAGGGGAAGCAGACCAGGAGTGCAGGTAAGGAGGAGCCTGATTCAGCTGAGATGAAACAAGGGGTCTGCACCGTGCTCCATGCAGGTATGTTACACTATCTTACCTCATTTGTCTTCTTACTTACCTCAGTTGTCTAACACTGACTAAAATAAAAAAAAAAAAAAACAAACAACATAAAAACAGTCCCAGAAGCAAAAACTCTGACTCTTTGCTTGCCAGTAGAGGTTAGTGCCCTAACTTGTAATCTGCCAGGAGGTCCTCTGCTGCTGCTGTGCTTCTGACCACTGGCAACTATAGCATCTCAGCATCAAATAGGGGAATATATCTTACTTATACAACACGTATACTGACATGATAGCCATAGACCTCTCCTGACACTTAGGGTTAAACCCTTGAGACCAAAAAGGACATCGAGCATTTACACAGAAAGATTTGGGTTCTAACTATTAAAGAAGAAAATCCACAGTAACACCATCCCTGTGAACCTACAGTTCTGACCTGTGAAGCTAAAAGCTGCTGCAATTTTTTCTTCCTAATAGTCTGCTGCCTACACGAAAGCACTCATCTGCCTCAACAGGCATTTCTAAGATCCCACAAGGTTACCTATAACAAGGTTACCTATAATATCTGTCATACATGTTCTCTGATGCCAGCAGCATGAGATGTAGTTGCTTTAGGCTCCATTGTAATACTTTTCTCCAAGTGCCACTTCTGTACCAAAAGTCTAATCTCACTTTTCTGCAATAACTACCACTATTTGTGGTATTATGGTACCCATATCTGACTCATCCTGCATAAAAAAAGGGGCAAAATTCCCTCATTCAATAATTCTTGCATCAGGCTCAGCTGCTTGCTTTTAAGGCAGCTCTTCTTTCTAAAAGATACACAGTTTTGATCAAAGGCTTCCACTAATGGAAAATCTATCATATTCCCTGAATGATGCATCCCAATAATAAAATACTTTGGCTTCTTAAAATGGGCATCATCTTTCCTGATCAAATTCTCTGACTTTCAGCCTCAGGATCTTGTTATGTTTTGTCTTTGTGATAAATGAATCCCCAATACCAAGCATCTACTCTGTGTAGAGTAGATATGTCACCCCTTATGCTTTTCTTTGACAAAGGAAAGCAAACAGAAAAAAAACAGAAGTGAAAAGAAAGCCCCCATATGAATTTGTTTAAGGTTGGCTCAGTGTTTTTAACAAAAAAGATGAGTTTAGGTCTCATCTTAAATACAAAACAATTTTTCCACCTCCAAAACAATTGTCAAGCACAGAGATTCAGATTTAAAAGCAGATAAAGGGAGATCTAGTCCCTACCCACCCTCCACAAAAAAAAAGAAAGAAAAAAAAAGACAATGAAACCTAACAGATGATGTCTCCCCATGTCCTTTCCTGTGATAGACCTATCACAGGTGATTGAAGTAAAGAACTGAGGATAGGCACAAAGGGGAGATCCTGACACACAGCTTTAAAACAAGGAATTATCCCTCTGAAGTTCACTTACAATTATATAATAAATTTACAGTGCTTTGAATTAATTAGAGCATTAGTAAACAAGCATGGTGAATTTCTGTCAAAGTCAGATGAAGCCACACTGGTGACCAAGGAGATGAATACACATAACAGTTTCCCATTGAGGAACAATGAGGATTTTTTAACACAGCAGTATTACTGCTGCTTAACATGAGGTAAAAAAAAACAGGTAAAAAGAAATTCTGGAAAACACAAGAAAAAAAAAAAAGTGATCTAATCCTGACTGTTATTACCTGTTGGGAGCAGCAGCAGATCTTTCACAGAGCATGGTAGCTCTAGCAAGAGAAGAACAAAGCACTAGGCTGGACTGAAAGCCACATACCTAACCAGAAAGGTCTTCCAGTTTATATCTTCAGTAAAGCGTCCAGAACAATCACATGGAAAACAAAACGGCTCTGTAATAACAGCAAACGCTCCCCTGCTCACCCAGAAATGGATGTAGCCCCAATCCCAGAGAGGGCTGCACAAAGACACGAAAGCCTTATCTGACATGGAAGAAACATGTAAATCAAATGTTGGTCCATTTTAATGGTGGGCAAAGGAGAGGAAAAATTAAGCCACATAGCTGTTCCAATTTAACCCATGACTGACCTGACCTCTTTTTGGGCATGATCACTTTAAAATCATGTTGCTTTGGTCAAGCCAGGTGGGTCTTCTGGCTTTTTGTCTCCTATTAGAGAAATACCGTAGACCTCTTTGCCATACACACTACTCAGTAGCAAAGCATTGGTAAAGCTTTCATTTATTAGGGCAGTAATAAAACAGCATCGGTACATTAATAACCAATAGTAAACAACGGAGTTTAACTCTCCAGCATTTAGATATCTGAAGTTTCAGCCATAGTGTTCTTTACATATACACATTCCAATAGTCTCAATGCATATTTACTAGAAGGTAGCAGGTTATATTAACATGTTGCACACACAAACACATACGTATGTATCAGTATGAATTGTTTTATACCAATCAGCTCAGCACAGAGACCTCGCAGTAACTGACACTTCTAATAGTCATGCACATTTTTTATGATCAGTTAAGGCCAGATAAAAGGGGGTAAAGAGGAAGAGACACAGGGAGATGTGAGGACAAAAGACAAGAAAACAAAATCACTGATTGAAGAAAGGCTTTTGTCTCCCAGTGATGGGAGACCCTTCTTCAAGTCAAAAGCTAAGGGTTGTTAAGAGACAGTGCCCGCATTATCATTTAAAAAAGTCTACCTCTTGGCTAAAAACAGCTTCTGGAACTGTGTTTGTAAAGCTAGACAGGGTGGGAGAGCAAGAAAAAATAGTTGAAGAAAATATTTCAGAAGTTGCAGTGGGCATTTAGGAGAAGGAAACTAATATGTCCTTATCTGGTAAGGCAAGGCTCACCTAAGCTACACACTGGAGGATGCATTTTCTTCATTAAGTAGTTTCTGTTCAGGTCTGTCCTTTGAGAAGTCTGTCTGGTGACTTCATATGCTAGTGGCCACATTTCAGAATAGAGATACTGTAAAAATCTGAATTCTGGCAGACCTACTAAGCAAGCCCAGTTGGCATGAAAGGTACTATGACGTGGGAGTTTGTACAAAAACGGAAGGATTACAGAATTCAACCCAGGAGAGTGAAAATCACTAAACCTCTCTCCACGTGGATCGATTCCAGGAAAGACAAAGGCAAAGTAAGTCCTTAAACTTTGGTACCACATTTCTCTGCATTGGGTTTTGACACATTAGCGGAATTACTTAGGTAACTAACATGTTAGGTAATGCATGTAGGTAATACAGACATGCTTTGAAGGTCAATCTTAGCAAACACTGTTACATGAAATCTGTGGTTCGAGTCTCATTCTAAGATACCAAACAGAATCAGCCTAGCAGAGCTGTATTTTATTACAGAGTGAAAATAAGGACACTTCAAGAAGTGAAATAGTTCAATGTATGATCAAGTTTCAAGGATATTGAGTATTTAGTAAGGAAACTTACAAAGTCACTAGATGTCTTCCTATTGGCTTCACATATTTCAGTTTGTTAGAGTAAGAAATCCATTCCAGTGCCAGGTAGCCCTGGCTGATCATATTGTGAATGTCAGTTCATTGACTCAGTTAGTGAACTCTTGCCATTTTAAACTTCAGCAAGTCATTAACCATGAAGAAAAACAAAGATTATTCCTTAACTACCTGTTCAGCTGCAGGTACAAGCACAGTACTATAATCTGATGAACCAAGCATTTTCTGCATTTACCTTTTTAGCTGCACTCAATGTACATAAATCCCAGAGGTGCTAATTTCACTACAGAAACTACGCAATTAAAATTTGCTAATATAATTTGCAAGTAAGAAAGCAGAAGAAATTTAAAAATGAGAGGCTTTTGGGGAGCTGTAGGAGACTGGTAAGGGGTACAAGCGTGTGACATTCCACGGTAATGAGCCAGGCTGGCTGCGTGCCAGTGTCAGCCACTGTAACTGCGCCCTGCAAGAATTCAGCTGCAAATCTTTGTTTCCTTTGTGTCTTTCATATCTTTGCAATTCTCAAGGCAAAAGGCAAAGACAAAGTCTTTCAGCTGGAGTTCTTTCATCCAAGAACATTCTTCATCCAAGGCCAAAGGTTCACCACATCCTAAAAGGCCTTTGGATCTGCATGTTCAGTCATCTTCATCCAAGTGTGTTCCTTTGGGAGCATTATTCAGTCCTTGTGGTTGATCCTAAAAGAACACCAATAAAAACTATCTTCATTCCTTCAAATACAATCTTCAATGGTTTTATCTCTAGGACCACTGCACAAGAGTATTGCGTAAAAGACGCAAAATGGTAAATGATTCAGAGATATTTCAATTAAAACCACAACCCATTGAAATGCTTCTCCTTCTATAGTTTTTGGTCAATTCTTTAGATAAAGGTTTCAGAGATGAAACAGACTTTCTAGAAAAACACACATATGAACATATTTTTCACTTGTGCTGACAGCAATTTGAAAAGACTACCTGTTAGCTTTCCCTGGACAATATTTCTAAAGTGATAAAAACTGTGATAGAAGACCCTAACCTGTATACAACATTACTACAAAGTGTTTTGAATATAAAATTCCAGAATATGAAGAGGTTTCTATATCCACTTAAATTGCTTTACTGGAGTAGGGAGAAGTAGAGTTTCCTCTGAGGAAACAAGACAGTTAATGGTGCATAATAATGCTACAGAACTTTAAAAACAAAACAAAACAAAACACAGAACAAAACACACCAAAGCCAAACAACCTCAAACCCTGCAATTATAACTTACAATTACCAAAAGTGTTATCTATGCTTGATTTCAAAAGCAATCTACTCTCTAACCCTGCCCAGTATTCCACATCATCTAGCTTGTCTAACTTTCCTCCGTTTTTTTTTTTTTAATATGAAGTTCTCCAATCCTTTCCTTGCCTTTTTTTGTTTGTTTGTTTTTAAATTATTTTCCTGAAGCTACATATTCACTTCTTCCTTTCTTCCTTCTGTCCAAATATCTTCTTTCCTTTGTCTCTTCTGGTAGCCTCTCCCTGCTACCCTTCTCTTCAGGTCCACAAGCCTGTTATGATGTTAGTCTTCACCTTTCTCCTTCTGCATCATGCACAACTCCGTCTTCGTCACCACAGCCTCTCTACCAGTTCTGGGTCTCCTGTGCCTTTTCTACCTATTGCCCCACAGACACGTCCAGTTCATCTTTGCCTTTATTATTTTGCAATATTCATGTCTCTTCACATCCTTCTTTCACCTAAAACCCAGTTATTTCCTATCTTCTCAATTATTTTTTTTTTTGCATGCTACCAAGTTTCTGCTATCGCATCATCCTGGCAAGCAACTAGGTCACAAACTGTTTCTGGCATAAGAGATCAATCCTGCCTTACTCTAATAGCATAGCAACACTAAGATGGAAGAGAGTTGGTCTTTAGCATAATTTTTAAAAACAGAAAACCTTCTCTACAAGCAGTGCTATCAGTTATCATCATTCTATTACAATACTATGAAGTAAGTTTATTGCTGCTGAATCTGCAGCTTCTGTAGGAAATCCATAAGAAATCTCTCTCAAAAGAAAATGTCAAGTTTTAATGGTTACAAGGAAAGCATGAAACAGGCTCCTGTCTTAACATTGTGAATCACAGAT
Organism: Tetrax tetrax; assembly: GCA_009806455.1. Taxonomy (NCBI): domain Eukaryota; kingdom Metazoa; phylum Chordata; class Aves; order Otidiformes; family Otididae; genus Tetrax; species Tetrax tetrax. The sequence goes on from WHYT01017043.1 coordinate 77,283, forward strand.
AAGAAACGGTATAATTGAATCCTAATATTCTAGTGTTAAAATTTTTAAACTAGATGTATAACTATAAGCATTCTGACTCTCAGAGGCAGACATAAACCTAATCTGAACAGAGGAGCAGACCACGTAACAACAGCTTAAGTCCATACCTGATTTTGAACTATTCCGAGTTAACACTACATACTGTATGGTCAGAACATTAAAGAAAGGCGAGAAAAAAAAAAAAGGAAAGTTAATCAGTTAATATCAAACAGTCACCACAAGCATGCTATTAAAATGACACTCATTACACTGAAGATGTAAAAACAGGCAGCAGTGTTGTCTCAGTAACTTCTATTCGCTTTTGGATGGAAATGACCAGAAGCGACAAGAGTTTGGTAATTTGTAGATTTCAAACCAGTAGCAAATGGAGGAAAAGTTCAATTTTCCTCATCAGTCTGAGAAACTTGTTCCTATCAAAAGTCATTTCTTGATCTCAAATTAGAAGCCATTTCCCCTGTAATGGGAAATGGACAGGTCAGATAAAGGATATTAATGAGGATTACTTTTTCCTTTGATGGAATGTAATCAATACCCCTCCTTAATTATCTGAAAGAAATATGACAGGGAATTAAAAGGGTGGTTTTGTTGTTTTGGGGTTTTGGGTTTGTTTGTTTGGTTGGTTGGTTGGTTTTTTTTACTCCACTCAGCCTCCACAAAACCTTTAATTGTCGTGGTTTATATTTTCTAGAATTAATACTGTTAAACTGCCCTCAAGATTCTTCTTCTACGGTCCTATCTAATTTTTCAATGTAAGAGTAGACAGGATTAAAATTTTTACTAGAAACTCTTCAACATCCATCTTCTAACGTAAGTGACCAGGCTATGTTTGCATAATCAGGTTAATTACATAGAGGAAATATTTCTTTATCAGTTCTGTGCTGAGGTGAATTTAAAGGCACTGAAGGATTCAGAAATCAAATCCTTTATAATATTAACTTTTTGAAAGATGTTAACAAGACATTAACTCAAACAGAAGCTTCCTATTGACTCTCTATTCTGCCTTCAAGGCCTGACCAAAGCAGATCTCAGACTCTAAATCTGATAAGACTCAAACAGGATTTAGTTTGTAAAAAACAACAACTCTAGGCTTCAAAGTTTATTAATTCTTTAGTGTCCTCGTTCTTTAGCTTTTCACATGTAAACAAGATTTCTGTGCATCAGAGTCAATAAACAACTTTTAGCTGAAAGGAGATAGTGGTACCATGTATCTTCTTGTAAAAGCAAAGGCCATAAACTTGTTTTAACATCAAGACAAATGCAAAAAGAGAAATTAAGGTAGATTGTGTCAGCTGCAGCCTGGAGGAAGACTGAAGGCAAGATGAGGGAGTACACTCTTAGGTCAATTTTTCCTAACAAATTTCAGGCCTATCAGATCTTGAACCTAGTATATTATACAAGTAAGGATAATTTTCTGGATGCTTAGGCCTTCACAAATTTATTCATAAACATATCTAAGCTATTGCTTCCTGTCTTGGCACTTGTCAGTAAGCAGTCCTTAGCTTTCCCCTGCTGACCCCTTCTGAAAAATACAGTACAAAAAAAAAAATTATGTACCAACAGCCAGTTTGGTGCTGGTTCAATGTTGTCCCTGCAGTGGTGAAATACCATTAAGTGCTCGGAAGCACTCGCAAACAATTTTCTCAGTGTTCAGTTCTCAGCACTAAAGCTAGCTGTGGGTCAAGTCAATGCTAAGACAAATCTAAGCTTTACAGCTGTTGAAATACTTAAGCCATACTAGATTTTAAAGTGATGTCATAGCAATGCAGTTATTACTTGCCTGCCACAGGATCTGCTGATGGCAGTCTAAGTTCTTCATCAAGGGGCCCAAATAATTGAAGCAATCCATCTGCTCTATGTACTCTCTTTCAGCCTCTACTGTGATTACTTACTGCCTTGTGATATTTGCCAGTGATGTCACAATCAAGCAATCGGTGGCCTGTTAGATCTCCTGAGAACTGCACTGCACTCCTGTGATGGAGCATAGGTAACTAAAATAATCCACCTGTTCTAAGCTTTCCCTTTGCAAAACCTGATGGGACATGATATTTGGCAGTGACTGTCATAACTGATCAAGTAATTGCCAGACTCGTGCATATTTCCTGAAAGCTGCTGCTGTTTTTCATCATGAATTCCAGATAATTGAAATAATTGACCTGCTCTAGGGCCCTGCTTTGACTCTACCATTTGCTGCAATGGGACATTTGCCTATTGTCATATTTGTTTAAGAGCTGCAGTAGGGAGAGGCTTTGATTATTTTTTCACAAGATGTAATAGACCACAAAGGAAAGTGACATGATTTGCCCAGTTTGTCTTACTGAACTTCCAGATACTACTCTGCCCTCTGCACTCACGCTATGACTCACAAGTATGCGTGCTACGCCGTATCCATCCAGGCATTAGAAAGGCACAGGGAGAGAAAATGAAGAAAAGCATGCAAGCTAAAGTTCTGCAACGAGAATGATAGTGGGAAACCTAGTACTGCTCCCATACAATGAGCACCAAGTAACTTAAATGCTCCAGTGCTCTGTTGGTTAAACGGACTTCTATTAAGCTTTTTTTTCCAGTAGTTAAGAAGCCTAAAAATGTTTTACAGAGGAGCAGGTACCCTGACCTGAGCTTTTCACCACTTATTACATAGTTGAAAGACAGACTTGTCTGTTGATTGATATAAAGATTTTTAGAATAGTCTAATTAAACGTACTAGACATAAAAAGCTTTTATGCATTCATCTGCTCTTGTGAGAATAGCAGTATAGATCTTACTTGTAGTCAGATTATATTGCTCAGTTTTATTCGAGAAGAACAAAAATACCACATTCACTCGCAAGATCACCTCTCACTCCTGAATTTACTGTATCCATCTCAAGGATGGATGTTGTGTTCATTACTCTGCTTAGCATCTGAGCAGGTCACAGAGTGACAGTGACTGTACAAGTCCAGCATATCTGCAATAATCTTGCAAGTGTCAGGCAGAGATTTCCAGCACTTTCATTATCATCCAACATTTCTGCAGCTCTACTTTAAGGACTTCAATATTTTGCCCTGTACAAAAGTACAGTATATAAAAGTAACTTTAAAAGACCTCTTATAACATAGCATCCACCTCTAAAAATGCCCAACTTTCCTAAAGTCTAAGCAATTTTTTTATCTGTAGCTTTTTCTTTTCAGCTCTTTATCTTCAGATAACACTGAAATGACCAAAGAAAAATGCTGTTTTTAAAGGGAGAAAGCTGCCAAATCTCATACCGATGTACAGCTAGGAATGATATCAACAACACTAGAGTTACAATTATCTACCCACTCAAATAAAATTGATTTTTTTTTTTTGAACGAAAATGAAACCAACTCAGAAAGTCAAGATGATCTGGTAAGAATAACAGAGTTTACAAGTAAACTATGTGATAAAAGGAATAAGTTTTCCTCCTCTTACATCAAGCTTTCTTTAGAAAAATGCTAAGATTAAAAGGTTTGACACGTATCAGTGTAAAGATAAAGACTTGACATCCAGAAGAGATTTGTTTACATCAAAAATTAGTCAGTACTCACGTACATGGACAGGCATGTCTGTTGTCCAGTGAGCAGCTAGGGATTGCCCTGCTCCCCCCATGCTCCTGACCTTCAGCGGTCCCTTCTAACCTTCCGGTTCTAGTAGCATGGCAGTACGTGCAGCCCAAGCACTACAGAGCTACTTGCATGCTTTCACTTCATAGAAAAATATCTTAATTATAAGGAGGAACTAACTTAGTGGTAAAGTTCAAATTTCAACTTTATAGAGGGAAGTTTATGTAGGAAGACTTGATATGCTGCTCCAGCGAGTGTTTGTCAATCAACACTTACTTGAGGGAAACAGACAACAGAAACACCCCCCCTTGTATGTGTGCACACAACTGTGCGGTGGGGTAAATCAATCTTCTGATGAAATAGCTTTTTTTTTTTGTTTTACATACATAGGTGATGATTGAATGTAGAGAATTCAAAGGAGTGACTTTACAGATAATTGGCCTCGACTAACAAAAGAAAACACTGCAGCTTTTTGTCAGCAGTGGGATGCAATTATGCATCATTAATTATACTGCCATGTCAATGAAAGGTCAGACAACACAATATAAAGGAGGAAGAAAGTAGTCCTATACCCTGACAATGTTATTGTTAGAAAATGTTAGTGCTTATATAGCACTCTTGGGGTGGGAGGAAGTAATTTTAAATTTAAATTAGGTGAAAAATCTGAGGTCAGATTTTGATCTGACTTAAAACCAAGAACATTAAATAAAACAGGGTGGTGTGAATAGAAAAGGTGTTACAGACTCTAACGTAGCTGTCTACCGTTTCAACCAGGTGAGACAGGCCTGCTCATGAATGGGTATAACACCAGGCAGCAACACTTTTACTTAGTAGGGAGTCAGTAACAGCTTGCCAGCAGAAGTGCAACTCAAAGCAGACGACCTAGCTTTCTTTATCTCTGCATGCCTTTATTAAGATAATCTACTGTTCTCAATGTTATTTTTATTTGATGCCTTCTCCCAGTCACCAATCTGATTGCTCTCAGTACCAACTCTTTCAGGAAGTAGATTTGCCATTGGTGACACTGTGCCCCACTGCATTCTTCTTTGATCCATCTTTTTTCTTTTTTTTTTTTAAAAAAAAAAAGGAAATTCCAGTTTTGCTAGTAGTGAATAGTTTTGTTTTGTTTTTTTTCTTAAGAGAAGTCACTTTTAGCTAGATTCTTCCCCATCCACCAAACTGCTTCCCCCCAGTCGCTTTATTTGCACAGACTAATTTACCAGTGGATGATAAATAGGAACAAGTTTTGTGGCTTTGTAAGTGTACTGCAAATACCCTAGTAAATTAGAAAGACACAATAACTTACATGATGTCACCTATGCATGTAATATATACTGCTTTTCCCGATTCTTTCGATTTTTCTTAATTGGTTAGAAATGCATATACAACCTTGAAGGCCAAAAGCTTTTGAAGTAAAAAGCACACAGTGTTCTAATGCTTATCACTAATGGAGTCAACCATGCCTCTTTGCCAGGATGAAATAAGCTTGCAAAGATATTCCAATACGGCAGCTTCCTTTCCCAAAGCAAGGCAAGGACTTGGCAAGGGTTAGAGACGGGGGAAGTTGTGCCAAAGAACATCTCAGGGATGCACCTTCTCATTGTCAGGCTGGAACTGGGTGAGGTGATCTACTGGAAGGGGAATACCATGGTCTAAGATGACAACATTTGCTTCCCCAAGTTCAGGCTACTCTTTTCCATAAGGGAAAGTCTGGGGTCTTGGCAGGGGTGGGCGGGGTGTTTTTAAAAAAATGTTACCCCTGCCTCCTTATACTCAGATATATTCCCTTTCCCTACCAAAAGGAACACAAGATTCAGTTAAACACTGAAGTGATTAGACTGTTGACAAAGAACAGAAATGGACTGGGGAAAAAAATATTTTCATTTTTCTTTCCAGCTCAGTAGAGACATCTTGTTCTCAGCCCTTCCATTTCACACTCAAACCTCCCATGGGACACTAAATTCAAAGACTGAAACTGTCTCCTATGCTCATGTTTTTTTATCTTTTCACATAATTACAAGAAATTGCTAATGGTCACACTGAACATTAAATTAGATTTATCAATAGGGCAAATCAAACATTCACAGCAACCTTAAGTTATGCAGGATACATATTTCAATATAGCACTGTATCACCACAGTTGGCAACTTAGAGGCAAGCATTTAATTGCACAAAAAATTTCGAGAGACGATGAGGGTAGTGGTGTAATGAGACTGTCTTTGAACAAACTTTGTGGGATAAGCATCGATAAAAATATCAAAGAAATAATGTTGAAAGCCAGAATAAGGAAACTCCCAATTCCCAAATTTTAACTTTGTGCAAAATGTAAGCAGAAGTGAACTTGAAAACTAGGTTAAACCCTCTTTCACTTTGCATTTCTTTTTACAATGAAGTCCTGGGTATTTTTAAACCTGTGGTTTTGTCTAACTGTACAGCTCTTCTAATGGCTAATGCATCTTTCTTTTCAAGTCTCTCCAAGCTGCTAGAGAACAACTTAGATACTATTCACGGTATCCTGCCTTTTGCTTAGGCAGCAAATTCTACTCTTAGACAATGGTAATCTTGAGTAGCTATAGCATCATTAACTTGTCTCAAGTGCCCCATTTTTAAAGATTGTTCTTCTAAGGAGCAATTTCAGAAGAGTACAGAAGAGCTGAAAAGGGCTGAGTGTTTTAGATGAGGCTATTATAGTAAAATTGAGCATCCCAATCAAGTTCTCTGGTATCTAAACCCATTTATTGCATCCTAGCTCTTCCGTGTTAAAAGAAGTCTGACAAAAAGTATGCATCAGAAATTCTGTAGTAGTGTTTCATGTTAAGCGTTCCCCAGTTCCACAGATCAGATTTCAATTTAGATCACATAATTTACCAGAAAAATAAAAATTCCTCTGCCTCAATATTATATCAATATATCAATGAGATGTGTCCAACATCTCTTACGCTCAATCTAGCATATAGTAATCAGTAGATAGTGCAGGTGATTTTGAAAGAATCCTTGATTGTTTCTGAGGTAAGCTAGCAACAAACAAAAAGATTATTTCTTCTAAGGCAGCACAGCTACCATACCAACTTTTTTTCAGATACATAGCCAGAGCCTCAGTCTTCCCTCCAGCTTCTACTCCTGCCAGTTCTACAGGAAGAAAGTAGGCATTTGGATGACTTCAGTGTACCTTACACCTCCCTGAAACAATGAGTCTAAGATGAAAGTGATCTAATTTAATTGGTAAAATTCTTGTACTATATTAAGTTACTCAGTGACTAAATAAAGGAGGTACCTGCCACACCTCATATATCATTATAATATTTGAAAAAGGTTTCAAAAACATTCACTCAGTACAAACTGCTGAAGAGAACCAGAGATAACTAGAGTAGTACCCAAATGTTACTCGGGGACTGAAATAAAAAAAAATTAAATCCTCTTGATTGCTACTTAGACAAGACCAGTATTAGTTTTTAATCCTAGAGTTGTCTCAGAAGCAGCAAGTTCTACTTCTTTCCATGAATAAAAGCATTCGTGTTTTGATAGCAAGAGCCCCATATGTCTACTCATACTAAGATAAATCAAGGTGCAAAATTACATTTCCATGGCCTTCATTCCACCAAAGAATTAATTTAAGCAAATGCTTTCAGTGTCATTCAATGTTATGTTTTCAGGATCAGGTTCTTTCAGACAGACATACCAGCCTCTTCCTTACAAAAACATGTAAAATGGAGATAGGATATACAGCCTAGTTGCCACAAGATTCACAGAAGTGGGATATGCAGCTTCAGTTGCCTCTGACAGAGTTAATAAGCTTTATCTCCCCAAAAGCTGGGAACATCAACTAGATCATGGCCTACTCTGAGAGGACACACCTACCATTATTTTTTTTCCCCCACACAAAACAAAAGAAGAATTTACATCGAACACATTCACTTCAGGGAAGCCACTGTTCACTGCACTTTAAAACCCAGAGTGATCTGCATGACACCCAGCTTTGTCCATGAATTGCTCTGTCAGCCTGAGTCCTTTCCAAATACCAGCAGCTACAAAATCCAGCAGCACAACACTCTCCTCTAGGCTCCTAGATGTTCTACTCCATCAATTAATTGAAAAAGTGGGTAATGAGAGGGGACTGAACACCATCACCCTGGTTACTCCTGTTCAACTCCTCCTCAGTTATTTTCTCCATAGATTTCCCAACTGGAAGAGTGAATTGTTTTCACTATAGAAGTACTAACCTTTCTAAAAAGTGAGTGTTCATTATTTTAAACTTTCTCTTTGAGCTATTTATTATTGTGTTGATACAATTAATTATCACGTCTTATTAATTTTCCAGCCATGGTAATATGTTATTTTTAATACAATTGTTCAAATTACCAAGAAGTGATGATAAAATGCTAAGATATAACTTGTGTCTGGGAAGCTTTTAATAAGTAAAAAGGGCTTTTTGATAGCAGCGATCAGTCATGTAGTCTTGATCTTACTGACAAAAGGAAAGGGCTATCTGAAATCAAGTTAGACTGTGAACAGAGAAAAGATGACAAAAAGCATCTGATTCATTAATTTGCTATGGATGCTTTTTGCCATCATTAGTTTTGGGTACCAAGAACCCAGACAAATCCAGTTCTACATCCCTGTAACTTTGATCCATAGAAGACTCAGACATTCATTTCCTATTTCATATTTTCAGCTTTAGGCAAATCCTTAAGGAAAAAATAATCCAAAAGATAATTCAGTGACAATGAGAACCTTGAAGAACAAGATAGATATGGAAGAAAAAAACAGAATTCATTCTTTTAGAAGACAGCTATCGCTGCTGGTTCACTCCATGCCAAAGGTCTCCTGTCACAGAATTTTTTGGGAATATATCCATGAAGGGATTGCCTTTGTTCATAAAATTATTTTATCTGAACTATTTGAGGAAAAAAGAAAACAAGCTCCATCAAAAAATTTTTAATATCTTTACAAAGCAGTAATTACACTTCCTTGATAAACTAATTTATTAATGGAAGTCTAAGTTATCCTTCTTCTAAGAAAACTGTCACTTAGCAAACAAGATCCAAGACACAATTACTGGCACATTTTATGTTATCATGGTATGATAAAAAAAAAAAAAAAAAAAAAGGAAGACATACAAGTTTTTTAAAGGACAAATAAAATACAATCTAAATTTACATTTCAAAACATTTTCCCAAGAATATGAGTCAGCAAACAAGTTTGTCAGTGTTACTAGATTACTTTGCATTTTACTTATTCTACATCCACTGTTACCACTATTTATCCAAATAAAAAGTGATCAGGGCCATTCTCCTAACCTGTAAGAGGAACGCTGTGCTTACACAGGCAAAGCAGGGCTCTGGGCCGGGACTCATGTTTATTGAGGCAAGAATTCATTTAATGGAATTTAAGGTTTTAATATTATGCAATTAAATTTATGTCAACACAAATCAAAACACATAACACAGGTTCTGTTACTGCAGTCAGAGACAGGGGAGTTGCCCTTTGCTCTCCAGGGAAGCCCTTTTGACTTGAAGGGCACTCCAAACTGATGAATCTTGGCATTCCCTGCACAGTCACTGTAGTCAGTGGAATTCACATACTTAGAGCATCTGTCCAGAATGACCTGGCAGTAGGATGGAGTTACATCTTTGCAATTTTCACTTTTAAGAAAGTCTTATTTAATTGTGAAGGAAAACACAAGTATTTATTAGATAGCCTTAGAATAACATTATTTGATGGTGCTCTTCATCATGATATTGTTCAAGTCTTTTCAGAAGCTTTCCATGTGCACACAAGCAGCTTTCAAGAGAGAGCACAATACTAAACATTCTATTTTGAAATAGTGCATAATGGAAAGTAAAACAGCATTAGGATTTGTTGTTTGTTTTACAATTCAGCATACATAATTTTCAGTTTTGCTATTAAGTCAGAAAGCTTTACCACTTAATTAGTCTAAGCTTGGTAATTCAGCCAATTAAAACTAAGATGTTTAAGTTATATTAATCAAAATCAACGTTAACAATTTTCTGAATGATAGAGCAACATAAAAACAAACTTGAGTAACACTATGATTAATTAATTGATTAGCTAGTTCCTGTTGAGAAGTTACATTCAATAAGAGCTTGTCAATACAAATTGCTATCAGTTGCCACTTTATGAAGTGCCAAGAATAATGAGTTCAGGTGCATATTAGAACTAGTTGTCATGAATGCCAATTTACAGCAGAAAAATGGATTGTTTATCACCTAATTTAATTTCAGACAACTAACTTACTTGTAATAACTCATTTTAGCATTGAATTTCCAAGAACTTCTGTGTTGTTAAAAGCAGCAGCTTGTAATAAGTTTGCAAATTTAAATTCTTCTGTAAATAATTCAACGCAGCCTATAGCTCAATTTTACCATTGATTACTTAGAAAATATTTAGCAATTGTATTCAACATCCAGACAACCCCATTCCTTTCCATTTCCATGCCTGGCAGCATGTTTCATTACAAATGCTTCTGCACTGCTGCAGTATTAGACTTGACTCTGTGCTTTTAATAACATTGAGAAAGATGCAGTGTCCAACATTGCTTCTGGCCAACCCCATCCAAATACTTGGTGGGCTCTCTTTAGGTCATGCATACTAGCAAATATACCACATGCGGAGGCATTTGCTACACTTTATTTCAGAACATCTGGACAATTTTATGTCCAGATGCTGAAGAAGAGAATGTAGAGACTAGAATTCTGCTCACAGGTTCATAAGCAAGCGAAAGGACGCAGAGTCACTTTCGTTTGGGTCAAGGGAGGGGTTTAGTTTATCCTGTACTTTCATCATTTTATTTCTGAAGTCTTCCAGGTTATTTGACAGCAGCTGTGAACAACAAATGTTTTAAGAAAAAAACAAATCTATCTGGAGCTTTGGAAAAACAATGCAAAACATCAATTTCTTAATGGCTCCTAGGAAGCTTCCATTTAACACAGAAGAAACCATTTAACACTTACAAAAATACTTCCCCCTTCAGATTTCAAGTATTCCCTGAACTCCAGTTAGCACTGTCCAAGTACAAATATGCAGTTACACTATAACAATAAACTAAGATGACATAATTATTTAATAGTTTATTAATCTGCATAAAGCTTTACATTTAGGAACCATGCCAATCTATATGTAATATGTTCTTGCAACAGTTGGCCTTTTTCTCTACCTTGCAAACAAGGCACTGAAACTAATCACGTTCCAGCGTGCTTGCAATAGCTACCTGACAAAGTCCACCAGCTTGTACTCAGATCAAACACTACTGAGCATACAGATTGCTGCCGGATTCACCGAGTTACTGCAACCTCACACTAGCGTGCAGCGCATTCATTCGGTGATGCAGATTGCTTTATTTCAAAATAACACTTGTATTAACACCCTCTTGTAATCCGTGACCTCAAGAAAGATCAACCATAGTTGCAAACAAGCAGCAATAAACTAAAAGGTTTCAAAAGCCTTTTCATCTTTCCTTTAATAATATGAATTGATTTAATAAAGAAGAAAGTTCAGCCGCAAAGTCTTTGAAATGCCATCTCAAAGCCAGGTCAGATCCTTACTTCCTAGCTTCTTTCACAGCATGAAAGGCCAACTGTGTTTCGCCTCATGACTCTTCTCCTTATGGGAGCTCCCACAAATTGCTTCTGTTAGCAAAACGGAATCCATTGACTAAGTCTATCCTAGAGCTAACAGACAGCTTCCACTGGGAAAATGCTGTAGGCTGAACACAGATATTGACCAACCAAGTTAAAAATATAACAGCACATAACCAGCACCACACTAGCATCACAGTTTATCAGACTTCACACAAAACTTTTTTCATAAGTGGGGAAGTATTTTAGCTTTAGCTTCATGTCAGACTAACAGCAGAACATTTCACTTCAACTTAAAAATTCTTGCTGATATTTCTGCCCCTGCGAACATTTAACTGGATTTTCTGAGATCCATTTGCTTCTACTGTTCCAGGAACATTTTAGGGTGACCAGCTTCAGGGAGTCACTCTGTTCTTTCCACGACCATTTTGGAACACCCTAAACTGCTGTCAGCGTACAGAGCACAGACAGATTACAGAAGCCCATTTTTGAGGCAGATCATTGCCGAATAGGCATGGTTTAGCACTTTAACACTGCAGACGTACAGTACAATTTAAAGATCCTGTCAAATAAAGTGTTATTTAGACCACGTTCCAAGAGCCTTTGGTAATAACAGAAATAACCTTTTGCCTAGGGATTACTTTTGAACCAGATTGTTTCAGTGTTTTCCTGTATTGATCCACAGCTATACCGACACAAATGAAGAATCAGTTGCAGATGGGAACTTCTTAATCCAATTTCATTACCAAAGCCAATACCTCGAATACCTATGCTGAAAGGAATGAAATGGTAGATTCCACTTGCTGACAGGGCAAGTGTTTGATACCTGAAAGGCAGGGGGGGAAATATGGCATTTGAGTTTTTCCTTTAAGGGGGAGAGAAGGAAAGTAGTCTCAATTAAAAGTTTATTACATATTTACTATAACCACACTTAGAAGGTTCAAAAACTATCTATATACACTGAATCAAGGTAATAGTGTAAGCAGACTTAAAAAGCACTCCCCTCCTCCCTCTGAAGTATGTTGTAAACTTAGTAAAAACCACTTAACGCTTCAGTTTTGAAAATAAATTATTTGGAAGAACTTTTCAAAGAAACATAGCCATACTCCATTTATTTGAATACTGTTCCACACCTTAAACCCTTGGAAAAACTAGAACTACAAGAATCTGCAACTATATCAGAACAGAAGAGGTAGTATTCCAAAGGCTGCATGGCATTACCGTGCAAGTGAAAAACAATGAGTGGATCTTACTTTCAGTTCAACACTAGAATTGACTGATCCAAGTAATAGTACACATTAAAACACCGGCATGTTGTAATAAATTGTATTTGTGATGAAGTATCAACTAGTATTTCTACTGGCATCCTATGACAACCGATATTTGACTCCATAAAATCCATTAGTTTAAACATCACATGGTAATAAAGCCTTTCTAATAAACCTTTCACATGATAAATAACACTGATCTGTAAGAAATTGTTATTTACCATTAACAGACACTATGTAGCAAGACAACTGTAAGGAAGATGTATGCACCAGAGCTGAGGGCAAGGTCCTACCTAGTCACAGGATGGTATTCATCATTAAGGGGGACTGGGAAACAGCAAAGGGTAACTGCAATGATGATTTACACAGCATTTGTAAGGTTTTCATTTCTGACCAGAGCCTTACCAAGCATGAAGCATTAACAAAACCATACCAGCTTACAAGTTACTCTCGGATTTCATCTTCTGGCTCTAGTCCTAGTTCAGGCACGGAAGACAAAAGAGAGAGAATGGTATTATGTTCACAGAAGAGCCTAGAACAATCTCTGGTCTGGGAAACAGGCTTTGCATGTGAAGAACCCTGTTTGCTTTACTGAGCAACTTTTTAAAAGACTATTAAATAAAATCTACAAGTGCCAATAAAAGTACAAGACTTCGAGATCACTTTAATAGATGAAGGTAAAACAAACTTAAGTGGCTCTTAAATTTACCACAGCTCAAGTTGATGTATTCTTTTAAAACAAACTCATAAAACCAGGTGGAAAGTATTAACCATTAGAAGAATAGATCCAGATCCAAAAGAGTCAAATGTGACTAGACTGAAGAAGATATGTAGAATTCAGATATCTGTTCCTATGATGCTTGTCCCCCTCCTCAAAAAAAAAAAAAAAAAAAAAAAAAAAAACAAAACAAAACATTCTCTGCACTGTTTTGCTGGCACTTACATCCAAACCCAAATAAATTCCTGTTGGTACATCAAGAAACTTTCACATGTTCAGAATTTACTGCAGTCTAAGCAGAGTTAATGGCTTCAAAATCTATGTCTCTCATAAGCACATGCAGAAATACCAAAGTAAACATTCCTCTGCTCAAGTTTCCTGTAAAACAATTAAACAATTCAGGATTAATTAGGTCTGAACAAAGTAAAATTTTTTAACCTATTGTTAATAGGTTATAAAGAGAGAGATAAACTTTTTCATTCTACCTCAAAGGGCAATTAATGAACTACACATTACATCAGTACAATTGGATTAAAGGCTTGGACATCACTTGGCGCAGAGATTAGAAAACCCACACCCAATATCTTCTCTCTCCCAGGACAGCCGTCTTGGTCACAGGTTGTTTTTCCACCAAGCTTGCTGAGATCAAGAACTCCGTTCTCTACAATAGCAGAGTCCCAACTACGACCGTAAGTGACAAGAGCAGCCCATAGCCTTACATTCAGGTCATAGTGCTGATTCTTTAACTCTGTTGGCTGATGATGGTCTGTAACATCCGTGTCTTATAATTTCAATTACTGACTGAGGTACTGAGCTACTGTGTGAAGTATAAATGCAGCAGCACTCCCTCTGCTTTTAAAGGCAGAGGCACAAGCACCTAACTCCAGGAGACCATTTTTAGATGTGAATCCTGATTTGACACAAGATTACTTCTGTACTTTTGAAGTTTCATCCCTTTTCAGTATTCCCTGCTGGCTATGCTCCACACATGGCTCTGGATTCAGTTCTGAGTCAGGCATCTAAAAATGGATTACTACAGCAATAGGCACAACAATAGCAAAATCTTTCGGGATAAATTTATCCCAACACTTCATTTGGTGTTTTTAAATTGACAACATATTTCTGAATGAATTTAGTTAAGCCTTGTATTTTTAGGAAAAGTTGTAGTAATTACTGGGTTATATTTTATGGCTTCTGTTATGCTGAGAGGCATACCTAGATTGAAGATAGAAAAGGCCAAGATAAATACTGTCATTTACGAGTAGGTCACTGGACAGGGAGTGAAAAAAAAACCTGGGCTTGCTTTCAATTTTTCTTGGTCAGTTTTCCTGCGTGTACAGTGGGATGGATATCTACTAATATAAGAAGCATTGTTATACCTAAAGATGGAAATAAACATAATTTACTAATGGACTGTTTCAAATAGCTACAAGGACACTGAAATATTGAATTACTATAATATTTGCTTTCCATCAAAGGTTCTCATTTGCATTGTACAGAATTTACTGCTTAAATAATGTAAAACTATAAATCAGCAAAAGGACATTCACACTTCAGGGAGCCTGACACCATACCTCACAAATACCACTTGGATTATAACAATGACTCTTAGATAACCCTGGAATAATCTCATTTTGTTAACTGTGACACTTAAAAGCAAGATAAATTGGAGCCTTGCCAGCATTTCAAAACATTTTTGGCTCCACCGTTAATACAGTGATATGTTAGCTTCATGTTATACGGAAGAAGAGATGAAGTATAGCAGTGTCGATTTTCTTTAAACATGCAAACACATCAACAGGACACTTCAGGTAGTGTTCATACAATAGAAATAGTTACCACACTGTAAAGAATACCTTTTATGCCTTTGAAATCACTCCTTTTAATTTTGATCTGTGCTTTTATCATGTAACATACATATTGGTATTATTATCTGAATCTGTCATGTGTATAAATATCTAAGGTATTCAGGTATATTGCAAGTACTGCTACAGAATAAAAGCTATGTGCCTTTTCACATACAATGTCTGTTTAAACAGTATTGTAACTGATGAAGAAAATACTAAATTTTATGCATTCATTTGTATAATAAACCTTTAATCTCAGAAAATGCTCTACAGATTATCTTTATACAAAGAGATTTTAATTTTTTTTGTTTGTTTTAAAAGAAGTTACTCTGGCTTTCTCTCAGAATCAGTAACAAAGTCTTACCAGGAATGTAGATTAAGGGATTCCAGAATGCTAAAAGTATTTATATTCTCCCCCCTTTATTCTATGCAAGAATAAAATTCCTAGCAAACAATTGTTAAAGAATCACATGTGAAAAATCATAAAGAATCACATGTGAAAAATCATCAAAAACATATACCAAGAGTTACATTTTCACAGGATAAATCAGTGTAGTACTACAGCTTTCCTATGAATAAGCCTATATTGTCTCTCAACATCAGAGGATGCCTCCGACCTCTACAAAGCAGCACAAACTGGTTTGTGCCCATCTTTTTCAAGCTGACGGCCCTTTGCAGCAGCAGACTGCATCCATACCACACCTCACTCGTATGCATGCTCCCAGCAATGTAACAACAGCTGCTCCACAGCCTTCTTACCACCATCCCCCTCCAAAACACACCACCTTTCTCACTCCCCCGTGTTACACACACTTTGTGATCACAACATGAATGCTGCTTCTGCTGCTTTGCAATAGTTGTATAGATATGTTACTTATCACAGCTCGATTTGGCACAGGTCTCAGCTTTTACTCACTGCATCACTCGCCACTTCACAACTTCCCATCCTTTTATTTGCGGTGGGTAAATGGAATCTATTTTATTTACCAGCTACTCAACCTATTCACTGGTTTTAGAGACTGGGACAACATACCTTATGGTATTAATCACTCATTTGCTATTGAGCCTCAGACCACTGTGATCTTGAAAGGGAATTATTTGGATCTCCACTTAATGTGGGAAGCCTCATCTCCATTGCATAGATTGTTTCCAAGGCCCCCATATCATAGGGTCAGTGACGCATACCAGGCTTTATAAACAGCAAAGAATTTTTAGATACTTCAGAACAATTGTTTTATTCGCAGCCTTTTCAAAAAGACAAAGCTGGTACTGTTTGAGTCACTGTGGAAATGACCAGAAGTGAACCAAACTGTCATTCCCTTATTAGTAATGGGGAAGACAACACATCAAGGATGTACAGGCTTTCTTTAATTCCTGTGACTACTCCCTTAGTCCTTATCAAAGTAAACGCTAATGCTGACTGCTCACTAAAACCATCAATTTTCAAGTTTCCTCTGTCTTAAAACTTACTTTACAAGTATCATTTTAATATTACATTCTGTGACAGAAGAGCCTATAAAGGAGTGTAACCTGAGAGTTCCTTTGGCTCTACATCTCTGGTAATGGGCACTGTATGAAATATGAACTTTTCTATCTGTGATATATTATCTTTTGCTTGAAATATGGCTAATTACTGTCATTTGTTAGAGATGAGACAGTTGAGTATCATTTCTTGTGTCACACTGACTTCAGCTTGCTTATAATTGCATGAAATTAGTGACAGTGAATTTCTGAATACAGATTTTGGAAGACCCACTATGTACCTCAATTATTAATGTACTGCCTTCACTGAAATTTCCAACCTAGGAAAAGGGTACCAATACTAAAGCTTCATAAATTCATTATCACATTCATTGTAGATTAAAATGTCTATAGAAGTAGATCAGTAGTCTGCATTACTAACATCAGATCCTATACAAAGGACAGTTTCTCAATTTGTAGCTTAAATAATTAATTACTTTTACTTTGTTAATTATTTTGTATGCAACACCAAAGATTCACTTTCCAAGATAACCACTTCTCCATTTTCCAAAGTTGTTTTATATCATGTATTCAAGAGTGTGCTCCCAAGACTTAGATACAAAAAAATCACACAAGTAACTCTGTTTGTAAATTTTATCATAGTGCCACTGACTTTAAAATTCATCCTGCTAAATTTTAGGAATACACTTAACTGCAACTGCCTACTTCCTTTTAAGTCAGATGGTCTCCTTTTGAAAGGACAGTACTGCATATGGACTTGTTTGAAAGATTAGGACATGCATTACATTATTCAAAGGTACATATTAATATATAGCAGTGATTGTCATTAAATACAACTTATCTGTTGGAAGAGATGCAAAAGAAGAGATGCTAGCTGCATGAGAAAAAATGCAAAGCGATTGCTAAAACTGATCAGACGACAGATTGGAAGGCTGCTTCTAAGCAAGGGCTCACACTCCATGATCATGTTTGTTGTGAAAGCAATTAGAACATCCTTTTAAGACACTGATTCTTTTGTTCATATAGCTTAGTGATCTAACATGCTTAGGAGAAAGGTATCTAGGATAACTCACTCTACAATATCCAAGCACACAATTCCTTCGTCTCTTGTTGACAACCAGAGCCAGTAACAAGATAAAGCTTACACTATTCAGATGTTTGTACGTATCAATTACATTTATTAACATACATGCTGACCTAAAATACAGTCTAGACACTTAAGGACTGAACTGCATCAATAAATCACTGAAAGAAGATGATGCCTTTATGATGTGGCAAGGATTTTTTTTTTTAATTAGTCAGATGAACAAACCTATTCCAAAAAGGAAGTACTGCCTGTTTCAGTGAAACTTTATTATGACTAAGAAGACTGGCCAGCCTATTTCCTGAAGACAGAAAAAAAAGAAAATACATACTAAGGAGAAAAGTCACATGTGCCTGGAGGACCTGGTAGGCATCAGAGGGAACATAAGCAAAAAAGTAGCAATGTGCACTAATTTTTCACAGTGGGCTCTCTTAAAGTGCAGCTGCCACACACAAATAAGAAAACTATGATTGACATGTTAAAAAAAAAAAAGAGAAAAAGAAAAAAATAAAACCAAGCAAACTAAACCAGACCTAGAGACTAAAAACATCTTTCTCATTTACTTTTAGCAATAACTACTTGAAATATATTTTTTCTTTTTGTTTCTTTGAAGAACTAAAATAGCATTGACAACTTGTACAGCACAGAACACAGCTTTAGTACAGTTCACCTCAACTTTACTGAACTCAAGCCAAGGCACCCTGCATTAAACAAGAAAGAAGACAGACTTTTCTTTCCACAGCTCACCAAGTTTCCAGGCTGCTTTCTGGGTCAACCACTGCTCTTCATACCAAGCTCTTCCCACAGTATCTCTCAGCACAACTCTACAGCCTTTTCAGGAGAACCTGCAAATTTGTAATTTATTTGGATCTAGGCTTTTACAGCTGCTGATCCTAATTGGCTAATTGTTCAAAGCTGAATTCGGGTACAAGCCTGTGAGTAGGATCTTCATCAACTGCTTCTGGTCTGTTACCCTGTGAACTGTGCCTAGTTTACCACAAAGCCTCTAAAAAAAAAAAAAACCCTGAAAAACTGAAATCATCTCACCATACATGAGCCACAAACTCCTCACCGTGTTTTGTAACTGCACATGCACTGCCAATATTTAACTCCTTTCTTTAAAAACCAGTGTGCAGAGTATACAAAGGTACACATTGCAACTATTAAAATGTACAGGGCAGGAAAAAAAACAGGAATTTACAGGGTGGCATAAGAAGAAAAACTCAAAAAAATATGTATCACCGAGAAATATCAGCAGAAAAGCAGACGTTGACCACTCTTACATTCTGCTACTCAAGGAAGTGCCTTTACAGCATTTCTTTGATTACATTAACATCAAAGCTTCTCTAGTTTATGCAAGAACTTTTTATCAAACTTTTTTCCACACACACACACACAAGCCTGAAATCCTGAGAAACACAGATTTTGGGTTTTGCTAACGTCTTTTCATCTGGTTGAGTTAGTAGGGAGTACACATAGTACCCATAGTAGAGAAATAACGAGCTGAGGACTACTTAAGCAAATTGGATCTAGACAAGTCCACAGGATCAGATTGGATACTGAGAACAGGCAAATGTCATTGAGAAAATGCTATCACTATCATTTAACCATGGTGATCGGAGAAATTCCTGATCTCTGTAAAAAAGGCAATTGTTACACACATCTGTAAGAAGGGCAAGAAGGAAGATCTAGTGAAATTCAGACTGGTGAGCCTAACCTGCTTCCCACCATCCCTGGCAAGACTATGAAGGAAACCTCCCTAAAAGCCCTGCCCAGGCACATGAAGGGAAAGAATTTGATTAGTGATAGCCAGCATGGATTTATGAAAGACAAAGTTTGCCTCACCAACCTGGTTACTTTTGGTGATGGTACGACTGGCTCAGTGGAAGACAGCAGTGGATGGTGTCAACCTTGACTTTAGCAAGACTCTCAAAAAAGTCTTCTACGCTAACTTTGTAAACAAACCAGTGAGATATAGGTGGCCTAGGAGTTAGAAGGAAAGCCTAACAGTACTGGATTTGTTCAGTCTTAAAAGGAGAAGGATTAGTTGGGATCTTATTGCTAACTCCAACTATGCAATTTTCTCACAAGGGATAAGACAACAGGCAGCAGAAAGAAGTTGTAAGAAGGAAGATTCTGATGAGGTATCAGGAAAAGGCTTTTCACAATGAGGGCAGTCAAACATTTGAACAGAGGCCAGCAAGTTTGCAGAATCACCATCATTAGAAATATTCAAAACCCCATCGGACAGGGCCCTGAGCAATCCGATCAAAGACAGCTTGACATTGCTGAGGAGCTTGGCTCATCTCCAGCCTCTTTGGCAACAGGCAAGGCAGAGGTGAGCAGGGGAAAGCATCTGGAAGACTCTACAATTGCACAGAAGATGTACCAAACAATGACCAATATGACCATTATATTCCATTATATAGAAGATTTTCTGAATTTCTCATTCAGTCCCAGCTCTCATTAAGCAGTATTTCTGAATAATGCTTTCTGCCTTTCCCAGTTGATTTAAAGTTGTTGCCCCACATCCTGGAAGATAATGAGTTGACTGTACTATTTTCACCTTACAGGGAGACTAATTTCTATGATATACTTGGACATTTAAAGCCCTTTGAAAATCTATTTGAAACAGAGTAATAGAGTACACCTCAGGAGCAAAGGCTATTGCAGAGATTGCTGTGAAAACATCAGACCTACCCTTTGCTTTCTGTGCTGGCTTTCTAAAGAATATAAATTCAAAGTTTCAGGCCTTATCCTTAAGATACTCAGTGGCTAGGATGCTACATCTAAAACAATGCCTAAAGGTCTGTGATCAAACCTTTTTTTTTTTTTTTTTCCCCCCTCATCTTGCACAATGGCAATATTTGGAACAAAACCAATTCCAAGAATTACAGCAGACATAAGTTCCTTAGGATTAGGTCAGTAACGTTACTGAAATATCACTTGGTCTGCAGACTTTCAGATACTTTCCTATCATTTATCCCAAATTCTAGACAAGTTTCTCTGACTTCGCCCTCTCTCACATAAATGCAAGCCAAAATGTATACATCAAGTGAAACAAAGCATGACATCATGCACTCCTGCACTAAATGCACTGGTTTTATGTCACCTCCTGTTGTGAATACCAATGACTATATGCAGTGCATATGCAAACTGTAGCGCTATGTTCAGGCTTTAGGAAATACACCTTGGGTTGCACACAAATTTTATCAACATATTAGTCAGTGTAGAGGTGACATTAGGGAAGACATAGAAGCAGTTTTGTGTGATTTTATGGATGTGTATTTTGTGCATTTTTATGGATATATAATTGCGGCTCCCAAAGCATCAAAGCATCTTCCTGTATTAATTACATTAATTACTGCTTTCCTTCAGGGTCCTATATTGTTTGTGTGTCCCTTTCAGTTCTCCTCTTACTTCCTTTTCACCTTGAGCTGTTATATCTTCATACAATTAAAAGTAACAAAAAGTCACTAATAAGACAGACATCTGGTTAGAGAAGCTTATTTAAAATCTTCTTCAGCTACTTATTTTGCAAAATACTGACAAACTGGTTATAAACTGTTGCTAGATCACAACCACACTGCCCTTTTCACTCACTTCCAGGGATATTGTCTATGAAAGCTTCCTACTTGAATAGAAACAGATGCTGTAACTATTTTGGAGAAAAAGAAAACTAAATATTCAGATTGTAGTACTAGTTCTATCACTTGATTATATTGGGAAAGTAGAAAAATTACAGCTTTTTTCAATTTAAAAAAATATATTTCTGCCATTACTCTGCATTTAACCATAACACAAATCCACTATTCCTCAATAAATCCATCAAAGTATACTATTTTATTGGTCTCATTTTAATGGTGCTTTAACAGATATTCACTGTGCTGGATTTGGACCTGGTGCACCTCTAACTTTCCTGAGTTCAGCAAATGAGTGATGGGAGAATGTAACTCGGATAACACTCATGATTAAGCTCTGAAGATACACAGGAGCACAGAATAGTAGGTTTTGGAGATTTTTTTAGGCATCTTTGATATATGAGGTCTGGCTGGCTTTATTTATAACAAAATGGTAATATTTTTTCTTTCTTTTAATATGATTTTAAAATATTCTTCATAAAAAAAAATGAAATATGCACTCAGATGAATATGATCTCACTGGATCTCCTTGCCAAAGTCACGTCAGCACCTCTTGGTATATTCAGTGGTGATTTTAAAGTGTCCTACACTTGTGTGTTTTGTGTTGCAAAATAGAAATTATGTTTGTGAGTCACTGGATTATGCTTTTCTTTTCTGCACATAAACTGATATTTCAGTGTGTTCAGAAGGGTACATTTGATTCTGTCTGATCCCTAAAATTTGGAATTGCTCGTCTGCTTTTCCAAAAGCCCAGTGGCTTTTCCTTTAATAACCACTAAGTTGTTTGTATAGCAGAATAACTTTATTTATTAACTCCAGCTGGTTCAATATTTGTACATCTTTTTTAAAAGCCTAAACTGTTGAGACAAGAAGCCGACAGTAAGTGTCTCTTTAAACTTCCCAGTTTCTTACTGAAAGCTGGATAATAAAGATAAGAAGAAGGTCATCTTGCCAAGGATATAGTAGAAGGAACAGCACATAGAAAGACAAAATTCTACAATTCCAATAACATTTAATATAATCCAATGATGAAAAAAGGAAAATTTTATTTAATACATATCTGTCAAAAACTTTACTGCTTCACACTAATGAACAATTTTACAGTCTTTGTTATAGGAAGCTCTAATACGTTTGTAAAGTACAATGTATTTCTAACTGGAAGCAATCACATATCAGAAATACTGTTTAGTTTTTAAAGGAGTTCCTCTTGTAGAGACAGCCCTGATCTTCCCAATTTCACTGCAGTCTAACCGTCTGTGTATATATATTATTGTGCAAAAGGTTGCCATCTTCAAAATTAGTTTAGTTGACCAGACATAATGTTTCAGTCTTTTCTGTGGACTCGGGCGAAGCTTAGCTAATAACTCTCTGAAAGCTGAGTCTGTGGACCAAGCAGAAAGGTGCCTGCCAGGTTGAACAGTCTTTGAAAGTAAGCAAGCTGGATGGCTCTCTGAAGCTTAGGTGAGGTTTAGGCATCTGCTTTCCAGGGCAGGTGCACCGCCTTCTATGCAATGAAGTCATATTCATTTCAGACTCAAATTTAGTTTGATAGAAGTTACAGAACGATAAAACTTCAGTGAAAACTAGCAGAACCTATTATATTACCTAACAATACATGCAGGTTGTCAAGTTCTGGGAAGAAAAGCAAAGGCACTGCACTTTTGTCTCCTGTCTGCTGCAGCTCCTATATGCATTGTTATTGGCGGGAAGAACTGAAACCCAAGCCCAGAGTGAGGAAACGGCATGCAAGTAAAGTCTCTAAAGTAAAGCTAAGGACTACAAGTTGCCAAATGTCAAACACTGCTATAGCGTAGCCAGTTCCACCTGGAAACATGGGAAATAGCGGATGAAAGACTACGGTTTCTGTATCTATTTATTCTTCTTCTCCTTTCCTTTCAAAGAGAGAAACGTCCTACTTTAAAGATGAAAAACAAATTATGATCTGAAACCAAAAGAAATACTAAGAAATACATATAACTAGAAAGAGCAGTTTATCAGACAGCAGCATGTACAATTCAGGTGTACAGAAAGGCCCAGTCAATCAAACCAAGAAAAAATTTCAATCTGTATGCTATCCTGGTAGCATAATTATTTCCATGCTTTGGTATGTTCAGTTTAAATAATCCTGGAAAAATCTCATTGTCATGGATTTGCTATCCAAAGGCAAGATTCCCATAAGCAAGCTTTGTTCAAAGCCAATCCTAGAGGTACATGCATATATAGATTTTGTTTTGCCTTCACTGAATTTTGTACTATCTCCTTTACGAAATAAGATGTTGGAAAAATTGTATGACACATACAGTGTCATTATTCACAACATTTACAGACATGTCTAAACAGTTCTGCTTGAAAACAATCAGAATATTTATTTTGAAATTTTCAATTTGTAACTATGCATAATACAATAATTTACCAATTTCTATTCACAGCATGCCAATACTGCTAAAACACCTACATTTAGCTAGTCAGCCAAAATTCCTGCTAATTGTTCCAATTGAGCATGAAATTTGTTGGCAATTTTGTCCAACACAAATCATACATTTCTATCCAAACAATTTCTATAGTCATCTGATTATGCAGTACATGTGCCAAATAATTTTTGTGAGGTGGAAAGATACATTTTCATCAAAAAACATGAACAAAAATCAGGTTTTCAGAACTAATTGTGAATCCACAGATCCTACAGCTCATAAGGTAATAAGCAGACGCTTTACACTTGTTAGTATGAAATACTGGGACATCAACCTGCATGCAGAGAAATCTATACATCATGCTTAAGGCATTCTTACAACGTCTGTTTGCCCACAAGGGTAAATTGGCTCAACAGAAATAAGCAAGCAAACCAGAGAACGTAGGGTTTAAAAATGTGTTTTCTGTCAACTTGGAGACTGGATAAATTCCAGAAGCAATCTAGAATTTTTAAAAACTTTTAGTTAAGGACTCTGTCAAAACATCAACGAGTTTTGAGGTGTTAGTATATATTTTAGCAATAAACACAGACAAAAAAAAAATTAGTCTATAAGAAAAAACAACGTGACTTATTCCAGGCAGCATTTCCCAGACTATTTTTAGATTTCCCATATGTCAAAGGAGAAAACTATTATTTCTATTATTTAGAAATCTTAAAATACTGTTAACTTGATTCTGTGCAAGGAATTGAACATCTATACATTTTACATTTAACAGAGTTAGTATACACAACACACACAAAAAAATTGTAGCAACTAAATCAGGTATTTGCTCTGAATCACAGGTTCAGAATGTTCACACATTACTGGATATAAACTTAAAGAGAAGCAACAAAAATCTTAGGCAAATATGAAGATATTTAATTGGGCAGAGCTACACTGTTGTATATAACCACTGAACGGGGAATTAAATAGTGTGAAATCTAAAATTCTTATTTAATGAAAAAAGTTCATTATATGATGAAGGAGTTACTGTAAACCAAACAATGCTGCTTTCAGGCAAATGTTTTTCTCTAATGGAAGAATTACCAAATGTGACTTTTGCATATGATACAACATCCCTCACACATGGTATCACAAAAGGATACCCAAGGCAAATCAATCATTTGCAAAGAAAGAAAAAAAAAAAAAAAGAGAGAGATTTGAAGGCAGGATTTAAAATAAAGTGACTAAATAGTTTAGGAGAAAGTTTTCCAGATGACAGGACTGAGGGAGTGGGCAGAGAACAACACAGGGAGCCATCAAGGCTAAAGTGTAGCACAAGATAATGGGGTTCTTGAGGCAGTGGACAGCAAATTTAGCATTATCTTTGAGTAATAAAGAAAAAAATGATCCAATATAGACTCTTCTCTTAAGTATCCGGTGTATCATCTGATTACATTTCTCTGAGATCTAGTAGTGTAGGCTGCATGGATTTTGAAAAGCTATAAAAATGGTAATGCACTGGTTAAGACAAAAAATAATTACATCATTAATACAGACTTCAAGGACAATATGGAAGGTATTCCAGAATGTACTGGAGATCACGTTAGGCAGAACTACAGTCATGGAGAGATGACTTAACAGTTTCAGCTCTTGCAAGAAAACAGGACGTAAGTAGATAAAGATAAGAATAAAAGTTAACAGAAGGGTCAGAAATACTCAGCAACCAAGAAAACCAATAGTGCAATGAAGGTAATTAAGGTGTTCAAACAACAGAAATGGAAAATTTTCAAAGAGTATCCAGCAGGAAGAGCTAGGCGCCAATCAGAATAATAACAAAGACAAAGCTGAAAGAAGGGAAGCTAATGCAGCCAGGAGTACATGGTACCTGAGAAATATTTGTCCAAACTGTTCTAAAAAGCTTCCAGTAAAAGAAATTCCATCACCTCCCCAGGCAATTTCTTCCAGTGATTCAGCTTTATTATGAGAATTTTTTCCTGATATCCAGCCTGAACCTCCTCTCCTACAATTTAAGTCCATTACACCTTTGCTGCCTACAGTGCACAGAAAGAAAAGATTGTTGCCCTCCTGATTGCTACTAACCTTTTGCATATTTGAGGGTTATTATTTTGACTCCTTTCAATAGTCTACTCCAATTTATTTGACTTTTCCTTGTAGTTATATTTCCTAAGTCTGATTGCTCACATTGTTCTCATCTAGATTCTCTCTCCTCTGTTCCTCCTTGAGCTGCAGGGCCACAGACCAGACACGGCACTTAGTGAAGCCCTTTCCAATGCCAAGTAGAGCTTGGCTTACAGACATAACATATGGACAGTATGGATAATTCAAACTTGGAATTAGCAAGAAGTTAAAAAAAAAAAAAACCAAACCAAAACTTTGCTAGGGAAAAAAAAATATTAGCTAGGTAAACGACAATTAAACTTGAGGACGAGAATCCTAAAAACAGCAGCTCTTCGCACGCACATACAAGGCCTTCTTAAGGGGCAGGTTACAAAAAAAACAGTGCAACTTTTGTTTCTAAATGACATTGAAAAGAATGAATGAGATAGGTGTTACTAAACTCCCTTCAGTCCAGCTACAGCTTTTGCAGTCCCTGGAATCATTCAGAACAACCTGCAACTTGTTCTACGTGGTCATGGCTGAACTGGCTCACAGGCTATATCCTACATGTTCATAGAATCATGGAATTGTTTGAGTTGGAAGGGACCTTAAAGATCATCTAGTTTCAACCTGCTTGCCCTGCGCAGGGACACCTTCCACTACATCAGGTTGCTTAAAGCCCCATCCCAACCCGGCCTTGGAAGAGGACCTTCCTCAGGACTAAGCATGACAAAGATGGAAACATGGATTAGCCAGTGAAACTATCCTTCCCCATCCACGGAGGGGGGAACTAGACATTCTGTCTAGTTTTCCCAAAAGATCATGTGGGATAATGTCTAGTTATCCTACCGTAACAATAAAGAATAATCAGATTTGATCATATTTTAAACTAAATTTATAATAAATAAATAACATAATATACTAATATCTTCTCTGAAGTTCCCAGAGTTCAGCTCCCCAATAAGCTTGCATGAGCAACACTTGCAATTTTGTAAATCATATAGCATGACTTTAAGCAAGAAGTGCAAGTCTTTGATAGCTTCGGTTGCCAAATATGTATTGCCTTTATGGTCACCAGAAACAAGACGACCATTCTAGGGACAATTTCATCATTATCTTAAATAAATCATTAAGTTTTTTACAAGGGAAGTGAAGTTATCCTCTGATACCAAGACTAAAATTAGGAACAGAGAACATCAAGGAGCAATCTGATGACCTGTAACAAAGAGCTGGGAAGAGTCTGTTCCTTGATACTAGACATTATGTCATCAAAATAACGCAGGTATAATGCTGATGAAGCACACAACTAGTCTCATTTTGTATAAAATAATGAAGTATGCTCTAGGGTGCAGTTTCAAAAATTACTCACTGAATTATTCAAATTAGAGAAGAAAATAAACCCAACTTAACTGGATTTATTTGTGAAGCAACATAAAAAGTCCTGACACCTTATTGGCAGGAGAAACCAGCAACACAGCTTAGTAGTCTAAACTTCAATTAACTGAACTCCACAAACCTCTGGTACAGGATTTTAATATGTTTTAATGAGTCACTCTGACTTCCAATAGCCATTCTTGGTATAATGATAGCTAGTGGAGTTGGTGTGTACCTTCCAAGTCTTTAACTCAAATAAATGAGAAATAACAGCCAATCTTCGCTTCATACTACTAACAAGAAGTGCCTGAAATTCAAAACTTATCTAATGTACTACAAATATTAGAGAAACAAAGTTAGATTTTTATTTGAAATTCAAAATTCTTGGGATCATCTTGCTTTGTCAGAAGTAGAACAACCTAACATCTGTGACAATTCTAGAGGAAATGCAGGAACTTGATGGAAAAATGATTGAAAGATTTACTGTATGTTTTTTTCTGCAGAAATAATTATTAAAGAACATTGATTTGCACAAAAAAAAAAAAAAGATATCCATGTAATACTGTAAAGATATCAATGGATGATCACCACAAGAATAAATCTGCATTTGGTTCTTATGCAGAAAATAACACATCTGTCTTTACTCCAGCAGATGTAGCACCGTAGATACTGATGTCCAGAAACTTAGTATGATCACACATGTTAGTTTACAGTAGTGCTCACTGTATCTCACAGGTCTAAAAAAAGAACCTGTCCCTTTTTCAAAAAATCATGGGTGCTGAATGAGTTGAAAAATATGCAGAAGCTAGGCAAAGCAGGACAGAAAAAAAAACATTTTTATTACTTTTCACATAACATACCGATTAACTAAAATGACTGTCAGCAGCACGGTGGAAGTGACTCTTCAAAAGTGATTTATATTTTGGGGGAAAAAATGTTGCCCAAAGGAGGCTTAGAATATTAAGACAGCCTGAATGATTTAGCTTTTGGGATATACCCAGCAGCAAAAAGTAACCTGGTGTGGAAATGGCTTTAGATGTCTAGAAAAAAAGAAATGAAAGGAATAAAAAACATTTTAACACTAAGGGCACAGAGTGTCAAGAAGCATTGTATCTATTGATCTATGATGCTACTTTAATTTTTTTATTATTCTAGTATTGAAAAAAAATTATGGTGGCATCACAAAATAACACAATATTCTCCAACTCTCTGGACAGGGCGCTTCCAGTGTTGTTTTAACTCTTCTCCTTAACAGCCTGTGCTATGCGAAACTGATAACAGGGGGACCCAGAGGTTCACTGCCTTCCAGATTTCTCTTCCTCTCCTCCACCAGAATAACTTCAGGCTGCTCTTGTTCTGTCCAAGAGGGAGGAGGAAGAGTGAGGGATGACCAGACTCCAGACTCACCTTCCCCTGTAAAAGCTCATGCAGATTTCAGCACTTTTAAGCAGGGAAATGGCAACCGTAATGGAAGTAGATGAAGATGCAGATTTGGGCTGGCATGGGTTAAATAGGATAATTGTGCACAAGATTAATATAATTAATATCATACCATAGCAGGAGTACGTATTGCTTCACAGATTTAGAATTAAAGACACTACCATGCTACCAATATCATTATCAAGATAGCGGTTGACGTGATACCAAGAGAGAAGAAGGGCAAGGAAAAAACTAACTTTGATTTCTTCTGTGTGAAGTTTAAGCCAATAATAAGATATTTAATAGTTGATGTAAGGCCAACATGACAGAAAGGATGACAAGATGAGACTTGTTAATGTCATGTTGTGAATCAGCTACACAGAAAGGCAGCCTGAAGAGGTAAAGATTGATGAATAATATGTTTTAAATTGGGAAGAGCAAAGGCTATTGCCAGTACTTGAAAACCCACTCAGATATCAGGACACAGAAGGAAAATGATGCAGATTAAAGTTTTTTTAAGGAGCCAATATCAAAATACTGTCACTTTGTTGGCAAAACATTAGGAAAGACAGACTGGCTGGTAAAGACTTCAAATCAGAAAGAGAGCACAAAATAACAGAGATTCAACTCTCTTCTGTTTTCAGGATTTTATCTTAGCCTGTTGCAAATTGCTGCTGATCAGTTGTATTGTACCTAAACCAGGCAATCAGTTTCACTACAGTATCCATACTCTTATTTTTTTAGATATACTTTCCAAACACTGAGCAAAAAGTGCCTTACTGCTGCAGACTAAAACTCTACAGTGAAACAATTGCTTTGGATATTTACAAATAAATACAAATAATAAAACAAAATCTAACCAAACGGTATACTGGAATTACCATGTAGACAGCCGAATGAATATTGACATGTATCAGACCACCGGTACTAATTCAGAACACCAGCTGTACAAAAGCACCATCACGTCAGCCAGATGACATTAATGAACAGCAGTCTTACTACGCAGTGGAACAGGAGACTTGCAGTAATGTTTGAAACAGTTCAGTGACATTATACTGTGCCGAAATGACCCACGGATCAATACAATGTCACTGGAAGTGCCGGAGTTATTACAATGTCAATAAAATTATGAGGTGAGGGAATGCAATGCACCACCATTAAAACTGGAACCCCTGCTATATCAGTGCAAGAGCTCCGTAATGCCAGTGGAACACTTTGAAAAGAGTTACTGCATATTGCTCATTTTTACCAGAAGATCTCTAACTTTCAAAGACCACAATGGGCACCAGATATCAGAATTATTATTGAATGATTCTAACAATAGTACAAATTGAAGTTATAGCTGCTTCGTGTTATCCTATTGTTTAAATATTGCATCCTCAGAATGGCAACTACAACTTTTAGTGTTCTTTTGCAAACTGAGGATAGACTGGGAATGGAAGCTTAATATAGCTCTTTCTTACAGAATATACATCAAAGGACAATCAATACTCTGAATCACATTCATTTAATCCTCAGAACAATGCTTTGTTTTGATACAGATCAGTATATTGTAATTCCAAGGAAACTTTGAATGGGCTTCATTCTGTGTATAACTATGTATTAATTGGGAAAAACCACTATGCATACTGAATACTAAACAATCACTAGAAAATGCTAGGCTAGGAAGGAAAAAGCAAATAAAACTGTAGAATATAACTAAAATATTTTAGCATCTACCACTTTTAGTGCTAAATAAAAGATACGAGAAAAGAAAACGTGGCAATTAACTTGTGATGTTTACTTCTAAAGTTTAATTAAATAATCAGTATGTACAGAATTAGAGTTTGGATGTCTCGGCTCCCACTCACTGATTTCCTCTGAAAAGACAACAGAGATACCAGTGTAGAAACAATGAAATGATATTAAAAAAAAAGTTAACTTTTAACTACAGTGTAATGTGTCCTCAGCCTGGGGAGCTGGAGAGGTCTTCTGCTCCAAGATAAGAGGAGAGAAATATGGTGATACTGGTGAAGAATGGGGGCGTTCTAGTATTTGGTCAGAAAATAACAAAGCTTCTTCAAAGAGATATGGCATTTTTATTCACTATCTATTCCAAGTATTTAAATTATGCCAGCAAGAACAATTGTGATTGCTTCCTATGCAGTAGCAGGACAGAGCGTCTCAATTTGATAAGTACTCAAGGGTTGATTCTTTTTCTTTCTGCTATGAATCTGTTTTTCACATTGCTCACTTCTCCATGAACCTCAGAGATTTGATAGAGCGTATTTAATCTTCCATTGAAGGAGGCTATTGAGAGAAGTAAGAGCAGCTTTGAATTTAAGAGGAATTGGCAGCAATGAAAAGAAAAGTACAATCTTGAAAGATTTCAGAGCTATCACACCTCATTCCCAGGTCCCACCATAAATAAGATAAAGTAATAACTGTAAACACAATATTGTAAATAAAAGTAAAGGAATAGAGGATTACAATCTACCAAAAGCCCAACATAGATTAGATATTCATTATTATCCACATATTGTAATTCTCCGTCTATTTTCAGGTGAAACTTCCAGAATCCATTTCATGCATTATTACACTATTCCAATATCACATTGCCTTGCATATTACTATTTCTTTTCCAATGTACCGCAATTACAATAAAAGAAAGCAGTAATGTAGCCATTATCTAGAAACAAAAACATGCAGCATATTCAGTATTCTTTAAACCCGTACATATAAAACACAACACTGAAATTCGACTCACGGCTGCTTTATTTATTTATTTGTTTGTTTGCTTGCTGTAATCTCTGTTAATTAAGATAGATATTAACTAGGGGGCACTGTGTACTCGAAGGACCGAGCATGAGGTTTGCTCCCTCCTTAATGCCTGCATCTTGTGTTCCTTCAGCTCCCATCCATCACGGAAGGACTGCCAGGTGAGCTGGCTGTCACTCCAGCCCAGGCTAATAGATTCTCCAGCGGCTTTTGTTACAGCTCATGTCATGCTATTAAAACTCTGCGCCTTGAAAATGGCATAACATATGTAGCTGAGACTTGTCAGCTCCAGGTAATCAGACACTGCTTGGTTTCAGAAGCAGATGCAGATGAGACTCGCAATATAAATATGCAAATCACAATGGTCCCTTGTCAGCACCGCTGTTCCTACCTCTAACGGCCCTCGTAGAAAGTCTGTTTGCTCAGCTCCTACTTCCAGTGCTACATCGACAGAAGCAAAGGGGCGGCTGGCCATCTGCTGTCGCTCCCGCATAAGTTGCTGATGAGGAAAAAATTACGTTTTAACAAAACATTAAAAAAATGCACCAGATATTAGTCTGCCCTACTATACCTCCCATTAACACATAAGAATGCAAATAGCATGCAAATAATCATATTTCTAATATTCATATATCTAAAGGGAGAAAGTTATACTAAATTATCATCATCTATATTTACTAGAGAACTGATTCCAGAGGGCTTAGGTTGTCTACAAACAGTCTTTCAGCTTGAACTCTGATGAAATCTCCAAATGAAAGCTTCCCTAACCGACTAAATAACTTTGCCATTTGTGCCAGTTGCAAGCAAATGTGGAAATGGTTGGTAATTCCACTGATAATGCATGCATTAGAAAACCTGCCAAGAACAAGTCCACTTGGCCTTTGAATTTTCATACTTCACTACTAAGCCAGACAGAGTTGATAGTGTCAGGACTCATAATTTTATGCACTTTATCTTTTTTCCAGTTACTTAAAGATGAAGAATAACGTGTCAGGACTGGGAAGCCTGCATTAGTGTATTTGAATACAATCAGCTATGCTCACAGAGCTTCTATAATCCCTTCTAATCATACCAGTGTGCACGAAGTCCCAAGCAAAACCACAAAGCTAAGTCATATTTCTTTCTCAATCTGTAATTATAATGCTTATTAAACCATGATGAATAAAAATGATGACCAGCACTAGATACTGCAGATCTGACTTCACTGGTTCAGTGCAACTAATAAAAGCATTATTAAATATTTAAAGTGAATGAGTCGTGCAATTAAAGTCATGTGCTCCTTCAACTGAACAGGATGTCATAGCATCTTGAAGAGACAAAATGCCTGCAAAAATGTTTCATTAGAAAAGATCTAAGTTTCATTTTCTTAGCATTTTTCTCCCTATTATCACTCTGGAAAGCTTAAAACATTAGAAATTGGTATTTGAATGTAAGTGACACTAGCACTGTGACTTACTGTTCATAAAAGCCTTTGAAATAATAAAAGGTATGCACACAAATATTTACTGGCAGGTTACCAGTAAACACTCTTGGCTTAAGGTCTGTTACAAAGCAACGAGCTCATTTGTAGTACTTTGTAATACATGCATTTTTTTCTTGACTTGCATTTTAAGATAGTCTACAGAAAGCTAAAGAAGCACTTGTAATGTTAAAATCAAAAAAGTACAGCAGATTCCTATTGCATACCCACTACATTCCTAAGGCCTGTTTTTTAAAAACATGCAGTGTATTTGTCAGTAAGCACCTGTGCAAATGGGCTCCCAGTATATCACACCAAGAGGACAATTGATATGTCTGTGAATGAAATTGCATGTTTTATATTCTGAATAAATAAAAACCTAGCATGAATATCTAGATGGTTAAAAATTACATTTTTAACCCTTCATTTAAAAATTAAACTAGTGTTCTCTGTATACTGATTTACACCAGCACTGCTTTGCATCAATACAATATATTCATAAAATTTACAGACAGAAAAAACTACTGTGATCCTCCAGTCTTACCAACAACTTCACAAAGACCACAAAAACGTAAAGCATAAAATACTGAGTCACTATGTGCTATAATTACTACAGCTAACTCATTTTCTTCCTAAAATAACAAAAATTAAAGAAAACAATGTTATTAGAGTGGTCCTGCCATATGGAACTCATTACAGTATTGTAAGCCTACAGAGCTATTGGCAAATGCTTACTTTTTAATGGCAAACCAAACATTGTCTTAAACAAATAGAATTGCTTGGGGAAAGTAGTTAAATGGGCAGAATAAACTATGCTCCAAATGCACAAATGATTATTTAAAAGATTTATTTAATGCAGACTATAAAGGAATGTGTATTTGATACACTCTGTTTTTTAAGACCGGCAGCTTTCTTCACGTCTGCTCCTGGACAGGCATTCAGTAAAATCTTTTAATTCACAAGGCAGTCACTGTCATTTGAGAAGAGTACTACGAAAATTCTTAATTAGCTCTGCAAACAAGAATGAAAACTTTAAAATGTTCAGCTGCCTATGAAATGCTGCTGAGTTTGGCAGCTGAGCACTTGCACATCAAAGAAAAGGGCTCTATTCAAAATATTGCTTCTTTCTCCTCAGTGTCTTAAAGGTGCCTGTAAGGTGCAGAACAGGAAAAATAAGATGCAATGAGGAGAAATATAGGAAGATATGATGATGTCTAAAATCAGTTTTGTGGCTGGAAAAGGCCATTAACTCCCACCATCTGCAACTGTCTGTGTAGCAAGACTGGGACAAAGTTCCGAGAAGAGAGAAAAAAACTCTTACCTTTTTCTCAACAGTGAAAGAGATTAAAAAACCCACACAGATTTCATCATAACTAAGGCAGGATAAACATGAGATAGTGGAAAGTGGAACTATGTTGGTGTTTCTTATATACTCATATAAAAAAAAAAAAATACTGCATTTAAAAATCATACAAACAAAAAATAAATACCTACTTCTTCATCAATTAGGGATCTCTACTTGAAGATGAAGAACAGATGGACATTATTAAGATGTAATATTTAAATATTTTATTGCACATTTAATTTATAATATTCAGAATTAAGCACATGCCTAAATATTAACTTGAAACTATGGGAAATTCAAAACATTACTTTCTCAGCAAAGGACTAAGAAATTCAATAAGCATTTATCTGACTGAGCAGAACTGACTTCAAGGTCTACCATAATTTTATATCTCATTAAGTTCATGATTATTGACAAGATTAATCTTTTAGGCATCTTTATTATTTTACAACAACTTCAAAGTATTAGTTTTTACCCTATTAAAGAGTTTTTCTTGTAAAGTGTAGAATTATATTTGTCATCAGTGAAGAACAGTAAGATGTTAAGATACTATAAATTAGCTCAATTTCTCACTCAAAACACATATAATTTGAGACTACTTCTTTAAAACCCAATCATTTCGACATATTTAGTCCCTTGTCATGGAAATATATACTTCACCTGATTTTCTATGTACGTGTAGACAACTTTGCCCAGAGATTATGTTAATTTTGCATTTTGGTGTGCTAGTAAAATAAGTACTTTTGAAATAGAACCTGCTTCCCCATCTAGAAGTACATCACAAGAAAGTATTTGCCTGGGTACACAATTCAATTTTACCATTGATCAAAAAAGTTCTCATGGGGGATATTTCTCCTCTGATCAATGCAGCTTGGAGGGAATTACAATGTTCCATAGCATCTTGTATAATCTTCTATGAGAAAATGTATTGGTTGCAAAGTTCTTATTTAAGTAGAAATGTTGAATTTGATTTTTTTTAAATTTTGGTTGATAACATTAAGACTTACCTTCAAAATATTTTCATGTCCACATTGCATTCATGTACAATAAAACACTTAATGCAAAATATATATTACCATGATTTAACATTAACAGAATACAACATTTCAGCCATTCCAGGCTGACATATTTCAAATCTTTTGTATTTGAGGAAGTGTTACCTTTTTGCTTCCTTTTCCAATTTAAAAGACTTTTTTTTCTTTTTCTTTCCTTTTTTTTTTTTTTAAAGACTTGGTCTCTCATGTGGAATAGAATACTGTTCTTCTGACTAGGACTGTTTTTTATTATGTTCTTTTCCTCACCTTCCAGCATAACTGTCCTAGAAAAGACCTAACTGAAAAAAAAACTAATGAAGTACATGAGATGTTAGGAACTGGGACAGGTGTCCTTTCTCTTTGTTGTACAGTAACAGACATTCTTGAGGGACTGATAGATTAGGATAGCTGAAAAGGATGAGACCATTTTAGTGGCATAATAGGATGACTAGAAAATTCTTTCAAAGATCTTTCTGTTGCTGTTGGCACCTTTACGGGCTACTTTAGCCCACTGGCAAGCAAGGTGTATGTTAGAGTGTTCCATGAAGCATGTACAGACAAGAGGGCAAGCCCAAGTTCATGGGCCAGCTGACAGCTAGTGTAGGTGGCAAACGCTTGTAAAAATATTAGGTAGACTTCTGACCCTTCTGCCCCCAAAAAGTTTTCCTTTCAGCTGTTTAGAGCGAGGCAGTCTTAGTACCCTATTTCAGAAATGAGGAAGGCTATAGTAGTTGAAAGGGTGCCTATTATTTTAACAACAGAAACAACTGCCTAGTTTTTCTAGTTTTTCTTCCTTGATATCTCAGATTTTCTTTTTTTTTTTTATTTGTTTTTTTCCTAGGTCAGATCACTACCAACATTGTACCAGGACATCCATGGCTTTGTCAAGATGAATATTCAGAACCATGAATAATGGTAATTCTACAATCTCTCTGGCAATTGCTGTCCAGCCCAGTGCTGCACGACTCTCCTAGTGACAAAGACTTTCCAAATGTCTAATCTGAAATTCCTGTTCTGCTTATTCATCACACTGCTCTGACTTGTCTGCAGTAACAACTTGGTCTCCTCCTCTCCTGCTTCTGTGCTGTCAACTGCTGATGTGAATAACACCAAAATGCTACAACAGCATTAACAATGGCATGCATTAAATTAGGGTTTTATAGGAAGATTGTTTGCAATGGGGAGAAATGTCCAAACCTCACGAAGAGTTGCATTTACTAATTTCTGATCAGATTGCATTTGACAAACTCCAAAGGATAAAAAAAATTAAGCATATCTGTATAATGGACAGGCCTGTAAAAACAGAGTATCTCTAAGCAATGCAATTCAGTCATTCATCGTATATTCTTGAGATTTCTTATTGCCACATCTTATCAACAGAAGTAATTTAAATGAGTTTACAGGACTACACAGATCTGAGTGAACCACAGGCATTCAAGTTAGAAATACAATTTAATTATCTTTAAAAAAAATCTTAAATTCTCATTCTCAAACTGAATTGTACATAGTGATATTTCAATGAAGCTCTGCTTATTTGCTTTAATTTGCACAAGACAAAGATTGCCTTCTCTGTAACTCTTCTCATTGTAACTCTTGGTGCTACAAATCTCTTCAAATTAAGTTAGCTACTTATATAGCTGGAAAGGAGAGCAAGTTGAATAACCTATTTGACTTAGTTAATTTCCAAATTAGTTGATTTCACTAAAGGCATATCACAGTCATTACACTAGTTTGTTGGGTTTTAGGTGAAATAAGCTTGCCATGCTATGTTTGCAGGAGATATAGTGACTTTAAGAGATGGACAAAAGCCAGCTTAGGAAACCAAGCAGCAGCAATAACCATACTTATGAGAGTAGTCTGACAATCTGGATTCAGTCATTCTCTCCATCGTGAACTTCCTATATAATCCTGGTTGCTTGCTTTCCCTGTGTCTCATTTCCCACTCTGTTAAGCAGAAAGTGCCCCGACACAAGAGTGCATTCAGGCAGGCAATGAAATATTACAACGATGGACACAGTATAACATGCTATTTGCACTGCAAAACAGACCATGGAAACTTCCTAAAATATTAGGGCCTATTCCATGCCACTTTCTTTTAAAATTGCCTGAAGAAAAAGTGCTCACAGGTGTTTGCAAAGGTCTACCACGGAAAAAAAATGAGAGAAGTTATACTTCTTGTCCTACCTTTATACTCAATAAAATGAAGGGTTATTTAAACTAAACATAGTCCAGCAAACAACAGCTAAGACATACTTAAAATACAGTGTACACATCCCAAAAAATAACAGTTCCAAAAGGTCAAGTTTTTATGTATCCCTTTTAGAAACCAAATACCAGGCGTCTGTAATTTCCCTTGAACAAATCAAAAATGAGAAAAAAAAGATGAGCCCTGAAAAGGTCATTTTGTTGCTAGATTCAAGTAACAGACATTTAATGTACTGCACATTAGCAAGCAAAGTGCAAAATGTGAATCTACTATGATTTGGGGTTTTGGACCTTTTTTATTCTGGAATAGAATTCCCATCTCTAAAACACTCAGAGTATGAAAAGCTGTTTATTACAACAGAAATGGCACCCTGGCTTATGCTTACTTGCCAGTAATTTATGGAGCCTCATTTTACAATAAAGTTGTGATCAATCCCTCAGAATCTTCCCCTAGAGGCTAATTTAGCATAGGAAGATTTGTTGGGTGCTAAGAATCAATAAGAAGCTCAAAATTCAATTCACTGCTTTCAAATTTAAGAAGTGCCAAACAAGACCTGATCCTATTATCTCTTTCACTTAGATCACTATGAATCCATGCTGCACATTTACAGAGTTCTGTTATCATAACAATTTCAAAGGTTGCTTTAGAAGTACTTAAGTTTTTCGGTAGGCCTTGCTAACCCCAGAATTGCATTCTTATCCCTAATCAAGTGTGTTTAAAAATTCCTTTCAGCAAACTGTTGATTGTTTTGCTATTAGCTAGCAGAGCCATTTTCAATTCACAGAAAATTTCTAAAAATACTTATTCTCCAAACTAACCCTCTAAAGAGAAAAAAAGAGCCAGATCCACTAATTATAGATGTTAAAATGTTTCCACGTAAGACATCCTACTGTATTTGCCCAAGGACAGTTATTTATAAATGAATATATTAAAATATATGTTAAAATTAATTATTTCAGAATACGGAAGTGAGATTGAAGTATCATATTATGCAAACTATTTCTTGGAACTCTTTCATTTACAAAGATGTCACATAAATAATGCTTTCAAAATGTCTTCTAAAGAATGACTAACTATGATAGTGCAGTACTTTAAACATATATGCCACCCTTATAAGTGGAACAGACACAATATGAAACTATCTCATGTTAACAAGACCTCAGTGCATCCTATGCACATTATTAAGCTACTGCTTTTGACATGAAGTATCATGGATATTATCCATTATTCTCACAACTTGTTAAAAACTGCTTTAGTTATTTAGCTTGGACAATAGATACCAAGCTGGTAATTCCCAGCTCTGAAATAAAATTTTAGGCTGTTCCTATAGCAATGCAGATTGCTTTAAAGATAGTTAATATGGTCTAATAGAAGAAACTGGGAATAACAGGTACCTCATCAGATCACTTTGTCTACCTCTGTGCATTGGTCCTACACAAAGGCAGGTTTGCAGTGTGATTATGAACCTTCTAGCAGATGCATACATTTCTTAAATAGACCCCAGTGTTGAAGGTTCCACAGTCATTCCAGAAGCCTGGAGTGCTTGATGATTCCCATGCTGGAAAGGTCTTCTCTAAAAATCTAAATTAAATCTCCATGCTGACAATTAAGCCAATTGCCTCCTGTCGTGTCTACAGTGGAGGGCATTCCTAGCCTAAAACCGAGAAAAAAACCCCACCAAAACTCTCTTCTCCTCTACAGGAGTTCTTTACCAATTTGAAGTTTCCCTTTAACCTTCTGTAAACAAAAGTAAGTATGTAAGTATTATCTCACCTCTCCTGCTCCTATTTTCAGTGCTCCCCTCTATATTCTCAAGTGCTGGACACTCCTGTCAAAAACTGAGTCCCCAAACCTTAGACAGCAGACCAGAAGCATCACGTCATGGGCCTTACAGGTCTTATTGATAATGTTATGGCAGCATCTTTGCTACAACAGAAATATGGTGACTTATACTCACTTCTACTTCATGATCATTCCACTTCATTTTTTTGTATTCTTACCAAGCTCTTTGCCCCTTTCCCCCTATCTTTTTTTTTTGCAGATAGTGACTTCTTTCTCAGTGCAGAACCATGTATTTGCAAATTAGACTTGTGGAAGTGCAGCTTTCCAGCTACTTACTTCAGATTCTCCCACCTCTTTTTGTACAGATTTTAATTCTAAAGCGTGTTTGCAGTCTCTCTTACTTCAATGACAGCTACACATACAATAACCATCGTCCATCTCTTAAATTAATACTAGAATCACAGGAGAGGTGGTCCAGCCCTCTGATCACCTTTGCTAGTCTGTTTTATCGATAAATCAGTTTCGCTTGATGTGATTTGTATTTGAAAAAACAACACTGAGCGCCACTCACACCTTCATCTTCTTCTAAATTCTCAGAGATTA
Source organism: Tetrax tetrax (assembly GCA_009806455.1). NCBI lineage: Eukaryota > Metazoa > Chordata > Aves > Otidiformes > Otididae > Tetrax > Tetrax tetrax. Next base: position 117,007 of record WHYT01017043.1, read on the forward strand.
TTTTAAAAATTGTCTATTCCAGGAATTTCCTGAGACTTAATGATAAATTGGCTGGTGTTTAATTGCCCAGTCCTTCCTTTTTCCCCTTCTTTTCTAAGATAGGAATTACAACCACCCCTTACTTGAACCTCCCCTGTCCTAGCTGAAGTCTCAGAGATAACTCTTACAGGCTCTGAGACCTCATGCACACTTAGCCAATTTCCTAAATATTCTAGAATAAATTTCATGAGGTTACCCAATTTGAAAATATTTAGCAAGTTTTCTCCCACCTTTCTACACTACTGCTTGATATTGTATCCCTTTTACACTGTAGGTACCCACAGACATTTGAAGAGCCCTAAACTAAAGCACTTTCTAAAATAGACTCTTTCCTAGCACATACAGTCAGAAAGATGGGGTGTACATACTATTACTTTAAAAAGAAGTTGAAGTGCAGGACAAGTATATTTTAATTTGCAAATAACGTCAATGCATTTTTTAACTTGCAAGACACCAAAAAGGGTAGGCACTGGATTTGTTTCCTGTGTGAACTGATATGAAAACATACAGTTCAAATTATAACACCTTAATTGAAGCTATGTCAATTTAGAAAAAGCTGGAGTTTCTGAAACATACCTGGACCCTAACCCACACAGTGACTTCAGATGCTCACAATCTTTTTTCAGATGACACTGGATGAAAGTTTTATATTTCTTTTTCTTCATTGTTTTCTTTCTACATTTTTAAATTTAAATTGTAACATACAAAATAAAAAAAAATTATAAAAGAAATAAATTATTTTAAAACAACTATTCTAAATCAGGACTTTAGAAGCTACTTAAAGCACAAATGATATTACCATTAAGGAAGGTAAACTGGTGATGTACCATAACTGAATTATGCCTTTAAATGCTTTGAAGCTTTAATTCTTCAAGTATTAAGAAAAATAACCATCATTCTCAATGCCTTGCAAAGGGGACTAAAAAGAGGTACACTTACCAGTATCCTGCCTGTCTCAGGATGGAAATGCCCTGATCTACACAGATCCTCAGTGTAAGGAGCTGAATAGTCTTGCTATTACAACGTGAAGGGACAAGCCATGCTACCTTGTGCTAATGTATTGGGTGAGTAAAACTCTTCTATACAATCCTTATAAAAGTTGAGCCCATGTTACTTGGTTACCTGCCTCCTTTTTCATTAAAAAAATAAGGCTCATCCTGGCACTGATCACCTTTTTATTTCAACTGCCCCACTCAGTAGAAGCTCTAAAACCTAGTATTTTTCACATCAATAACCCAATTATGAATTATTAGTAAAGCCATAACTTAAAACTAGTTATGCCCAGGATCAGAAAGTGTGAGAAAATAGTGTAGTCACTCAGAATGTATAGAAAACCCTTATAACAAATCCTGTCCACCTGGTATTTTCAGTGAGAAGTGGTTTAGCTAAATCAATGTAAAACCAGGATACTGATCTGAAATTTGGGTGCTTGTCCAAAGAAATATTCCAGACTTCACAGATTTGCTCGCCATACCTAGTACATTCAGGTCAGCAAGAATTTGGCACACGCTGCTGCTGGGAATGGCAGGTGGCCACAGCCAACTCATTCTGTGCCGGGCAGTGAATCACGTTGAAACAGATGCAGTTCTGCTATCTGGTCAGAGTAGTAACGGGAATTACAGCAGTTCTCCTTTGTTCACGTTGTTTTTCAGTTTGAAATAACTGATATAGCAGATGTGTAATCTTACACCTTTTAATGGTGGTTTCTCAAGAATACTTGACTAATAAATAGATCACAAAACTTTTCCACTCCTCCTACAGATCTAAGAAAGCAAGGCCACTGATCATCCCTTACCTTTGAAGGAATCCAAGAAACTGAGGCAATTTGCTCTGAGTTCACATATCTCGAATAGCGAAGTATCAATAACAGGAAATTGCTGAGATAAGTCTGAAGTTTGCAATATTTTAATGAAGAATTATTTTAAGAGTTGAAATGCTACCTAGGAAGCTACAGCTAATGAAGGGACTAGAACCTGTCTAACCTCCTAAAATATTTAAGCTACATCAGAATTACCACAATAGAGGACTTCCAAGCATTAAATACTCTAATCATACAGTCTAAAATTCAGTTCTGAAATAGGAAGCACAACACTAATTCCAACAGACCATCTCGGCAATATCTGCAGCAGCAGAAGTCAGGTTGTTATTCTCTTTATCTTGATAATAATTTTGTGCACAATCCAGTTGCGAACAAGGAAATCTGACTTTCTTAGCATTGTTCCTACAAGGGGTTGCACCATCCTGTGTATGTATATACTCTACAGATAAAAAAAAAAAATACTGTGAAGAAGTTAATTCCTCACTGCTGCTACACTAAGACTTTCAATATAAAAGTGACAGAGAGTGTAAATCAAAGTACTCTGGCATTTTGCGCTCCAGTCAGACTGTTTCAAGAGAGAGAAGTGGGACGATTTAGAGTTCATCAATTATATCACATCAAATTAGCCTCCATCACTGGCTTGGCTCGACAGCTTTCATCTATTCTAATTTACAACAGAGAGGACAGCCAAGTACAGGATTTTTGGCAATGACACAGTTGAAGGGAAACACAGCATTTTCGCTTCGCAAGGGTAGGCTTTTCTAGGCAGCCGCCCCAGCTTGGTGAAAATCTCCAGCCACGTTTAGTTTCTTTCATTTGCTTTGATCTGACAAGCTCCATCCTCACACAAGGAAGCAATGTGCTAAACATCTTTGTAGCAGTCCTGCAGTCACTGCCTTTCTACAGACACTGTTCTGTATACATCTATGTTACACAGTGATTTACCTTTGCAGTTAAATCCTTAAAATCGATGAATACACTACGAGAATGCCATGGTTAGGACATAGCTTAGCTGCTTTAAAGGAAAATCACTATCAGTAAATTGTTAGAATTTGCCTTCCAACTGACAGACTTTAAATTTGAATTTGCCGTGGTTATTTGAAGACACTGACAGTGCAGTAACTTAAATCACAGTGAAACATAGAAAAGCATTGACAAACCTTACAAAGAGATCACTTTACAAAATATTTTATATTAAGAATTCATCCCTGTGATCACAGATGTGATCACAAGCATTGTGCATCACTTAAATTGCAGTCTAGAAGCCCAGGTAGATTCAATGCAAAATGGGCCTTGTATTGGCCCTCTGCATAGTGGTGAATTTGCACAACAGGGATGCACAGCCAGCTTTACTTTTTATATCAAATAAACACTAAGAAAGCAAGCAAAAGAACAAAAAAAAAAAGACTGTTTTTCACACAGCATGTAGTTTCCCTCTTTTCCCAAAGAAAACTTTTAATACAAGTAAATAAAAATAGGCATTTTAAAATGCATATTTTGCAATGATTGCTTCACCAGAATGAGCAAACTTTCAAAACTGTATTTCCATACCCTTCCCTCACAGTTTCTGTGCATATTAGCATTATGTGCATATCTCTTTTACCTGCTTTCTTCCAATATGGCCCAATTCCAAATTAAATATTGCAAGCTTTAGGCAAGTCAAGGTCATCTTCCCAACTCCTTTACTTCCTCCCCAAGTTTGACTTTGCTGGTAGGATTTTACACAGTAAGCTACTAATAGGCTTTTTATGGCAGCCTTTAAGTTGTTTTAATAATTGTATGAGATTAAAATGCTTCGGGACAGGTCCGAAATTCTGACTGCTAATTTTTAGAGATCCTCACGTGATTTCAAGAGTGATAAATACTAAGTAAAAACTTAGAGACAGTATTGTCTTTTACCTGGAATCTTAATTGTTTCCTTCTTTTTCTATGCATAAATTTGTATAAAAAGGAAACGAATACAACAAAATGTACTCAATTACCTTCCTCTTGCCAAACTGAAAACATAAGACATTTTTATATTCTTCCACAATATGCTCCTTTTTGCATAGGAATCTTTTACCTGCATTAGAGAGTGCCATAAATTTTTCAAGACTGTGGACTTGTTTTCTGTTATTTGTTCCAGCTGGAGACATATTGGTTTGAAATGTCAGGCTGCTATGTGTTAATGGATTTTTATATGGGCATCTGCTAAATGCTTTCAAATTTACACCACCATAATGTATGAGACAGTTGGAATTTCATTAATTGAAATTTATTTCCCAAGAAAAAAACATCATCATCCTTAATTGGGAAACAAAAGAAAACAAAGGTGTGATCTATGACTCAGAGGTGCCACACATCTCAATCATTTTCCTCAACAGACCTATGTTTATCGCAGTGCATGTACAGCAAGGACTTGCTCTCAGCAGCTTCTTAAAAACAGCGTGACAACTATAATTTGGCTAATTAATTTTCCCTACTTATTTGGAGATGAGGGGAATAGTCTAGTACATAATGCTCAAATCCTTCAATATAATTTTTAATGTTTTTACTTGGGGCTGTGGTGGTTGCTTGATTATTAACATGGAAAAAAGTTATTTCTTGATTACATGAACTACTGCTATTTAAATAGGTGTACTTTAAAAACACACTTTAATAAAGGATGCTATTCCCCTCTGCAGAGACACATCTACATTCTCTCTCCCACCGCCTAAATGAGGACTGACAGACCTCTTATCTTTGTGTCTGAGTAAGGAACACTCTCGACATCAGACCTAGTACAGGTTCAACGTGCCAAATGATAGCAGGTAAGTCCAGCCCACTGCAGAGGAGGCAATGCCTCCTGTGAAGCAAAGGTCAGTCCCCTCTCAGTGAAGGTCAGCTGAATGACCACAAATATGTGAAGCGCAAGAGCAGTGGTAGGGTGTGATGATCTGAAAGGACGCTCTGATCCTTCCCTCTCACACAAAAATAGACATGGAGTACAGAGGTCATTAAGTTACTACAGGAAAAACTTCTGGACAACGCCTCCATTTCAGCTTCCCCGCGTTGGTGCAGAACTCGTTCTCCATCAGGGGGAGGGGTGTAGCTTCTGAACCACCACAAAATCTTGCTTTGGTTGCTCAATACAACTATTCCCCATGCCCCAACTGCAGGAGGAGTGCAGTATAGAGCACTAATTTGGAAAGCCCATTTTGGAATCGGGGACCAGAAAACAATACAGGCAGCAGCTTGGCACTGTTGGGATATGGATCTGAAAGACTAGCATCAGCTGTAGCTCCAAAGAGGTTCTAACAAATAATTTGGTTATATTTGGCAATTGATTACATTATTTTTTCAAACTTACACACAGTTCAAAATGCAAAGAATTATACTGTCCCCACAGGTTTTTTTCTGTAGGAAAAAAAATTAATATTTTTGTTTTCTGACACTATAAATATTCAAGTTATTATTTGATCCATATCCATGGATCCATATCCGTGGATCAAATACAAAAATCTACTCTATATTAATATTTCAAAATAGCTGTTAAACATTTACTGCTGTGGCCATGCTCCAACACAAAAGGTAGGCAATCAAAACATTAGCAAATTCAGTTCATATGGGGATACTCTTGTACTTATAAATCATAGATTGTAAGACTACAGCTTTATTAGAAAAGAAAAATTAATAACTTGGAAAAAGTATTTGAATATTTGCCTTGCTTTATTATTTTTTATTTTCTTCCATTTCAGTTCTGATGAATGAATCATATGATTCAACAGTAAAGATTTGCTTGCAGTTATATTTCACTGGCCTTTAAATTAACGTGCCTGTCCTACAGGCAGAAGTCATTTTTCAATTTCTCAGTCTTTGATGGAGGGAAATTTTGACCTAATTCTCTGCAACTTTAAAGGCAAAAGATGTCAACAATTTTTAACCATGACTTTTTAAATGCAAGTGCCATAAAAGTCGCTCCAATAAAAATAACTAAACAATAACAAATAAAAATAAATAATTTAAAATTGTGACAGATGAAATTATTTTATTTGAAAGTGGAATCAGTCACATCCATAAATGTAATTGCCCATTTACTGTACCAACACTTTAGATATACAGTGACTGCATCAATTAAAAAAATCTTGGAGTATGTCTGGTTTGCTGTATTATATAAGGTGGTACTAGAGTCCTCACGGCTTTTCTGACAAAGTCAAAAATTTCTAAATATAAATTGAAACGTATTCTCAGCTCTTGTCTCTCTTCCTATGCTGAAAATAAAATACATCTGGTTGACCTGTTGAGCATCCAATATTCCTGACAATCACTTCACATATGCTCCAAAATGGATTCAAAAATATGGTTTTCTTTTAAAAACTCTGGCTTCTTTGATTGTAAAAGTACAGGTTGTACAATTTAGTGCTCAACTCAGAAATGAATGGTGTTTGTATCTGAATTAGCCCAGAGGAAAAAAAAAAATCATTGGAATTCACAGATTCAGGAGCACAGATTCATACACACTAAGCACTTCAGTTGCTTAGTCCTCTTTTCTTCATTTATATTAAATAAATTAAGGCTTACTGCAGCTGAGTATCTCAATTACTACTTTTTTCTTAAGCCCCTGCATTCTAACCACATTATGTACACAGCAGACATCAGGTCCTTCCCTAATCATGTCCTGCCCAGTTTTCAGAAAATGAAACATGAAACATAAGTGAACTACACTGATTGTAAGAGTTGGTGTCACTCAGACTGACAAGGCCCAAGATATGCTAAACCAGAACCACGTACACCAGAAATAAAGTTAATGATGAAATCAGAATCAAGGAAAATGCTCAGTAGAAGTTTCAAAAATCTCACATTTCTTTTTCTCATATGTTTACTTCCTATGTCATCAACATGGTAAAAAGAATATGTGATGACATTCCCCATCTTATCAACGAAAAATACCCATTCTTTAGTTCTCAGCTAATGATAAATTCTGATTTGTTTTTCTGATAAATTTTAAGTTCTGTTTCTGCAAATATTTTTGCATTACATCACACAAAGACAACATGGAGACCTGTACATATTATTTTACAGTTTGATTCACCTTGTCTTCAGTATTAACATAATAAAATGCTATTAACTAGTTACAAGGATTTGTATAAAGGAACACTCTCCAGTATTTAGGAGGAAAACACAGTTAAATCTCATGGAATAAAAATGTTGTCTTTATGCTTTCATCCACTACCTACATTATTCACCTAAATATTTTTACTTTGTTTATTCAGAAAATTTAAAAAAAAAATTCATCTTAATGTAAACCAGACATTTAATATTTCCAATATGTAGGAACTTATTATTACCTACAGTTACTTAAGTGGCCACACCAGCACATGTAGTAATTGTATCAGCATTTAGTGCAGCTCCAAAAAGGAAAAATGGCAGAATATTGGCATTATTTTTTCCCACAGTGTAAAATGGGTTGTTTCAAACACTGAGTTAGGTCTAACATATTTAACACAACTTTTTTTAGTAAGTCAAAGTAAGGCTTACACAGAATGAATGCAAATAATTTACATACATATAAATGTCCCAGATTTAATGTATTCTATTTAATCCCAGTGAATATTAGGCTTTCACTGCTGAGTGATCAGCAGTTTGTAATACAGCTGGAAAGCCAACTGAAGGATCATGTTGGCTACACTCTGCTAGACAAGCCAAGACACCTGCAAGCCAGATTCCTCTTCTTCAAAAAGTGTCAAGTCACTCAGCAATACATCATGGAGAGTGAAGCTGGGGGAAAGCTAGAGCTAACCCATATAACACGTTCTCATGTGGTGCATGACGGTGGGTAGTAATGTCAAGCTCTCCAGCCAGCTAGTGGGTGATAGATAGAAATGTACTCTTTCGGATTAAGGGAATCGATCACTTTTGCTCTACACAGTATAGAACTGTGGGATCTGAACCGCAGGAAGAGATTGCACCTGGATGTAACCCAAGTTTGGAGCTGGACACAGATGATGGAGAACAGCACTTCACACTACCTGGAATTACAGCTTTCAAAAGATATAGCAGCCTTCTGAACATTTCAGAGATCACTGTTCCCCCGACCTGAAACAAAATCATTCAACTTTTCATTTACTCATTAGAATTTTTCCCTGAAATACCTCTTTTCTCACACAAAGCTGACATTTAGATAAAGTAATATTTTTGAAAAGAAAAGCATGCTATTTAGCCTTAGTAACAAAAATTGAGAAACCTTTAGCATAGGCAGTACTGTCATCCTTTTCAGATTTTACTCACTCCGCACACATTTTGCAGTCATTTGGAAATGCTTCCAATCCTAATGTACAGCACGGAATAACATGAACTGCTATGCACAAAATAAACAAAACCAAACTGTGCAGAACAAGACAGAGGTGACATTCAGTCTACTGAATTTAATCTGAGATTTTTTTGCTAATCTTGTATTTCCAGATAACGTTTTGGCTGTTTTTCATACAAACTGCAGATTGGCAGCTGTGACTCAGCTGTACACCACCACTCTCATATTTTCCTCTCCTGGGGCCCTTCTCCTCCAGAAGCAAACTCATTCAATGTCACCTCAGCTGCCACTGGCAAACTCACCGGCAGTGCAGAAGAATCAAGCTGTGATGTGATGAGATCTAGCACTCCCTAAGCACGTCATTTATTTTTGTGATGAAGTAAAAACAGAGGCTGGACCTACAGTTTACTATATGTGAAAAGGATGCCACTTCACCTAGATACAAATTACATTTACTCTATGCAAAACCTTACTGTGTGCCATGCACTCAGTAGTGTCAGCTGCATTTTTCAAAGCAAATTTACTTGTTTAAAAGAAATGCCATCAGCAATGGTACTATACTTATATATGGCTCAATCCAGAATGGTTTTTAACATTTTAATACAATTTCTAATAAGAGGTCCAATCCTTAGCCATATTAACAAACCGACCTGCATATCAAGTCAACACAAACACCTCAAATGATGGGGCATTACTTGTGGGCGTATCACTATTTCTGCTAAAAATACACAAGGCTTCGATGCAAAGGGTTGTAGACATCAATCAGACTTGGGATATGTGAAAGTCTTCTTAAATACCTGCCTGCTTTCCATAGAGGTGGAATAGAAGAGTTGTGTTTTAACTTGGTAGTGCAGACAATTGCATGAAGTGTATCTAAAACCACCAGCACACAACATGGAGCTTGGCTACCATGTTTCTTAATGCAAAATGACATGAAACACTCTGCCACATCAGGAAAAGACAAAATGATGCCCTAAGGCAAAAACATCCTGAGTCATAATTATTCAATTATGATGTTTAAGATCATGCACCTGTGAAAACGAGGTATAATGAAATGGGTTCTGCCACGTCTGACATTTCACCCTTCTTTCTGATCATGCTGACTTTGGGGATTTAACTCAGTACTGTTGTACAGTTCCATGTGGCTTACTATTATTTCCATTTTAATATTAAACTAGAAAACATCTGAATCTGTTATGGAAATGTTTCATGCTACATCAAAGAAATCAATTCCAAAAGAAACACATACATTTAAAATACTTAAAAATATTTAAAATCTAGGGAGCTAGAAAAATAGAAGAATTAGGCATTCAGTATCATTGTCAATAAAACCAGCACATACTGATCTGTACAAGACTGTCCATTTTCTTATTACAATGCACTACTGTGAATAAGATCATTGGGGAATGCTACCAAGAAAGAGATTACAACCACAAGGATGTTTGTGCAAAACAAAAGCAATAACAAATAAAAAATGAACGGAAAATGTTTACAAGACTCTTTTTCAGCTGCCCAGCTCTCTTCTAGCCAATTTAAAATGTATTTAATATTGCATGTAGCAGGATTCCTAAGCAGCAACACGGCTTTCAGCTAATCACCCTTACAGCACAGATTTTAGCAGGGAGCAGTTTCCACCCTGCTGGGGCGAGGTCCCGGCTCTGCAGCCCTTGCTCTGCCACGCAGAGCTCGGGGGCACAGGAACCACTCCTCCTCTCCCCTCAGGAACCCGTGTGGTCCCTCCTGCCCTACCCTTCATGCAGATAATACAGTAACTCAATTGTCTGCCATGATGCCCCTTCCCTTTCCCTTCTCCCTCAGACAGGGAACATTTGGGATGGTTTCGCTCATCCCTTCAGAAACAGCAGAACCTGTTCAGGGCAGGCTTTTTTTGCCTTCCTTCCTCAGAGACCACGTGTTCTGAGTTTTTGCCGAACAAAGATGGGTATGAGGAACACCTCTTCCTGTACTCCTTCACACCCCTTCCTCCCTGATGGCCTCCCACGGCCATGATGCAGAGGCAGCAGTGGTACACAGAGACCAAGCTGTGCGCTCGGTGGTGGGATGCTACTTGGGCCGGTTCACCACTTGTTCTTTCAATTTAGGAATAGAGACAACAAGAAGAGCATCCTTTATTTGACCCCACTTGGGAGCTGCCTGGTGCACTGCACTGGTAGTGTACTCAGAGAGAGGAAAAAAAAAATCAACAAAATAAAACAAAAGTAAGAGATTTAGTCACCAACATAAGGATGGTTTGACTAGCAAAACCAGAAAAGCTAAAATTTACCATTCTTCTCCTGTGGCTATCATGAGAAAAAAAAAAGAATTATAAAAAAGAATAAATTAATAATAATCTTTTCCTCCTCAAGGATAATGCTCAAATAGGAAATAAATATACTGCCAATATACAGACTATTTCTGAAATGACAAGCTTCTCCCAGGACCCATACACAGGTCATACCACAGCAGTAAATATTGCTCAATGCAGACACATACAGAGCAGTAACTCTCCAAATAAAATAATATTTCAGAAAATTTAATCTGGTTTCTTCTTAGCTGTGGGGAAAAAAATATGTGGATTTTAATAGAATGCTGAGATAAATTAAGACTACAGTAAATATATGTACAGCTAGATGTCGCTTATTAAAGTAGCACACATAAAAGTGTGAGGCCAAAAAAAAAAAGGGACTAAAAAGCAATTTAGCTGAAGAACATAGATTTCAGGTATTAATTTACTGCCACAGATACAAGCCTACAACTAGCACAAGCAAAGAACATTTCCTATGCAAATAGGCAAGACAAGATAGTTAGTCCTATTTTCCCTGGACATGTTCAATAAAAGGCAAACATAATATCATGGGATGAGTAAAAGTCTACTCACCGATTTTTATACTGTAATGTTTTAAAAAAAAATACAAGTATTTAAAATCTAGCCCTTATGGTAGAGAAAAACCAATTGGGACATGTTCTTAAACGTGACACAATACTTGCTTCTGACATTATCCTGTGAAACATTTATTCAGGGTCCATGGCTTTTGACAACAGCTCAGCCTACTGCTGCTGTTCTCCAATTTATTCTTCAAGTTTTTGATCTTCCTGCTGATTATCTTTGAGCCAGCGGTTCAGAATCTCAGTTTTTCCATCCTGCATCTTACCATCAGCAAATTCCTTTAAGGAGAGAGGTCTCAGTGTATGATCCCACCCTCTAACAGCATCCTACATGTTTTTAGCAAGACCAAGGCTGCTAGAGTAACACAACAAATGAAGGCTGTTATGTTCGAATTCACTGCTTGCAGGGATGGAAAAATAACTTTGATTTTATATATAAGCAAGAAATATGAATCCTCAAATTTCCATCAGTGCTTTTAGCCACAAAATTAAACACAGTGTGCGTGTACTTATCAAGGGACTGTTCTACATGGAGCATTACTAGACAAAAGTGATGCAATCAAATTGAACGCCTCCTTATTTTAGCATTCCACAAAAGCACTGGTTAAACCTTTGACTTTTAGAAAAAGATTAATTTGCATCTGCCTTCACTTTGGGAACGTAACTCTGCCATGAAGTAGGTGCAGATGGCTCTAAGGTTAAGGAGGAATGAGTTGAAGAGAAGGGAGAATTAGTGGAATTACATTCACATCCTGATGTTATGTAAAGAACTTAAATGGTAGTAACATGGATGATGTGTCCTTGTACCATCCATTTTGTGGGAAAATCAGTATTTATTTGGAAAGACTTGCAGACTGTACAGTAATTTGTGTGAAATGTAGTAATTTTAAAGAAATCAGACCAATAAAGGACAAACAACAATCCACAGAGGCATTCCTCACTCACATCTTTGTAAATAAAAAAAAACAAAAAAACCATGTGAATACGGTAAAACTAGTATAAAAATCAGCATCAGGGCCTCCTTATTTCTAGAGTACTAATACAATGGCAAGCATCAGAAAAAGGAGTAGATGAAGACTCCAATAATAGTTAGTACCTATTACTAGTCATAGCAAATTTTAGCTTTTCTGTTTTGGCAAAGCCAAATGATTAACATTTCTGTTAATCTCCACTGTATACTATAATTTGTTCTTTTTCATTAGCTTTGCCTCAACAGCAGTAGCAGGATGGGAAGCAATGTGTGAAGGCAAATTTAAAGAAAGAGAAATGCAATACTTCTAATAAAATGAAAGCAACTACCATTTCACCTAACGCGCCTGTTAATACAGGCAAAGCCCCTTGTCACGGACGTTGACTGCTTATAATCTGTTCACTTTAAAGTTGAATTTAATTATATTATTATTTTTATATACAGTATATTGCCTAAAAGTCACGAGCCAGGACTTCTCTGCATTAGCTTCTGTGCAAACAAAGGAAAGAGGGAGTTTATGGTCCAGAGAGTTTATATTATAATTTGTTAATTTTCGATGAAGAGTAGAAGATAATCAGAATGAGGCAGTCAGACATTCAAAACCAGAAAGCATTTAGCTATATAATGCAGCTCCTGTTACAATTCTCAGTTTGCATTCAGAAAACACCATTACGAGATACACTGATCATTGCTATAAACCAACAGCAAAGAGGATAAAAGTCTCTTTAGGTATAAATGCCTGAACTACTACTAGCGTCAATGGAATCACATCTATTTAAAAGAGAATTTCGATCCACTATTGAAAAAAAGTGGCAGCGAATAAAAAGTACAGCCAAACAAACAAAAACCATACACACAAACAGCAGACTGTAAATTACTAATATCCATTAAAATAATGTTTTTTCCTATAACTGCAAAACTAATTTTATGTCAAAATAAAATAGAAGTAGTAATTACAACTACTGCTCAATTGCTATTCTCTGGACCCGAAGTCTCACTGAAGATTCTGGGTTGGTAAAAAAGAAATCTGGTGCTGCTTACTGTACTTTTCCATCTGTAGGGAACATTGGGGCACTCTAAGAAAAATCTGCTCAGAGCTAAGAAGGTATGGTTTTATGTCCTCTGTGAAACTAAGGAAACACAAATAAAGGTATTTGATTACTAAAAATTAATAAAATACTTTTTTTCCCCCCATACAATATATGCTCACTATAAAGATTTAGAACAAATAGAAATGTTTTAAGCTGCAAATTAGAACATTATTTAAGAGCAGAAATAGAGTCATGCCCCTTTGCCCTCCCAGGATCTTTATCTGCTGCCTTTAAAGGATACACCTAAACTCAAAACATAATCAAGTAAAATACATTGTCACAAGTTCCATATCCCAACACATTACATTTATATCATTTCTTGAAACGTTGAAAACATACAGTAGACATTATTTTACATGAAAACTTAGCACTTGATAGTAGCCATTACTCAATTTATTGTAATGATAGAGCTAAACAAGTAATCATCACTGTTAAATTTTAAATATAACACTGGACTTTAACTCTCTTATAAGTCAATAATCAGATTTCAAAATAAATAACTATCACAGAAAGAGAATTGCAACCACTACAGAAACCTTGTGACTAGTAAGATTGTAAAAATTTCAAAATCTGGTGAAATATTTTTGAAACCAAATCTGATTTTTAAAAGTAACTCCACTACTAAATGAAAACATGGTTCTGCTTCCTCCTGGCAGATACCAATATTACTTTAAACTAACCAAAATACATTCTCAAGATGAATTGTAACAGGTAGCAAATTGCTTATGTGGTCATTATTCCCATCAAGTAATTTTCTTTGAGCAAAGGAAGAAAATATTGTATTTTCAAGAATTAAAAAAGTAGTCAAAATTTTTAAAACTATGGAAGATAGAATTGGATCTAGTACAAAAAAAAATATACTATTTTAATAATAAAGCAACCACTCTTTCAGGATGTGCATACAATAGTTTTGAAATTAATCTTTAAAATTACTTTAAGATTTAATAATTGTACGTAAGTGAAAATGAACGTGCAGTGTGCTGTGATAATCCCACCACTGGGTGATATAATCTGAGTCTATTATTCAGCAGAGCAGAGAACTATCAAGAAATAATTGGCCTGAAAACTCTCATTTTAATTGCTCTGCACAGCCCTGGAAAGCAAGTTTGATGTCTCTAATATCAAGGAACATATCCACTTCTGAAAATGAAGCAAAATGGATCAGACTGGTCATAAAGAAATTATAAACCCTGAGCCAGGATATGCTAAATCACCTTCAAAACAGGTGGGAACAATTTTACTATACCAAATGACAACAAAAGAAACAGCTCACATAGGTTTGTTTAGCATTAAAAGAATATTTAGACTCAGGAGTTTGATATGGAAAAGTTGTTCAAGGTTAAAATTCGAGGCTGGTGTAAATCAGGAGTGTCATGAGATCCGGGGAAGCAGTTGGTGGTGAGGAATACCAGAAGAGCCTATGCAGAGGATCAGTATTCTGCCTTCTTTTAAACTACAGGAGTGACAAATAACTGAATGTGTTGGTATACATAAGACACATCTTTCCTAGTATCTTCTTCTTTTCCACATTTCCCCCCATCTCTAATCAACCTTCTGCCTTAGAAAAGTGGCTACAGTCAAAAGATGCAAAGTCAATTTACATATACACAGGTCTTATTTTATGTTCTTAAAAACACCCTGTGAACTTTCCAAGATACATTTTTAAGAGTCTCATTAGTCCAAGCTATGGAAAAAATATTTTTCACTTTTTTTCCAGCTGTAATTTTGTAGTTATCATTACTCCCCATCTCCTCCAGGATGAGACTGATTTAAAAATACACCACAACCTCACTTGAAAGTGCCAAGATTTTAAAATTTTTTATATTAGTTCTATCAAACTTCTCACAAAATGTCTAGACAGTGGGAAAAAAAAATACTTGGCCAATTTTCAGAAGCTTAGTATCTCTGGGATAATAAAGAGATGTTAAAGTCAATCAGTTCTATAATGGAGAACTAGCATCAATGAGAACTTCAAGAGTTACTCTTGTCTCTTCGTTATAAATACCATATCTGTCTAGAGACATAATTTTATTTCATTATATGTTGTTTGCCATGTCAGAATAAATGTTAGCTTCAAAATACTAAATCTGGGACTGAGTGATTAATAAATGTGCTTTAGGTTTCACTATGTGAAAAGTATTGTTGCAATTGTTTTTCATCTCAAAGTGCCTGTTGTGTGAAAGCTTGTTTTGTGTCTAGAACCACTTATGCAAAATGCATTTTTAACTACCTCAGTTGATCATAAAAAGAAAGAGGGAGAAATAAAAAGATACATTATGCAAACAACCTTGAGATTTCTTTTTCTTAATACAAAAGACATCAATGTTTCTTTACTTGTTCACTGGACTCTACAGAATGGCAAAAAAAGCTGCTTTAAGAAACTTAATTTTAGACTGGTAACCATTTTACACTCTAAATGAAGGGACAGGTATTTTTAGGCCTACTGGGTAGAATATATTGGTTTTGGTGCCTTGAAAAATAAAGGGAAAAGTGGATCCTGCCAGGATGAATAAATTACACTGGCATGAAAACAGGACAGAACAATGCAGTTGACACCAGATTAACATCTGGGGTTAACTGCCAAAAACAATGCAATGCTTATTAGTATCCGACTGAAAAGCTCATCCTCTGTCCTGGGCCACATTATTAATTTGCTTAAGCCAAACAGGCTCTTCATCAGCTTCTGTCTTGCCTTATGTTCTCATTTCCCTGGAAATGTATGGTAATGAAGGTCCTTCTAACAGATGTTCCTTTAGACTCATTAACTTCTGAATCTTTTTTTCATTTTATCCACCAAAAGTTAGTTTATTAGAACAAACAATTATGGGAAAATAGAAAATCACACAGAGCTTTCATCATGATACTTAACTCCAGATACCAACAGCGAGTGAATGCATGCTGATGCTAATAAAGTACGATACTTAGAGATTGTCTTAAGTGATGAGGGAGTTCCCTACGTCTCAAGAGGCAAAGCTACCCTGTGTGACTTCAAGCAAAACATCATAAATCACTGCTTAGCAAAGATTCAAATACCAACTGTCCTGGTTACTGACAATAACTAAAGGCACAAAGCACTTTGATCCTACTTGCCTGAGGGAAAGTTATTTAGTGAGCTAAAATAACACTACACAAATAGTACTATAGCAACCAGCTTCGAGGAAAACATTAAAGCCTTGATGATTTTGTAAAAAATGCATGAAATACAGTCCTAAGAAGAATGAACAACAATTACGCACAGGATTTACTTGACAATACACAGAACATGACAAATAGCAGACCTTATTTGACATAGGTAAAATTATTGTAATGTTTCACTTCTGTGGCAGAACAATTAATTTAGATTTAGCTGCTGAATTACTATGTGAAATTGTGATACTGAGGGATGGTACACTTTATTTAAAAAAAAAAAAAATAACATTGTTGCATTGTTGTAAAGGTATGTCACTGTTCTTCATTACTATCTACAAACTCTAAACAGTTCACTGTTGATAAAAATCCTGACAGTTTTCTAATATTTTAATGTAACAAATGAGACTTAAGGAAATGCAAAATGTCTGCCCTAGCATGAAGACTTTAAAAATCACATTCGTACACCTATTACATCTCAGATTTTAAAAATTTTACATGATCTTACTTGAAGACTGCCAGCAACGTGAAGACAATACCTACATAAAAAAAAAAGGGAAAGCTATCTTTTCTGACTAAGCTATCTAGTAGATTTTTTTAAAGTTATTACTTAAAAACCACCAGTTTTAAAATGTAACAAGCCAATAGGTGAAATGCAGCTACAAAAGTAATATTTGTAACTTGCTTAAGTTCTTCTAATTAAAACCAACACTAGTCACGGTTCAACATTCTAGTTCTAAAAGTGTGTACTGTCAACCAGTAATTCCTGGGATTCTGCTCAATAAAGATATTGATGAGATGGGAAGAACAGTGTCAGGATCCATCAACAGTGATAAGCTGTAAGCTCTGGCAAAACTATTCCACGGACTTTTGAATCGATTGTCAGTCTGAGGTTTTACATGGCAATACCAAATGAAAGAAAAAAGTCTTTCAAACACATAATTCTACTAACCGTCTTTTCTACCATGTGCTTTTGTTTTATTTACCATCTGGAATATCCTCCAACTCTATGTACCTGACAATTTTCTAATATTTTAATATAATAAATGAGTTTTAAAAAAATGCATCCTCAAGTGCAGAAGCAGCTACAGGAAGCACTTCCATGCACCAGCGGGACAGCAGACTATTACATTTCTTTCAGAAGCAAATGGAAGTCTGTTGAAAGCAAGAAATAGTTTTATCCATTTTTGAATATTATGAGTAAAGGTGAAAAAATATCATGTAGGCAAATGTCTGCGATGAATTTTGGAGTCATATAATCATTTCTGTGTGCTTATGTCTTACTAAACAATCAGCTTATGGTTTGATCGCGCATTTACATGAGCTAAGCACTCCTGCCCCGAACAAGGCAGGACTCTTATTCTCAATTACTAAGAATCACATGCAGTAGCATTTCTCACTTGAACGAGGCAGAAGGAGATTGTGCGCCAGTTGCTTTCCTTTGAAATATACACAGTGACCATACAAAAATCCAAACTATTTTACTGTCTCAGCTGATCATCTGATAGCTGGTAAGATCATTTGGTAGAGTGAAGACAAGCAAAAAAAATGAGTAGTGTGTCCTAGAGCTAACTCATACTCTCTCAAGGGATCAAATTCACAGAATTACAAAAATGCTATGCCTGCCAACAACACCGTTGTATTTGCATAGTGCTAAGTGAAATAACCCACTCTTTCACAACACCTGCAAAATATTTGAGAGTCGCATTCACTATCCAAATGTCAAATATTTTTGCAGGAACAACATAAGGATGACTTATAAATAAGTATTTTGTCCCACCTTCTTTTTAATTAAAATACAACAAGACATTCACATTTTTTAATCAAGAATAAAATCTTCAATCACAAAAGAATCAAACAGACCTCACTTTTAGGGCATTCTTTTAATACTGAGTCAATTTCCCTTAACCTAACATATAGGAATTACTTATAGTAATCTTCTCCTAGAAACACTGCAAACAATGCTTTGCTTTTCTTTAGGAGTGCGAACAAAGAGCTAGAAAATCAGATTCTCTATAATATATGCGAAGAAGAAAATCAATTAAGCTTTTACTCAACAAAAGTATTCACCACTTCTATGTATATGCTTGCTATAACTAATCTCTGATTTTCAAAATTGTACTGTTGCTCCCATTCGAAAATCATCATTCACTTCCATGTGTATTACGAATATTCTGCATTTTGCACTATCGAACACTCAGGTCCAGCATCCCCATCCACGTCTCATGTCATGTTTCCAAATTTTTGAACTTGATTTTTTTTTTCTTTCAAAAAACATAACTGACTAAACTTACAGCTGAATACTCACACAAGCTCCAGCTTCATTTCCTCAACATTAGGTGTCTTACGGACACAGAAAAAAACAAGTCCTGTCTTAAAGAGCTTGTAATAAAGGTATCAATCAAAGAAAACAGGTGAACAACACAGGATCAAGAGTAGGTCAGTCACGGTTAGTAAACAGACAGTAGGTTGGCAGTGTTAGCAAAACTGAGTCACGAAGGCATCAAAGCGGAGCTCAAAAAGTGTATTTAACATAGAACAACAATGTGACTGAGGAGCTGTTCAGAAGAAATTCCTTCTGCTTTTTCTTATGGTAAGATAATTGCAGAGATTATGCAAGTATAGTAAATGTACATAGAAATTGACATATATACAGGGAATTCTTATTCTACTTAAAATTTCCTGCTCTTTGCTTGAATGTAAGTGCCATTGATCAGTCCCTAGTGTTACACATACACAGAACAATTTAAACCAGGAACATTACCTACCACTTAGCATGTGTATCCATACATAAAACAGAGAAGAAAAACATTTTTTCACTTCAGAATAATCTTTTTATGCTGTGTTATGTATAGGGCAAATACGTGTGTTAAATTTAATTTTCACAGATAAATGTGTAATATCAGCCATCAGGATGTTAGCTTCGCTGCCTTAAAAAAGCAAAATATATCTCACTTATGGGCCAAGAAAAATGTAGGACTGTTAGAAATCAGGCTGTCAAAAATGACAGAAACTTCCTTTTGAACACACTGTTTTTGTAGCAGTAGGTACCGTCTTTGGTAAAATTCCAGAAACTTAGCCAATCTGCATAATTTCTTTTCCTAGTTATAGAATACTTAAATAAATACATACATTCCAGCTTCCAAAACAAAAAGCCAGAGAATTTCTCAACTAGTTCATTAAGTTAGAAACCTTGCTGAGGAATTTCTACAACACAAGATTTAAATGGAAGTAATTTTAATTTCAAAAGCAACGTTACAGATCAGATCAGATATTTTTAATGATTAATTCTGAACTATTTCTGATATTTGTGTAAAACCGTAAAGATTTCTGTAATTAATGATTGGCATACCAAGAGAGAAAATATTTCAGATTAAAGTCAATTTATTCGACAAATTATTTGGTTGGGGTTTTTTGATTTTTTTTTTTTAAAGGCTTTTACTGCAGCTCATATTCTTTCACTGCTTTTAAATTGTATCGTAAACAGATGTAGCAGTAATAGCATTAAACTCTGCTTAGCACTTCCATTTGGCTGTCTCTGACCACAGCTAAACCTTACACCTTACTCATCTACTCATTATGGGGGCACACATATTAATCTCTCAGATTAGCTGCATGAGGAGTCTAGATGCCTAATTTCAGAAAATCAGGATCATATGGTTAGAGGTTGGTACATCATCTGAGATGTCAAGTTGCTTGATTTAGGGAGAAGCCAA
>WHYT01017043.1:145458-192076 GCA_009806455.1 Tetrax tetrax
CAAAAAAAAAAAAAAAAAAACCACCACACAAAAAACCCCTGCTAATACAATGACCTCCTGCTTTCCTACCTACTTTCTGAAATTTTTTTTTGTTTATATTTGGGCTAGCCTGAGATTTCCTTAAGTCTCTCCTTTTTATCTCATTTCAATTCATATCTATAATTTGGAGGAAAAAAAAAAAAAGGACTAGAATCTCCCCCAGCTCTTGATGGCACTAGACATTACTTCCTGATATTTCGTCCCATTAATAATTCCTCCCAGTGAGAAACTTTAACAAGATAGACTCTGAAGGCGTGCTGCTCCAGAATGATCTAATTTAGCAATCAGGTCATTCTTTTAAGAAATGGAAAGTTTTATTTCCATCTTCTGCTCCACATAAGACAAAGGAATAATTCTAATTGTGGTTTCCTGTCTTACCCGTACATAAGTGCGTTAAGAATTAAACAAGGCACATAGGCACATCCTTTGGATGAGATTTCCTCCTCCTCTGACTGTGAATGGCATCGAAATCTAAGATTCTAATCTTTCATTTCCAAGTTTTCTTTGCTTTTATTAAAAGTGCATGTCATGTTAAACTTAGCCTTTAATTTCCTCTGATATTTTATAAAAGTGAGAATCCTAGAGGAAAAAAAAATCACTTGGATTAACCCAAATAAATTTCTTCTCCATTTCTAGGACTGCCAATGAAAAATAACAACAAAATTAACAATTTCAGTATTTCACAAAACTGTAGTAAAAAAAACTAGAAAGATTAGTAGTTCTTACTGAGCTCTGGCTTGGCAAATACCACAAATACCACAGATCAAAATGCAACTACAGAACAGTATGAGCATATTTAATAACTCACAAAATTCTGTTTCTTACTCATGTGGTCATCAGCTTTTATCTTGACCACTGCAGCCCTCTCACTAGCCTTGACAAATGCAATCCCGGCCCACTTAGGTCTATTCACAGCACTTCTACAGCGATCATTATCTTGTCATCACTTTGATCATATCATTCCTTGCTTAGCATCTTTTCGCTGGCTTCTCGGTTTCCCTATCATATAAAATACCTTTTACTTGTCTTTAATTTCAAAATCCTTGGCAATTTATTCTCTCCTACCTAGCACTTCTCATATGCTATCATTATGGCTCCTAAATCATTAATGCTGCCTTCTGAAATTAGAAGACCATTTGTATCTTCTCCTACACTCTCCCTTAGGCTACCAAAAAACTTGGGCCATTGTCAGTCTTCCTATCAGTCCTTAAAATTCAGCTGTGACACTACATCACCAGAAAACTTGGCTAACCTAGGCCACTGGTGTACTGAGCCGAATGAGTATGGGCTTCCACATCGTCATGCTCTTATCCAACAGACCACCTTCCAGAGTGTTTCTGGTCATTCTTTTTTTGACTTCTTAGGTTTCCAGAATCTATCCAGTTTAAAAACTGTTGGACACAAACCATGTCAATGCCACAGATTCATATTTAAAAGAACCAAATGCTCTGAGTGTTGACCGCTCCGGAATCCCAGATACAGAGATTTCATTGACTCAGGAAACTCCTGGTCTTTAAATTCCTTTAGTAGCTTATATCTGTTGGCATGATTCAAGAATTGGCATGAAATGTCTGAAGCCTCGTATCCTGCAGTAAGTTAAAACAAAAAATTCAGAACTAGAATGGGTTGTTCATGCAGAGAATTTTAATTGTTTTTATTTTAGTCTGATGTCTGTACCTTAGCTCTAACAAATTTACCATATGACACCAGAAAGAATAAATTATTTTATGCAACAATAGCAGAGGAAACTACAAGCAAGCTGAAGCACTTATAAAACGAAAGCACTTATTTTCTAGTACCAGTAGTTGTACTAGAGGGCAGGACTTGCAGTTCACTAAGAGACATTCATTTAAACGCCTTGCAGCCGCAAGTTCCCACGACAGATCTTGCCCTTTAATAAAATCAAGTTATTCCTTTTAAATGTTATTGGCATTTTATAGGCTGTTAAAAGGAACAGAGCTCAGAATGTTTATATTGCTCTGAGTCTCCCTGATTGTGTCCCATTCTGATAACCACCTGTCTGATGAAGCTTTGATTGGGTATGCATCTTCTGCAAATAATTCAATAGGAAACAAATATGTTACTGTTGTATTAAAAACAGAACGTGTACTGGGACCTAAGATTATTGGTCAGTGCAGGAATTTTCCAGGCATCTGGTCTGCAGCTCACATTGCATGCACTGAATTATACCCTAGTAATTGAGAATGATGAATGATTTGACCCTCTTAAATATTTAATGAGGGGAAAAAACAGCACAGTGAGAGCCAAGATTTAGGAAATTTTACCCTCCAGGAAAAAACAGTTGTAACCCAACACCACCTACAAATCTCAGCGGGTGCTTTGGTTGGGTAGTATGTCATGTATCCTGGGTAATACATCTTGCATTGTGGGCAAGAAGAAACGCTAATATTGATCTTCTACACCATGAAAAACCATATATAATGTCACAGAATTTAAAGGTTTACACAATAAGGTTAAAAAACTCCACTTAATCTTTTGCTTGGGGATTTTTTTTTCTGCACAGGAATTTTATAAATCCCTATAAAAAGCCAGAGTATTAAAGTATGTGTACCAAAAGACTTCTAAATTACTCTGACACAATTTAATGTCACAATGGCAAGATAACATGTCTTGCTGCACATACCTCTATTATACTATGGTAACTTTACGAAAATTTAAAGTTAGCAGCATATCCTGAAGTTAAAAACCATGATAATCAGTAATTTCACGCTGGCGTTTCACACTGGGATATCCTGCTGCGGTAAGAGACTGGCCGGGACCAACCTCCCATTCACACAGATATTGAAGTCAGAGGTCAGCTCTCTTCTGTTACCATTTGTCTCTCTTCCCAGCTGGCCACCCTCCTTCCTGCTGCAACGAGTAGAAACATCAAAATGCAGACCCTCTGAGGGACTTTGGAAAAGATGCTGTCTACAAAGTGGCAGGATGGAGTATGCTGATGACAAGGCAGCCATGCAACTGGGAGGCATTGGCCTTGATTTATTATTTTGCAACACTAGATAGAAAAAGGGAAGACGAGTGAAAGAAGTTCATATACTGTCCTAAAATTTTTATCTAAAAACAGCAGGCAATATTGTTGGGGAAATTTCATTTGTAGAGCGGGAGAGGGAAGTGGAAGGCAGACAAATGATGAACTGATAAAAAGAACAACGCTAAAAGTGAAAAGAGTTTAAAAAGTACTAAGGTGAAAACAAAATCACCCTGGTATTCTTGTTTCTTTTACCTCTTTTGCTTATTTGGGCAACCAGTTGCTAAAAGCAGTTTCCGATCAGTTTAACTGGTCATTAAAAAATTCCACGTCTCTGTTGTCTGTGGTTCAGAGACACTCCTGCTTAGCGCTGTAGAAGACGAGCAGGAGAACAGCCTGCATTTCTGTTTTGGCACAAGGACTAGATTTAAATATGAATGGGGAGATCTCCTGCAGCTGACAGAAGTGCTCACTCATTCCACCACTGCTGTGGAGATGTTACCACCAGCTCCAGGGTCCCATTTGTCAGAGCAGCAATTCAGATAATGCATATTTATAACGTTTTTTACAGCCGAACGAGTTAACAAATCACAAAGCGCTCGAATTACACAGGAAGTAGCAAAAATCAATCGGGCAGAGCCTTAATTTGATACATCTGTATTGTTTGATGGCCTCCATTGTATGGACTCCATCCTGCTCCATGGCAGACAGAGTGTGCATTGAAAGCCCTACATTTGTGCTCTGAAAGACAGCAGCTGCTTCCCATCTTCCACAACATCTGAAGAGAGTTTTACATTCAGAGTACTCTCAAGCCAAGAACGCACATCCCTGATACAGGCTGAGGGAAAGACTATTTCTGCGGGCACCCAGACTATCTGCTGCTCAGGAAAACTACATGTGGCAAACAAAGGAGGATGTGCCAAGGAAATATGTCAAGCTCCTAAACATGTACTCCCATAGAAAAACAAAACACAAAAATTTACTGATATTTCTAAATGCTGTGATAGATTGGTAAAAGTTTGTATAGCACATCCACATTTTCAACACTGGGAGCTAATTCCCACAACTGGAATTACAGTTTTCTTCCAGAGCATTTTCTATTGTGTTAATAAAATCACAACACAAGAAAAACAGAAAAAAAAAATCATATTCTCTAAGACTGTTCTTATTCAACAAGTTCTTATCATTCGTTGTCATGGTAAGCTTTTTCTTATAATTTCTAATTTTTAGTTGATTTAACTTCTTTTTCATAGCACATTTTACCTGTCTCTTGCAATACACAGCTATCAGTCAGAAAACACATCTTGCTTTTAATTTTCTAGATAAGACAATTTTTTTCTGATTTTAAACCTTTGTGTCAATACCTTCCTTGTTCATTCATCAACCAATTTCCTACACAAACAACTCAATTCTTTCTTCCCAGCTACCCTGACACATGTATCCATAAAATATACCCTTCTTTCCTCTTATTTTTCAGAATATGTGTGTTTATGTGTTGTTATATAGAATCTGACACCATGTAACTTTCAAAGAACAAGAGGGATACTTATTTACTGGCATCCTACAAACCGTACTGATGATTGATTAAAACAAACCAGTTAATTTTCTGTAAATGCTGCCTTTACATTCCTGTTCCCAAATCTGGTATCTCCCTTTTACAAACTAGCACTCCTGAGATATCATTTACCAAAGCTAGCCACATAATATCCCAATAATATGAGTATTACTCTGCTTTCATCACATTGTTTTGTCTAGTGTAAAAATACATTATCATAAACACAAAACCAGTATTGTCTAGATATGAGAAAAGTAAGTCAGATACCAACACCACCACCAAACAAAAGCTAAAAGAAACCAACCACCTGGTAATTTACCCATTTGTGCATTTTACCCAGATGATTTTGTAATTCATAAATGAATGAGAAGCTACCAGAGTTCTCTTTTCTCACGGCTTTTGTGTTAACTGAGTTTGCTTTAAACATTTCCATATATCACAACAAGTATTCGATGAGGTGCCAAAGCACTTTGTTAACCAACTTATTTCCCAGGTGTGGCTAAAGCAGGGACAGAAGGCTTGAATGTTCTAACATATCTAACAATTCAATTACAGTTATCTTATGGTGCCATCACATATTTTTCTTCAACAATCAAACAACCTCAGCTGGAAACTCCAAGCAATAACATAAATAAAGGACCATCTGGCAAGAATAATTAAGGAAGGCTGGAAATAAAACATTAATTAGTGCAGTAGTTCAAACGACCTTCAAAGGCCTTATTATGAAATTATATCCAAAACAGATAATCATTTATTTCATGTTACAGTTATATTTAACTAAGCATGAATAAATAATAATATCATTTTAGGATGCTATTACGCTCTTATTGACTCAAACTGATTCTGAAACTCTCTTATTTTTCTATAACAATAAAATCAGAATGAAAAACAACCTACATCAGTTTAGAATGGCAGCCCTGGTTTTCCCCTGTTTCACATCAATGAGTCAGATGAATCAAGCTTGTTTCAGAATTTACATACTAGAAAGGAATAGAATGGTTTGCCAGGACAATATGCATGCAACTAATTGCTTTTAAATCATTTACATTTGTTTTCTCAATTTTGGAAGAAAAAGAATGGAAGTCTAGAATTACTTGCTTTCTGATCTATGAAATGAAACAAAATGCCAAATACTAAGGTTTCTTAAAATCTGCTCTGTACAGAAATATACATTGCCATCACAAACTCAGGGAAAGGATCTTCTTGTATCTTTCAAAATCTTTGCTACTTTTACTGATGATCCTAGTAAGCTGCAATTAAAAGAAATCAACATATTTCAATGTAATCTGCAGATACATAATGGTGGCCTAAAATGCCTTCATTATCCTCAAAGCCAATGGGAAAGAGAATTCTTGAAAACAGAAAACAATGTTGTTCAAAAGAAAAAAAAAAAGAGCTCAGTACTTCCTGTGTTTCTGTACCTTTTCCAAGCTGCATTTAAAATGTATGTATGAATTATTAACAAAGTTACATCTGTATATTTTCTGGGTTTGTTCTTTCAGTTGAGCATTATTGGAAAAATATGCTAAGGCAAAGGATTTTAAAGAGGACTAAATTAAAATACATTAATTATTTTCTTTTATTATTGTACAGAATTACTAACCAGCCAATAAAACTAGAGTCTTCATTATTTGGTGGAGTCACCTTCTCCTTATCCCCAGGCTACAGGACGTCAAGCGACTGAATGAATTATCTTGGAGCACAGCCAATAGCACGTCCTTTCGTTACAAGCCAGACAATGACAAAGCTTCTGAAAGTCTCAGACATCATCTGGATAAGCAGGCACAGGGGACAAAATCATCCTTAGGGAATCTGAAGACCAGATCCACTTATGAAGATCCATTACTAACAAAAGAAGCATAAGAGTCCCCAATGCCACCCAAGGCCAAGGGAAGCTAGATGAGTTTTTGCCCATATGTTACTGTTTCCATTACTGACTTGTGCCTAACACAGCATGTCATTCATAACACCAAATGGTGCAAATAGTGAAGGTGCAATTTTAATGGTGATACTGAAGTAATGAATTTCAAGATTGCTCTTTTGTCTTTCTTAAAGTCAGTAGCTTAACCCCACAAACCTTACTAAGATCACAGATATGTTGCTGATAGGAGAAGTCGTCACATTTTAAACTGAGAATAACCATGGGATATACTAGCACATGAGTTCACCACTGCACCAACTATTTAGGAGGTAAATTACTACTAGAACCTGATGTTCTTCTGTCTAAAAAATAATTAAATTGCAAAAGTTGGGCCCACATAAGAGTGGAAAAAGTCCCACAGAGCTAAATAGCTGTCTCTATGCTATTGGCCAAACTATGGCAGTGGGACATCAGAGAGACAAATTAACAGCAGCTGATGAGTAACTTCGCTGAGAGAAAATAGAATCCAACAATATCCATTTACGGGGAAAAGTGCTGAAAGGAAGGAAGAAAGCTCTGCTACTTGGGAAAACAGGAGAAAGATGGATCTAAAAATAAGAAGGTCATAGGCAGGCAGTACTTAAAATTATCTAAGCGACAGAGGGAGGAAATTACTAGGGGAAAAAAGAGAGGTGAAAGGCCATGGGGCAGACTGTAATAACTCAAAGATTATAAAGAAAGAGGTCTGGACTCAATACCAGCATCAGCTATAAACCAGTTGCAGGGTAGGGAGCTGGGAACAAACTTGTAATGAGACAGGGAATACAGATCCAGCTATTTTTCTGTAAGATAGCCTACCCTAATGAACACAAGAGATCTCTGATCACCTCCCTGTGCTAGCTGCAGAGGTGCATCTCTAGTTAGGATGCTGCAGACACTGTGATTCTGCACGCGGGTAGAGGAAGGCAGATGGTCTGACAGTCTGCAATGCTCTGAACGAGTCCAAGTTTCAAGATCAAGCAAAGGATAGTGAACAGGAGAGAGACTGGTGCTCTGTCATTCCTAGTTCCTGGCCTTGCATTTCAGGTAGATGGATGCATTGTTGGTTTTTCTATGGTAGAGTAGAAGAGTTAGGTGTATGATATTCAGGCTTATGAAAGAAAAATACTTATTTTCCAACAAAAAGCTGGAGCTACATTAAAAAAAACAAAACAATGCAGGATGGGCCAACGTAATAATAAATATTTTTTTCATTATTCTCATTGTATTATTCCTAGCCTCTCCTGGGCAGCTTTCCACAGTACTTTATTTCTTAGAGCTATGCAGGAGTTGAGGCACTCATATCACCCAATCCCTGAGACTGCAACAAGAACCAAGGCTTACGTCCTCCCAGCAATCCCCAAGACTACTGCAAAGAAATGCTGCAACACAAGTGCACTGGGTACACCTATGCCTCAAAACGGAATGGACATAGCTGCATCACATTTCAAATACCCATTTTATCCCGAAATTATCACAAATTGCTTCAGAGACATATAACCATTCCTTTTCTTTCACACATTCCACATACATCACTGAAGCCATCTTTGTGGATGGAGGAATTTTAGACTGCAGAAATACTACAGAAAGGACTGACCTGACAAAGTCTGTTGTGCATCAAAAACTCTGACCTACTGAATGATGTTACATAAAGCAATAAAAGATCATACTGCAGCCTCATGGGAGCAGGGGACTCAAACAATTTGGAAAAGAAGTCCGCATTCAAACAGTCTTCTCATTACAGAGTATAGCCTCAGATGACAAAGATGCAAAAAGCACCTCAATAATCTCACTCTTACCTAACTGAGGGGAGAGTATGGCATCTGACTGAGCCTGGAAATCCATCAGATATTCTGCATGGCCCTACCTGCTACGTACCCCCTTCCCAGGAAAGAAGAAAACTTCAAAAATAAACTGTAAGATGGTAGCGAGGTACTATTATAGAGACACAAGGCCTGCTTCTGATAATTTGGTGATGGTGTTACTTCCATTGTAAATCTTAATACGTTTCATGAAACATACAGTAGTGTTTCTAAGAAATACACTTCTGAGAAGATGAAAAGAGCCTTTTCTGATTTTCAGTGAGTCTTTCTGGAAGGTGTTTTGGTACTTTTGTGGCCCTTCTAGTGAAAGAGGTAGAGAGATCTCTTTCTCGGAATAAATCTGTAAAGGGCAATACAGACTCCTCTTGAAGCTTCTGACTTTTTCTGAGAGATTTGCTAAGGGCAGAAAAAGATAGCTTAACAAAACTGTACTTTTTTCATGTGATAGTGTACTTCTTTAATGTGAAATAAGAACTTTTACAGGGAATGGTTGCTTTTCAAATCTCTCTGGCCTAAACAAAATAAACAGCTTCAGTATCCATCGTTAGCAGGTATAATAGCTCTGTAGGAGATACAGCTTGAAACTTGGAGAGCTGTGCTCTCCAGTTAAATCTCAGAAAATGCAGGAAAATGAAACAGAAAAAAAAAATTTCCTTGGGGAATTTTTGTATGAAAAACTATTAAAAACAAATTTCACTGAAAATAATTTATATTATCTGACTCATGGAAGAAGGGGTACTGTCAGAACGACATCTTTGGCCACGATACCACGGCAACACTGAAAGAGAACCTTAAGATTTTACTGAAATAGAAATCTTAAGATTTCTTTTTCTATCTTCTATCTTCAGAGCCACCATTCTACACATTAAGTTTAGACATTTCTTTCTCTTCCTTCCTACTTATGGTCAACAACTTCTGGATTTCATTATTATGATTGTGAATTACAGGGAAAATGATGTCATCAAGACTGCCTTTTTCCTCTCTCAGAAAATCGAAATTATTGACAATTTTAAGTTCTCTGTTGCACATGTATCTGCATTTAAAACATACGATTATGAAAACAGAAATTTAAAAAAGAATCTTACTGATATTAAAAAAAAATAAAGCCTACTAACCCTATGATTGTATCAAGGGTTTTTTATGTTTATTACACAATCCAAAGTTATTAAATTCTGAGCCACATCAAATATTTGGAACAAATAGTTTTTATAAACACATCATTTGGCTATGTCTGAAAAAGACAAGCAAGACACACACAAATGAAGCCACAATTCTCTGCAAGCAAAATCAAGCAAAACTATTATGAGACACGATAATCACTGTGGGTAGAATTATAACCTAGCTTAACAATTAACAGGAAGAACATCAGCACAACTGAAGTTCTAGAGGAAAACTTCCAATCACTGATCCCTTGTGAGTGCACACCACTCATAGGAGAAGCAGCACACTCCTTACTCTGTGAAGATTGTACATCTAGCTTTTCAATGAATGACAAAATAAATCCTCTATACAGAAGAGAGATAATTTTGCATCTATTGAAATTGAATAAACCAAATAGGAAACAATGGGCTTCTAAAACAGCCACACAGCAGGAAACACTACACGTAACTAGACAATTACAACACATTGTCAATATAATTGTAGTGAATAAGTAATGTAAATCAAAAAGCATACCAAAAAAACCCATTCTTACTTTATTCCCTGAAAAATAATCATCAAGCATACATACAAAGCCAATTTTCATCTTCAGTTTTATCAGAAAGATGAACTATAACTTCTTTGAGTATCCTAGAAATACGTCCATTTACTCAAAAATTTCTTTCTCTGCAGTCATCTCTATACAAGGAAGGGAAAGGGAATAGAGTAGTCTACTAATAAAATTAAAACATACATTAATTCATTTCTCTTACAAAAAGACGATGTTTTGTCAAAATGCTAACATAAGCATTTCACAACACTCACTCAGTTCTGTTAGCAGAATATAAACTAGCAAAGCAAAGTTTGATGACTGGACCTAACACGCGATACGGCTAAAGGTTCCTGAGCGCGAGGACAGTAACTCCATTTGGTTTAAGGATGCTCAGTTATATAGATTTTCTACATACTATTTGTTTACTAACCAGTGGCAATTAAAGTCATCGCTCCAAGACGATATCTAGGAGCTGTAAAAGACTGACTTTAACTTCTAGGATAGTGGAAGTCAATCTAAATCCAAACATACATATCTCCAAGCCTTCGAACCATCCTGTTAATAGGTCACTGCTTAATATGGCTGATTGAATACAAGCACTGTTATAGGAACTAATGAACTGCTTTTTGTGTTGCATGAAATGGAAAAATCTGTCTAGGTGAAGTCATTCAGGGAACAGCAATGATCATTCGCCAAAGATGATAGAAGTGGATGGCAATTATGGCATTACCACACATCAGAAAAATTTGACTTGTTAAATATGCTTTAATAGCTGAATTGTTTCAATAAAAAGTACAAAGTGATTTTATGTATAACTTCTTCCCGACAAAACAACTATTAAGCATTTTTCACACTTTCATTTAACATCTACTTTTCAAATGTCATTAGCGGTGACCTAGTGACAGGAATACACTAAAGCTGGCATTTGTCAGAGCTGACAGCACATTGGAAAGAAGAGAAGCAGTGTTCTCCCATCTCTGCCCAGACTTAACCTGTGAACTGCAGTGTGCTATTTAACAACTCAGATCTTATTTTCTCCGGCTGTTAAACTGGAATGAAAGTCTTCATTTTTCGGTAGTACTTTGAGATATTTGAATGAAAAGCGAAGCATATAAAATTCTTATTTATCTTAATCTCTATATGATCTTATGACTTGGGAAAAAAATAAGAGCCTTTTTAGTATGACAAATATGTACACATAGATACAGATATAGGCATACACTATACTGTCATTACAAATTATATATGGTTCAAGATTAAGTGTTTTTTGTCAATTTTTGATCCAATTTTTGCCTTTACTACTTCTGTCAGAGATCCTCAACATACATCAGGAATGTTTCATTTTTAAACATTTTTCTCCTTTCCTTCTTAACCCCGCAGAAAGAAAGGAAATCCAAAATTAAATCAAAAGGTAATGGGATATCTTCCCTCTATTTACTAACCAATATTTAAAATGTTGATTTTTTAATTTCTGGAATTAAAAGAATCTGTGCATATTTTCATTTTACATTGATTTTGAGAGACTAATATCCTGTCAAATCTCTCAAATGACAAATATTATAACGTTCTTAAATATTTTAATGTTCTAAAACAGGATTTCTACATTTCTTCTTCAGTAACAAGTCAAATGGAGGTATCAGTTAAGTAACTCACAGGACAACATTATGCAAATATATCAACCTAGTCCCAAAATAGACTTTTAAAATACTGTATTTGAACTGAAATGATTCTAAAATAACAGAAGTCATATAATTATCTAACACTCCAGATAATATTTATCGCTTATGGTGTCACATAATTTCCAGTCTTTCTATGCATTTTTTTTTACCCTGGAAAGACAATGAGGTGAAAATGGGGATTCTTTCACTCATGTCCCAAAGGTCTTAAATTTTTTTTAAAAAATAATTGAATTTTATGGAACAAAGGAAATAAGAAGGAATTGTTCATAACAGAAAATAGTATAGTTCTATATTCTAACCACACACAAAAAATCAAGACTTTTTAGTTTGAAAGGGTCACGCATCCACCAATGGCAGAAAAACATTCAAGAGGAATTAAATATGCAGACCACAGCGAGAACATACCGTGAAATTAAAAAAAAAAAACAAAACAAAAAAACAACTCAAGGGCAGATGCTTAAACAGAATATAGTCCAAAAACAAATAGCTTGGGCCAGGTCCCTGTTAACTGTAAGTATTCTAATTACTGAGACAGATGATGTTTCAAATGAACGTAAGCCACTTTGGCTGGGGTACAATTTCTAACTGTTGTATAATTTTATTATGCCTTTTTACATTTGCAAAAAAACCAGTGAACACAGAGGAAAATTCTACCAGAAGTAATGTAAAGTATTAAGTAATACAAAGTATTCCTATTGTAAAAACACATACACGTTGTGATGCTGTACCTGGAGCAATGTCTGCAATTTTGGACCAACGGGTAAGATTATTCTCTCCTGTATAACTTTTTTTTTTTTTTTTTTAGTAGGTCTGCATTTTCTGGCCAAATAATTTACCATAATGAAGAATCACAACAGCTACTATGCTTTCAACAGGTAGATAGTATGGCCTAATTTAGAGGGTCAGCTAGAATTCCAGGTTGTCCCTCATGCAGACATAAATACGTCTTCTAGATGATCACTAACTTTGCCTTTTTGGAGGGAGACGAGAGTGACGATAACCATAGACTCCAACAGCAGCAAGATGGACAGAGAAAGAAACCACTTTCAGGGCTAGCATGCGAAGAAGCTATGACTTCATTCTGGAATGTCATTTGTCAGTTCATCAACTGGAATGGAATTCATTCTTGAAGAAGTTAAAATTTCCTGAGATCTTGGACTATCTTGGTTTTAGCCCTCTTCTACTTCTGAGTCCTAACAGCATACTTGTGTTTAAATTAAACTTCTTAAAAATGCTTTACAAGCCTTTAAAAAAATACTTTTAATAACAATGAAGTATTCTATACGGAGCTGAAAAAAAAAGGAAAGAAAATTATGATTCAGCAAGAAAAATAAATAGTGGGGACATTACCAGAAAGCCCACTGGAGGATTCATAAATGTGTAATTTGGCTTGGGTACTCCTTTTGGCTGAAAGACCTGATGGTCTCTCTCCCATTAACTAAAATACATTAAAAAGTAAAAACTCGATTTTCATGTATGATATATAAAGCCATAATGCTATATGGTCTGAGCTTTCATTAACATTCTCCAGCTACTTTTCCTGAACTTTGTATCTCTTGTAGATGATCACTCAATTCTTCTTATTACAAGGAAATGTTTTTATATTCCTCATAATTTCACTGTCAAGGTAAAAATTTTCCATATTTACCACTTCAGTGAAAGGGATTTTTTTTTTTTCCAAGAGTGCATAAATTTTAAATATAATGTATCCTATTTTTTTTCCTAAGAATTTTCCCCAACATTAGGAACAATCTGACTATTTGTTATAGTCAAAGATATATCTTGTATAGTAATACTTTGGAGATAAACTTGAAATTTGGCAAGCAGGATATTAATATTATGACTGTTGCTTTTTTCATGAGAAAAAAAAAAAATCAAAGTTTGTCATTAGATAATAAAAGACTATTTTAACACAAATATAAAGGACATGAATTATGTAGGAAATTGAACAACCTACATTCAGGACTTCTTAACTTGGAACAACATTCTTTGAAACTTTTGAGGTCTTCCAACACATGGGTCTATATTAAACTCTTGCTTTTTAGCACCTCTGCTTAGCAGTAAATCAGTGGCAGTGTCATGAGTCCTTCAAGTCATGATTATTCCTATCCAATTAGATATAATTCCACAAAACAAAACAGTAACTACTTCATTTGTCTATTACAAATAGTACTTTCTTTCCTCTTTCACTCCACTTTCTTTCCAGATAGGTGTGCCAAAAGACTCTCAAAGCTGTATACTGGAGATAATACATAATCTTATAGAAATCTGAATACATATCCCATTTGACTTTGTTACTATATTGCTGTAAAATTCTATTACTAAAAGATTTTTATTTTCTTTGATTTGTATTAACACTACATGTCACTAGGTAGAGTGAAATTTGCACATAATATTTGTAGAAAATCAAGACCAGGCAGTAGATCAGATTGATAGCAAGGATCCTCTGGAGCTCTGGGAGTATTTTAAAGTGTGTCTATTAATGGTTGCCAAGAAAAACATAAAGAGAGCATTCTCATAAGAAGTAAATTCAGTGCAGCACACAACTCGCTTTCCTGGAGCACGCAGAAAGTTTTTCCCTCCCTCAGCCACAGCCAGAATCAACGTGAATCAACAGACAGGGTAACACAGAGAAGATGTGATAGCCTAAAGTTGGAAAATGCGGGGGGGGGGGGGGGGGGGGGGGGCGCGGCGGAATAATACTGTCCCTTAAAAGGCTTTCCTGAAAACTGCATTTGATCATGAATGTAATGATTTACACTTTACAATACCTTTCTGTCAAAAATATAAATACAAATGTTTTTGAAGTCACAATTTCATCTGATTTATGTAAAATACACATGCTTGATTTTGGTAAATTAATGAACTCATTCCAACAGCTGAAGAGTTGCTGTCATTTCATTTGAGTTTACTGAATAGTAGTGACATTGCTTGAATCCTGTTATGATGAGGAATTAGTTTTGATTTTTTTTTGCTTACAAAGGCACAAAAAAGTAAACACTAAAACCTGGTCTTTGTGTTCTACACTTCCTTGGAAATGCATTGTAAACAATTCTTTTTAATGCAATGAATTTTATTTTATAACTTTGCACTGTACTTCAATTCAAAGATATCCCAAGGTTTCAGAGTGAGTTACAGTACAATTTGTTATCTTCAACAGTTGTAAAGAGCAGTTACAGACAGAACTAACTCCTCCTAATAGGATGCTTCCCCAGTATCTCATATGGTGTCAAAGTAAACTCACATCATCAGTCTGCCTAGTGCACCACTGATATTTAAATCCATCCCGTTCTGGCTTAAAACTTCATTCTCACAAACACCAACGCCAACACAATAAATCACCTTGTGTCCACTTCTAGCACTAGGAAGAACAGATTTCTCTTTTACAGTGCATTGGTAAAAAAACGAATTATAATGAGCCAGATCCTCCTTGTTGTAAACCATAGATGTCTTTCTGTTAACCCAGAATCCTGCAGTTTCTACTTGGAGAGCATTTTTGTGACTACATGCTTGTTAATGCTGGCAGATTTCAAAATATGATGAGCTGATGAAACAGTTGTTTTCGTAATTAACAGAAATCAAATTACATGTACTGTATGTTGGTCCACAAAGGGACGCTTGTGGTGAAATTTGTGTTAATCCACACAAAACAAGTCACTCTTACAGCAGACATCCCATGTCAATTATCGTAAATCCAAACTAATGTATAGCTTCTCAAAGTATCTTATCCAGTTCACCATGAAACAGTGCAGCAGAGAACATTTCATCAAATAAGCTGTTTAGAAATCTGTGTTTCTAAAATGTAGTCAACATTGGTCCCAGGGGAATACTTTTTTAATGCTCAAGTGATACTTCAGCTGAACTTCATTATCTTTTACGCCTGCTTTCTTTTACTATTCATTGGACTGGACTAACCACTACATAAACGCCTCACGCTGAATAACTTTTCAACCATTTTTTCTCATAACCATCTAACAGGTTGCTCCTAATACAGCCTAAATTACAAAAAGAGAAATTCACAATGTTATATATATTTCCTGAGTGAAAAAGACTTTTGGAAAAAAAGGTTTCATTACCGAAACAAACAAAAAAACACACCACAAAAAACAAACAAACAAACAAAAAACAACAACAAAAAAACCCAACAACCAAAAACACCATGACAACAACCTTTTTAGAAACAACTAAACAATTTTGATTTTTTTTTTCCTATGGTGCTCTCATGCTTTCTTTATTTTCATAGAATCATAGAATGGTTAGAGTTGGAAGGGACCTTCAAAGGCCATCCAGTCCAACACCCCTGCAAGGAGCAGGGACATCCTCGACTAGATCAGGTTGCTCAGAGCCTCATTTTAGTTAACTTAAATGTAACAGGCAGGTCCAAATATAATGCTTATAAATTATATCAACTGAAGACTTATTGGAAGTGATGACAGGAGGACTGTGCTGGTGACTGTGTTTTTCAGCAAACTGATAAGGCAAGAGAAGAGATGAATGAACAAGTCACAATTGTTAGAAAAAAAAATTAACAAGGAGGAAATTTTTTTTTTTAAATGAGATGAGCCTATGAGAGCATGAACTGCTTTGAGAATCAGAACAGGAAAAGAGAACATAATTCGGAAATGCATACCGAGCATCAGCAGCATGAGGTGAAAT
Source organism: Tetrax tetrax (assembly GCA_009806455.1). Taxonomy (NCBI): domain Eukaryota; kingdom Metazoa; phylum Chordata; class Aves; order Otidiformes; family Otididae; genus Tetrax; species Tetrax tetrax. The sequence goes on from WHYT01017043.1 coordinate 161,790, forward strand.
ACTAGATGTCATGAATAAAGGAAAGACAGATGTCAGAATATAGTATGATGGATTTTGAGTCTCAGTCTGTGTACTTTGAGACAATCTGCATATATTATTAATTTTATTAGGTAGAAGCAATGAAGCAAACCATCAAATGATGTAATAAGTAATAAAAAAAAAAGCATATAATGAATCTAAAGCTTAGAAGTTCCACTGCCCAGTAGGTCACACTCCACCTATCAGCTGTTCCAGCAAGGTCTTTTCTAGCCAGTCCCGAGGTGAAGCTAGCCTTAAAGCCGTGCATAGTCCAAGTCATACCTAGCACTCTGAATAAGAAACACTGTTTTTCAAGCACACCTTTGCTTAAATTAGCTGCTATACATTCCATTATATAGTACTTCATTTCAGTACCCTAAGTATATAAAGAAAAAGCTTTATTCTGGTACAAAATTATGTGCAGAGAGGGCAAAATGATCAAGTGATACTGAGCAGGGTCACTCACTTCCTCCTGACTTCCAAAAAAAAAAAAAAATTCCTTCCTTTTTGGAAAGAAGCCTTAGTTTAACTAGTGTCAAATACAATGGTTTCAGAGATGCATACAACTTTGGAGAAAGAAGGCCTCACATTCTAAGAGGAAAGAAGGCCTCACATTCTAAGAGGAAAGAAGGCCTCACATTCTAAGAGAAAAACATTATATGAGACACAATGAAGATATATATCCGGCCCTTGATCTTCAGGATGTGTACACAATGAAGAGAAATCACCTTGGGCTGAAATAAGTATCACTCTCTGTGTACTCCATGCATTCCTGATCATGGACAACGAAGAATAAAATCTTACACTGACTGAGTTTGCTATAAGAATGTCAGTGATCCCAACTGTCTTATTCATCTGCCACGTCCATTTTCAATGGTGCTTTAGGGACATAATTTCTCGTGATGGCACAGTGCTATGTGAGAGACATATCTCAAGTTAATAATTAGACTGCCACAACCCACGCAATACACATGATACTCCGTTTCCTTAACTACACTGCAGTGGCTCTGACCAATTAAAGTGCCCACCATATAAAATTCATTCAGATTCCCCTTCTACAAGTCATGAACTATTAGACTACTAGAACTATCGTGAACTCTTCACCTGTAAAATGATCCAGTCTTTTCATCTTTAACCCGCTTATTACCTCAAATTCTCCTGTGACTGCAGAAAGCACAGAAGCTGGCTTGGAAGCAATATAAATGAAACATCCTCATTTCTCTCTAACTCATCTCAATCACATATAAACAAATGAAGGCAAAGAAAGAATCCCAGATTTTTGTTCAGTGACTGTACAATCGTATCAGATGAACAACAACCACCAGCACTCCCCCAGCATACAGACTACAGGTATACCATTGCACAAACACTTTTTGGAATCCCCTTGTACCCCCACCCCACTGCCAACCTTCTCATTGGCAGATGGGAGCTTGGTGAGTGCCAACATAATTAAAGAAAACTCTCCCCTCAGTACAACAGCCAGCTGCTGTCCAGGATCATCTTGAGGAGTTACTGAGATGGACGGAAGAACCAAATAACAAGAAAGGCTGCAGATATATCTTTTTCTAGACATGGCAACAGCCAACCCAGCAACTGCCACCCTCTTTGCCAAAGATAATTAGCCCCAGGTTAGCTTAAATGGTTTAAACAGTACATCTTTGTTAGCCCAGATAATTTTGATTGAAACGGGCTAATGGCCCTGGCAATTCATTCAGCACAGCTGAGAGCACAAGAACATTCAGCAGACGGCAGTGATGAGCAGCTGGGGTTAGAAACATGATTCTAACCTTTTCCACTGGCACAGCTGGATGAGACAGAGCAGATGCATTTACATCTGAAAAAGATCATAATACCATTCCTGACCCAGACATCTATCAGTCAGCCACTCATTCTGTGTACTCATGAAATAAGATCACAAATGCATGGTAAAATTCTCTCTGTTACACCTCCCAGGTGTACGCACATTGTCAACAAGCATTTCAATTAATCCATGAATTCTTGTATGTCTTAAAAGTCAAGTACACAATGGATGTACTGGTATTGGCAAACAAAATTTATTTTGCTTCCATTAAAGACATTAAATGTATGCTTTCAAGCATGCAGCATTGAGTGTAGAACACTATAATTAAGAACTATATATTAGAAACAAAATTATTCTTGTGATCTCTTATTAGTTCTCTTTCTTATGTTACTCAGTTTATATTAGTGTGCTTATTTAACAACTCAATCTCATGGACAATTAAACAATACTCACAGAGGTATACAAATGTCCAACCCAATCAGTTCCACTTTATTAAACTCTTCTTTCATTGTTTTGTTGCATCCTGAATTACACAGCCAATACAATCTCCTCAACAGGGCTACGCTTCTGAATACATTTTAGAAATAAAATCTCAGGTTTGACAGATTTCATTATCAGATTAACTGCATTTGCTCTTTTAAATGTAAAACAAAACTTGCAGGTTTTTTTTCCAAGAACTTCCACAGTCTTTCCTTATTTCATTTCTGCACTGATTTAAAAAGTGCAGCACTGGATATCTTGAAATCATGGCTGTCACTTCAGATGCTATGAGAGTTTATGGTAAGATACAGACTCACAGTCTTTCTAGCACCAGCTACAAAGTTATTTACTGCACTTTATGGAGGCTTAGAGCCTCTTGTTTTCCATATTTCTACTGAAAACTGGTGACATTCACTATCTTCCCAACCACCACAGCATGATATGCAAGTCAGTTTGAAAATTGTGTCATAATAGCTCAACAATAACATAAACATCGATGCTTTCCAAAGGTAACAGCAGACAGAGAATAGAGAAGGTAACTTTTGCTTTCCTTCAGAAAAGCAATGATTTCTTTTAGTTTTTGTCAGTTCTATGGCAGACACAGGCATCTTCTTATTATTTATTTATTTTGGCATACTATATTTCTTTTCTGAAGTAAGAATCTCCAAAAAAAGGACATATACATCTGAGACTGTTATTTCAAGTATAATATCTTCAGTCATTATAAAAAAAAAAAACACTAAAAAAAAAAACAAACAAGAAGCTTTACAGCTACTTTTTCTTTTCATTATGAACAAAGGGTCACCTTTTCAAATTAAAATAAAAACTACACCTAATCTTCTGATGTTCCTTATTTTGGGGACAATCATCTGAATTTCTAGAATAAGAACCACTCAGCAAAGTGGTGGATTAAGTTCTTTATAACTTATCCTACATTCCTCTTATTTTGTACAGTAGACGAGTGATCTGAAATTTGTCAAAGAAAGGGATAACACTCATATTTGTTATAGCAGCATACATTAGTGACAGGTCATGCCTCTTTGCAGCGGAGACCTTTAAGTGATATTAAATGAAACTATTATATACATACCATATTTCAAGTGACTGCCAACATTAATGCATTGTTTCAGTAATAACTGTGAATCTACTGTGACATATTTGGGCTATTTCTCTGTGTGATTATAATAAACTTTTGTCCAAGAGCATTTAAGTCTGTAGTGCTCATTATCCTTGTTGTGTGACCTAGAAGGGTCCTTGGCAATCAAGATTCAGACATAGAAGTTCACAGTTCAAATCTGCCTTTCAAGTTGTCCCTTGAGATCAGTTGTACTGATCTCAAGTCTTTTTTGACAGCTTTGTTGAGGTTTCCTGATTAGAAATTCCCATATTCTAACCTTTTCCCTGGAAAAGGGCAGCTGCAAGTAACGGCAAGTTAATTGCAGCATATGACACAGATTCTAATAAATACTTTAAAAGATTTGTCATCTATGCTTAAAAAAAACCAAACCAATTTGGTAGCAATAATTTCAGTGTAGATCTGCAAGTACTCAAGAGGTCTAAGTGGCTCCTAAACACTGCAGAGGGAGAAAAAATTAAAGTACATTTTATGGGATACAGGTCTCAGTAATCATCATTGCATGGCAGGGTTTTATGTTACACCAGCGAAAACAAAATTATTTCACACATAACCTGGCGGCCAATACATAGTTCACTCATGAAAGGAGATTGATGCAAACTAATTACAATCTACAGTTAATATATTATAGTATTTTCCTTAGCTATATGACTGCAGAAGTTTGTAATTTTTAAAGCAGAATGGGTTATAATATGGTACAATAAGGCAGAACAACAGGAAAATACTTACCCATATTGACTATAAACACAATAGAAAATATACAAACTAATTGTAGTTATTTGGCACTTGCATTATTTTCTAGTAAGCGATGACAACTGTAATACAGACCTGTCAGCAGTTGTCCTACCTCACAATGAGACACATCAGATCTCATAAACTAAGGAAATGCAGGAATAGATCAGGATGTGCATAAAAGAATGATGCATACTTTTGGAGCAGGTGACATTCGAATGCTTACATAAGGACCAAACCAATGGCTCTCCAAGGAGCTATTATGATGATCCAGTCTGACTCAATCCATAACATACTTTAAAGAATTGCCCCCAGTAGTTTATGCATCAATTGTACAACCTTTATTTAGTGATAGAGAATCCCTGAAACCTTCAAGAAGTTATATTTCTCTTCACAGGATCTTGTTATAACATTTCCTGCTACACTAAAGACCTCACCTTAGGGCTGGTAATTTTCTCCCTAAAGAGGAGATAAACTCTAACCAGATCGCCTCCTAACCTTCATTCTGCTAACTACATTGAGATCTTCAGTCTCTGTCTGCATAGGCATTTTCACAAACCTCAGACAAATTCTGTCTCTCTTCTGTTGATCCTTTTACAATTATGCAGCCAGAGGTATTTCAGACAAATATTTAAGGAAAGGAGCAAACACGGTAAATAGATTAATGGAGTATAATGAAAGTAATTTGTAAGCTCGTATTGGTATATTCTCTAAACAATTGTAAGCTTTACTGTAGGACTTCAGGGTTCAGGCCTAATATTACATGCCTTCAGTTCATACCTGTATGGCTCTTTAGGGTTTTCATGTCAAACAGAAAAATATGTAATGCACATTGGGTTGCTTTTCAATAAGCAAGACAAATGTCGAAGACAAGGGTAAAGTTTTCAGGGCTTAAAGCAGTTTAGTTCTTCAGCAAAATTTATATCTTAAATTCATCTTTGTAATCTCCATAGCATACTTTTAAGTTATTCAGAAACTTCTGATGTCAACACCAGTTGATGTGAAGGTGAACATTACAACCAAAAGCAAAAATACACCAAAATCAGTCAATCTTAGTACCTTCTCAGGTCCCAATAGGCATCCATGCTTCCTTTGAGACATAAACAAGAAATATAAACTATTTTTTTTTTTCCCCCTCAGATTTGTGAAGGGACCCTTTATTGCAAGCTGAAGCCCTGATCTCCTACACATCATTGCCCTGGAAGTTAGAGTGATATAAGAGAAGCCAAAACCCATAGCAAGCGGGGGCACATTTCCTTGTTCTTGTCCCATGCGAGTGCTCAGAAAACAAACTGGCCAAGCAAGCTGCTGACTTTACAAGTCTCAGGTATACTCTTTTTAAACTAGCATATGTACTAGACTATACATCATGTCTCAGTCCAGTCTCCTCTTTTATACTCAGTACAATTTAAAAAAAAAAAACACAACCAAACAAGAAAACCACCACCCCAAAACAGAGCAAGAAAACACAATGTCTTCCTCTCAAATCTTGCAATGCAAGACAAAAGACACATAATGAATAAAGACATCAGGAGAGTCACAGTCTCCCACTGCCTCAAGAAATGCTATGGAGTTTAACAGCGGGAAGCGAGAAGGATGCACAGCAGTAGACAGTCCACTCAGAGGGTCTCATCCACCTCAGCTCCCGCGGCACCATGGTGTCTGTGCTGTACTGGTTTATTCGCAGGTTTGGAGAGATGCCACCCAGGTGCTTGGCAAACGCTGCTACTGCTGCTGTGTTATGAGTCACAACCCACTGAGATGATTTCATCAGTTCTTGTCAAAGATGTATACTCTTCAGAAAATACACAAAGCTTTTTCATCCTTTTTGTGTTTTAAAGATGTTTTTCATAATAATATGCTCTCAGATTTTCAAAACTGCTTTCTACCTGAAATGGTTTTGTGTAAAGGTTTTTTTTTTCTATTGTATGATTTAAACAGCATTTTTTTCAAAAATAAAATGTTGTTCAAGTTTGCAGAGGTAGGTCCTTCATACAAAATTGAAATATTTGTATGTATTTATTTAGATGAAGAAATAACTAAAAAGTCTTTCCCAGGATCTAAACACCTCAATATGCCATTAATAATACAATTAGTCATACCACCTTTATGGCCTTATGATTTCAAGGGAATGGTGTAGGAGAAAAAAGGGTTCAGGACAATAGTGCAGTAACAGAACACCTGTAAATCAGTAAGTATTTTTATAAGATAATTAGCAACTGGAAAAGCAGCACACACAAATACTCTAATGGAATAACTCACACTAGCATGTATTTTAATGGCATTCACAAAATAAGCCAAGAGCACCTGAGGTGTTAAAGCCCAAAATTGCATATTTTAGCAAAACAGAAGAATAAGGCTAATGAGCTAGTTATATATTATTCTTATATGCTTACAATAATCCCTTAGCTAGCAAGTTTTAATTTTTTCAAGGTGTTATAAAAATTACCAGAATACATATTAGTCAGAGGTACCCCTTTAGTTATATCTTCAAATACCAGCAGGACTAATCCTCAGGTAAAATAGCAAAAGCTTAATGCTATCGTATTTAATTTCAAAGGATTTGAACAAAGAAATAATTTCAGATGATTAAATCAGTTCATTCTGAAAGTTAAATCATAAGGAAAAATTGCACTTGTTATAAAAGTTTGTTGTATTTCTCCTAAACACCCAGGAATAGTTCCATAAAATTACAGACATATTAAAGAAGTTGGCCTTGCATTCTAGAATGCAACAATTAATAAGTGAGCTGTTGAACACTACAGATGAGTTTCTTTGTACTGACCTTGAACAAGAAGTCATTGTGAAGTATCATCACTGCATTTATACTGTTAGTAGTGTAGGAAGACTATGTCCCTCACACTTCATCATGCATCACTGAACTGTAACAAACTCTGACAGGTATAGAGCGTATCTCTAAATATTACGACACTCTGCTAGTGACAGCTGGAAAAGAAAAGCTGGACACAATCGCAGTTCTCACATTTACTGGAAAAGATGAGCTGCCATCCATAGCAATCATATTTCAGGAAACACTAACTAATAAATTTTAAATATTTTTAAATGTCTCACTTCCTGACACTTTAAAATGCAGAAAAGTATCAGTTACAATTGCAAAGGCTTTTACTGCCAGCAATTAGTCTTTGTGTCTTATATATAACATTGTCACAGAAACCACCGCTAAAAAACAACCAAAACCCTAACATCTATAGCGTTCAATAACCTTGCTCAATTATAAAACAACTCATGGCAAAGGTCATTTGCCAAAGCAATAATATTTGCATAATAATTGCATAGGAGGAATCAAGCATGGACCATCACAGAAGTATTCCAAGAGTACACTTTCTGCAAACTGAGTTTTCCCATTAAGCATAAGTATTTCTAAAGTAATTTAATTTAATATTCATTTTAAATTCAGAAAATTATGTTTAAGTGCTGCACCTTCTATAGATGATAAGTATAAAAAGGAGGACTGCATCTTCCCACCTGTGCTAACTTTAGCTTACAATTCCTCTTCAATTATTTTGATGAGTGTGCATTTAATTCAAAGAACACAGTGTTGAAAATTCAAGCACTGTTCAAATACATATGGTTTGAGGTGTACAGCTACCTACACTCCTGTAGCTTAGCAGAAAGCCAACCACATGCTGGGCCGCATCACCAGCAGCGTGGCCAGCAGGTCGAGGGAGGTGATTCTCCCCCTCTACTCTGCCCTGGTGAGACCCCACCTGGAGTACTGTGTCTGGTTCTGGAGCCCCCAACAAAAGGTGTCTGTTGGAGCGAGTCCAGAGAAGGGCGATAAATATGATCGGGGGCTGGAGCACCTCTCCTGTGAGGACAGGCTGAGAGGGCTGGGGCTGTTCAGCCTGGAGAAGAGGAGGCTTATAGTGGTCTTCCAGTACCTAAGGGGGCCTACAGGAAAGATGAAAGATGGGGAGAAACCCTTCAGCATGGCCTGTTGTGACAGAACAAAGGGTAATGATTTTAAAAGGAGAAGGATAGGAGGAGATTAAAACGTGTAGTACATGGAAACAACAAGGTTCAGTAGATAGCACTCAGATCTTTACCTGAATTTGCTCACTATACATACCATTTCCTCTACGACTTACTAGTGTCACACCTCTGTCTTCATCTGTAAAATGATACGATATCTACCTACTACTCTAAAATGCTTTGAGTCACGTGGTTTAAAAGTTCCTAAAGGAAGGTTAATTATTGAGTAAAGAGAAAAATGAACAATACACCAGATAATTAAAACCCCCTGATTTTCAATTGCTTATTTATTTTCATTATATGGATTAAACACTAAATGAGGAAGTCACAACCTTGCTGAGTGAATTCATAATAATTCATCAAACAGCAGTAGCAGATCAACGGAGTTGAGTTTTTCCCACACTTCGTGTGATAAATCTATGTGCTTGGTTGCTTGATCTGTAACAATGCTCTAGGTAATTAGATGGCCACATTCTCTTTAAGCAGATGGAACAGAGCTTAATGATACTTGAAACTGCCATATTAAAGGCATTTTTATGGTGACCACTTTTTTTTCTTCACTTAGTGCAGTGGAAAATGGAGTTTGACAGACATGACAGGTGATCTGAGGTTCATTTGAAAGCTGCAGTTAGTATTATGTGTTCTTGGTTTTCACTTCTGAGTGCTTCTTCCAGACAAGAGGTCTTCAGAGAGGGAGAAGACCTTGGATCCTAAATGAGTTTGGCACTCTATCATGGCAAAGACAAAAGTAAGATGGCTTTATTTTGTTCTGAGGTTTCTAAAAAATCCAACAGCTTAATTTAAATTGCTTAGAACTAGACATACTTAACAGTAGCTTTCTGGTAATTTCCTTATTTCAGTTTTCAGCTTTTACATCCAATAAAGACATAATAGTAATTTTCAAGGTATATTTCTTGCATTTTGGGGTCATCTTTCACTCAAAGTAGGGAGCAAAAACAAACAAGATTTTTCTTTTGTTTAAGTCTGACCATATATGTGTTAGAAATATTTGACTACCACAGTTAAAATTCACATCACTTTGTACTGAAACTTTCTAAAAGGTGAGATCTGTACAACATTAAAGCTACGCTTGATACTACCCCTATAGTTAATGGTCTGTTAGATACTCTTTTATGTCCCTATTTCAGAGGGTTTATAACTTCAGGACAAAATTTTTTGCAATCCAAAACTAAGCATATAGGATAGCAGTCCAGAAAGAATTTTATTAGGCACATACTCAAACCTCCTATAAAACAGATTTTAAATAAAGACTTTTTGTGCTCTTAGCTAAAAGCAGAGATTAAAAAGAATTTTTTTGGCACCTATCTGTAACAATTTTTTCACAGTAAAGTGATTTTTAATATAAAAAAATGGCACTGCAGAATAAAAAAGAAATATATTAGATACAAAGAACTCGGTATGTATTGATCTTTATTATTACCATTTAATTAAATGTTAGAGCAGTGGTGAAAACTACAAAACAGAAATACAGTTTATGTCCCATATAATTTTTAATTCAAAAGAGGCACAGATAACAAGTTCAAGATTTTTTTTACTGTAGATCCAGTCTGTATCTCTCGGATGGAACTTTTGCAGAACTGTCTACAAAAGCTGAGCAGAAAGGAGTTGGCGAGACAGAAGGAGACAGGGGAAGATATAAAGAAAGTACTATTAGCATTTTCGTCAAATATAGTAGTGTGGTTTTGAAGGTAATCCCCTGTCATTCCCTCTTTCTGTCTTTGGCTAAGGTCAGAGAGCAGTTTTAGTGAAGGAAATCAAACAAGAAACTCTGTTTCATGTAGGCACCATAAATGCTACAATCCCCACGGGTCTGTGAGTATCCTGAGCTACGTATGAACGATCTTTCGGAAAACCGAACCGTACGCTGGATAGGAACGCACAGTACGGGAAAGTAAACCTGCTTGGAGATCTCCTGAACGCCATACAAAGGACATGTAGGAGCCTCAGCTGCTTCTACTGGTGTATTCCAGGGTGCTGAATTACTTCCTAACACAGACATAGCCTGTAATACTCAGGCTGACTTAAAAAAAAAGGTTGTTTAACAGACAACACATTTGCACGCTATAACCTAAGTATGCAATTCGGGTGCTTTGAGAGCTACCAGCTGCTGCACTAAGTCAGGTGCTGTGCCAACCATAGTGTCGAGCCTTGTGTCTTCTGCCCTGCCCCAAGCAGTTCACTTGCCCATACTCAACAAGCCCAGGATCCGTTCCTTCCAGAGCTAGGCTGTAAGTACATCTGTGCCTGGCCTTGCACCTTGGAGAGCCTGACCATGCTCTCCTGACTTGACTCCATCAAGCCATGCCCTCATGGCTTGACCCCGTCACTCTAGGCTTGTCTGGTACAGCCTGTGCGGTGGCTGAGCCTGATGGCAGTCGCCAGCCCTATTCTGCTCCTCTTGTGCTGGTACTAGGACCCCATATGTCATCCTCAGCTCCCAGCTCATCTTCCCCTCCCGGGCATCCCACTCCTGCTGCTACTCCTTGACACCTCAACAGATTTACTACTTCAAGATGAAAAGACATTTCAGCTTGAGAATAAAACTATTTTACTATTTTATAACCATACTACTCAGACTTTAATAAAGGTTTCCCATTAAGCCAGCAATTCTAAAGCGTGAAAGAAAATACCTAACTAGAGCTACGGAAAACAATGGAATTCCCCATGTTGGTAATGTTATACATGTTTATATGTGTTTGCAGGACCAAGAAATAAATTCTTAGGACAAACTGCAAAGCTTTTCTACCATATAAGCTGAATTTCTGTTTCCACCAGTAGAATGTATATTGTTACATTAATATAATTGCTAGTTCTTGCTAAAAGAAAAGAAAATGTTAATCTTCCCAAAGAAATATTTAAAAACTCCTTAATTTGATCACCGTCATTGAAGCAATACATAAAGCATTTCTCCATATGCTGATTTTACCACAATGATACAAATGTCTCAAAAACACCCTAGCTTCCTGCAAAATGAAACAATGCATTGTTAGATAATAGGTCATTTGACTCGAATTCTTGTAAACTTCTATGTCATGCTGGAAAGTGTCACTTTTCTTTAATGTGTCTGAAAGAAGTATTTATGAAACATCCTGATCTTTTGAGTCACATAATGCAAGTGTGTACACTAATGACATTTATAAAGTTCAATCTACATAATCAGCTAGTTGATGTATCCATAATTACTATTTCAAAGAGTGTTTATTTTATTTAGATGGAATGTAGTGCTCCCTAAGGTGACAGAGTGGGCACAGGCTGTTCTTCTGAACATAAGTTTCAGTGTGACACAAGGATTTCTTTCTCTGCTTTGTTGCAGAATGATAAGTCTAAAATATATTTGTCAATATTTTGCTGAATTGAAGCCTGCGAATGCTCCGAGCCTCTACGAAACTTTTTCATCAGAGACACAGAACAACATCTCTGGAAGCAGTTATTACTGTCATCCCTCTGGCATGGAAAACGGGAGTCCTCCAGTGGGAGGACAGGAGTTCTCCGCTCAGCTCTGCCACAACCAGTATTGATTACTCTGTCCACTTAGAGTCCTTCATATTGAAGAGATCTCATTTCTCTTACCTTACAAAACAGAAAGTTTTGGTTGCATAGTGTTCACTTCTGGCAATGCTAGGATTACAACTTCAATTTCCAGTACAGCAAATCCAAATTTTACTGTTAGCCACTCAGAATAAACATTCCTCATTTATGAAACTGCACTTAAGGTACTTGGATCACAGTACAGAGTTCCCTTTTCTACTAGTCAGTCTCCCCACACGATGCAAGGAAAAACATATTAATGTATATGCAAAAGAAAAAAAAATCAGGTTGTTCAGTTAAATATGAGTTTAGGAAGTCCCAGAGATGCTGATTTAGCAACTATTTTTATGCACATTGCTAATTTTTAGCTGACGTGCAGCACTGAAACTTGGAGTGGCAAACATTTGCAAAGCCCTATTTCTTTTTGTAGGTGCAGTGGGTACCTAAAGCTTTGCTTTGACATCTTTTGGAGACCTGAATCTCACTTCAGGAAAATGAAGTTAATCATATATCCATTTAGACCTTGGCATAAGCTGTTAATGGTTTAATTATGCTACTGTATAAACCTTCCCTGCTTTCCCTTTCATTTCATTCCATCCCTCTAGATTGTCCTTCTTCATGCCAAAAAAAAACCCCAACAATTAACCTATAGTTCTTTTCTTCCACTCACAAAGATTTTGAAATACTTCCTAGTTAATAAACATATTGTTTGTTATGCTTAACTGAACATTGCTTTCAAGTATTTTTAAAGAAGTAGAAAGTACATTTGGAAACTATGAAATCATCCACTTCTATAGATACAATATACACCTGAATGCTTTTGGGTACAACACAAAGCTTTTGGATTCAAATGCCATTATTTCTGTGTCATAAAGTCCCACTATTCTTAGGCACAGATACAAAAACATCTCCTGCTCGCAGCCCTCAAAGAAAAAGAAGTGGAAGCAGGAAACAGAAAAGATACGTCAATAGATTTATTTCCCCCCCCCCCCCAATTCTTGCATAACCCCTATAGATTAATCACTCTTAAGCCTTCCTCATATCCACAGGCCTTCTAAAATCTCTACAGGTCCAGCCCATAAGGCTCTTTATATAATCCTGGGCTCCACTGTACACTCCTAACACCTCCCAGCGTAATTCTTTCTCCTCCTTTCCACAGTCCCTACCACTTTAACTGGGCAAAGAGCTCGCACTGCAGCCAATGTGTGGTTGTGTCACATGGCTGGTGTCGGGGTTACGCAGATGGTTCAAGTAACACGCATCCCCGAACTGGGGGGCTGGATAGGGTACAGAACAGATAAATGGTCAGCTCTCTTGGCTTTGCTCTCACAAATCTGGGCTTCCTTCCTCTAAATGGCTGTCAGGTTTCACAAGACTTGGTAGAAGCAGCACTTACGGACCTTGTATCTAAGTAATCGAGTTGCAGTTGGCACCTGGGTTCAGAAATTATTACTGACAGTCAGCAGACAGAATATTTGCACAAGTGTATTTTTCAGGCCTCTAAGCTAATATGGGATATTGGAAGCTGTGGAACTGTTTTAAAGGAAGGAAAATGAGAGTGGTTATGAATTGTGTTAGTTTTCAATATTGTGGCAACGAGACTAAGTGCCAGCTTTCTCCCTTTGTATTGCATTCAAAAGTGCTCAGCTGAGAAGCGAACTTAGCAGCGATGGCAAGCTGCTGTAACAGAAGCCTCACACTGTGCAAAAACTGTTGTTACTTTTTTGATGTTTTAGTTGTCTATCCAAATAAAATCATCCGGTGTGAACGTGCATGAGGAAGCATATGGTATGTAAATAAACAGCAGGAGACTTATGCTAAACAAACTTCTACTTTCTTCCAGTCTTTCTCTCTTCCTTTCCAAGTTGACCTTAAACATAATTGGAAGGGAAAACTGTTTCTCAACTATGTGCTTATACACAATAAGAAACAATAAGGTCTAGTCCAGTGAGGTCAAGATCTCCATTGTTTTTATGAGTGATAGTTAATACAAATACTATTTCCAGACTCCTCAGCTCGATACAGCTTTTCCTAGGATGTAGATGACAGGAATATACTTAACTGAGGAGAGACAAAAGAAGGCATAAGGCACTGCAGGATTATGAGATCTCTCAGAGGGTTATTTGCTGTGTCCTCCTCATTGCTAGCAGACAGGGAGAAACTTAGCCTTAGCGGATTCTTTCGCATCTACCCACCAGACAGCTAGGAAACTGCACAGGACTGCGAGCGTCTCTTCACTCATTTCAATGATTCAGAGAGTGATGCTAAACAGAAAGCTTAAATCTGTATTTGTCTGTCTACTATACTGCACCTTTGAGGGAATTTGTTCTATTACCATTTACATTAGGCAGTACGATGCTTGTAATCCACATCAGCTGGAGGTACCTTAAAATTGATGCCTCACATTTTATAGACTATATTGCTGCATGTTCAAAAGCTTTACAAGTTAGAATTTAAGTAAAAAAATCATCTTCTGCATTATCTCAAAGCCAAATCTGAGCAGGGTAAGAACAACTACATTTCATCACTGTAAGGATGAGGAGGTCAATGTCAAATTAGCCTCTTCCTGCCCTTCTCTTTAAAAAGGAGAGAGACTCTGTGCTGGGATAAAGAGTTGGAGGTGTCCTCAGACAGACAAGCTTATTACCACTGGGGCAGAGTCTGGTACCAAACCTGTTCATGGTTGCCTCATGTACTCCCACCTCGCATTTGGCAGCAGGTACTCCCAAGTTTCCCAAAGCTCTGAACAGGTACAGTAAGCAGCGGGAATTGTGCCAGGCAGCTGATTGCTAGTTCAGTGTAGATCTCTATATTAAAGATGTTTAAAGTCAATTTCTAAAAAAATTATTTAGCTTTCTGAATATTCTATATATGTAACTTCGGAGACCAAGAACATAACATGTCTGTGTCAAATACTGCTATTAATACATGTTCACTAGCCCATTAGGTTAATTTTTTAAAAGGAAGATGTTTTTCTTTCCTCAGTATTCATCCTTTCCTGTAAGTCTAAAAGGATACATAGAGACAAATAAACAAAAAAAACAATAACCAAAAAAAAACCAGAAATAAAAATTAGTAATACATCTGATCACGTGATTTCATTACACTTTAGAAATTAAGATGGGACATCACCTACACAATCATTATAGAATAGTTTTAAAGAACTGTTGAGGGTACAGCTCCTCCAAGTAGTATAGACATACCTCCATTAGCTTTGAAGTTAATAAACAAGTTTTTCACAACACTATAGGTCAGCAATATGGAAATTAAGTGAGCTGAAATAGCTAGCTGGTATTTATGTAAACATTTTGGTAGCTATCCTTAATGAGCATCACAAGGCAGCAGCTCTATGCTTTAGAAACTTGGATTAACTCATCTAACTTAGCATACCGAAACACCTTGCACAGGATTTGAGTAGGAAAAAGACACAGATAAGGCTAAAACAATATTCCTCACAAAGGAAGATTTCACTCCCATTTTCTAACTTACTAATAACTGTCAGAACTAGAAAAACGGTAGGTTATATCTAAGGCTATAACCTCAGGATAGGAATAAAAATAAAAAAGTCCAACAGTTTAATGAACTACTAACTCATGCTGACAGATTCTTTCTTACATGTAATGATAAGAAAATGTGGTCTTAGGTGGCCACACAGGACAGTGATTAATCACGTCTCGTCTGAACCATCTGAGAGCACACATACATGCATTCAAGCTTCCAAAACTGAGACAGCTCTTCATCCACTCAAGCATCTCAGGACCAGCAAAACACTTCAAGATAACTGTGTTCTACACTAATTATGTGAATTAGAAATCTATCACTAAAATTATGTTGGTAATATCAAAGTGTAATGTATGAGAAACACCGACTAACCTAATATTTCTACTCAAGCCAGAAAAAATCCTGCTTAGGTTTACATCCTCATGATTCATTTTGTGGAAGGAAAAATAATTGATTCTGCTCTTTCACAGAAATGCAGTTTGTGCAGTGTCATCAGTACGTCAACAATGTACATTTGTTTTATTGCACAAAGGAGTTTCAAAACCATTTCAAAGGCTGCACATTTGAAAAGCAGCCAGCTGGCTACTCAGAACTTTGAATGCGGTTGCCTTTATGTTACCAAGCAAGTAGATAGACAACTGAACATAAAGAGAATTTACAGCAGTTAATTAGAAAATGCTACTGTCTTGCTAAACAAAAATGATTTCCACATAGTTGGATATTACTCCCCTTAACAGATCCTCTTCATGATACACCTTTCATAAGAAGTCTACATATTTCTGTACCCTTTTAACATATTTGTTTGTTGAAAATCTGGCTTTCAGATGGCTAGCTAAATGTATCACAACAGGCAACATAAGGCAACAAAATGCTTATTTTCTTTCAAATGCTGTAATAAAGCATGTCTCTGAATCTTTCGCCAGGCTTTAGCAAGACATGCTTATGGTACAGTGCAACTTCATGAAAAGAAAACAACTCAGTCTCAAATCAGTAGACCCATGTCACCATAGGGCCACACCAAAACTAATGTGTCTCTTAACGCAGCTGTCTGATCTGCAGCTTTCATAACTTGTTTACTGCTAGCTCTGAATAATGCAGAAAATTTTTTATTATTTTTTTTTTCCCCTCTTGAAAATCCCAAGTGGGTGAGGACACTGCAAGGGAGCAAGAAGGCACACAATATGAGGGAAAGAAAAGCAATCCTAAGGTCTACTAGAATGATATCTCTGTTCTTGCTGCTCTTCCCTCATTGTAACTGACCCAGGCTTTGACCACCAGGTGCATCAAACATCAGGGATACGTCTGAGGGCTATTCCAGCCCGGCTTCGAATTCCTTGGAGGTTTCATCTTCAGTCACTTATGTACCCATACATTTTTCAACAAGATAGACAGTATTTAGAATCTCAGAATAATATAGAGAAACTTGAAGAAAGTATAGGTTTTTAAATCTGCCCTTGCAGTTATTTTTCATCTTTTGCATAGCATTTGGCTTGCAGTGTCTCCTATTCTTCTCCAAGTGACCCAATCTCCCTCTCACAGTCCAAGGACAAATAGCACCTTCATTCTAGACAAGACTGGAACAGATTTCTGCAACTGCTTTGACCCTGACATCATATTTTAAAGCCCACTCACCTGCCTAGAAGACATGGCTTTCTGAAGACAAGAGTATTACAAGGGGCCAGGTTTTTGGTGTAATCTGAAATTTGAACACCTGAGTGAAAAATCTTACATCAGAAGGCCTGGCATGTGGCTTTGTGGTACTGAGACTGAAGAGCTGCTATGACTAACAAGGATGTGGAACTACTCACAAGTCTGTTTTCCCAGCTGCCTCTTTATTAGGGTTAGGAGAGAAAAGATTTATCGTTTGGATATGCTGATATTTGTATATAAGGGTATATTGGGTTACTAGGATATAATGGAATATTGTATATAAGGTGTACGCATACACCGCATACACCTGACTCAACAATGAAGTCACTAAAAAGCTGTGCTTTGTTAATCATGGATTTAAAAAAAAAAAAACCACCACAACAAAACAACAACAAAGCAAGCCATAAAGGTGTAAACTTGATCTCAGCTGCTACTCAGCACCTCATCTCAAAATCTGCTTCACCTGGATTTTAGGTTTGGTTGCTTCTGGAGACCCTTTGGAAGAATCATACAAATGCAGAATAGAGCAACTTTTTCCTAATACATAAAGCTCACCTGAGAAGAGCGGCAATACTGCACCATACCATAGGATGCTGGTGTTGGATATAGTATGTATAGTCATCGTATGTATAACCAATATGCATAAGCTTTTGGCCTCCTTTTAGAACTGTCACAGTAGCCGTGATGAGATGGGATGCTGCATTCACCATTTTCTAAAGCTGTTCTCAGATGGGCTACCAGGCAGATGCTATCTCAAAAACCTGTACTCGCAATTTGCTTCTTTTCATGGCTTGTGAGCAGTGGAACATGGCAGGTATCACAGAAGACCTCACCATACAACTAACAAACCAGTCTACTTGACTGGCAAAAACCAAATTGAAAGGTAGGGTTACACTGCAGAGGTTACTAGTTGAGAACTACCTTCTCAGAAAAGTTGATGAACAGAACATGTTTTCTATCTAGGTCCAGAAAAAGATGTCCAATGTCACGTTAAACCATGTTCACATGAAACAGGAATGTATGTCAAACTCTTCATTAATCTGTCCCTTCTAGACAATCAAAAAGTATCTGAGAGTCAAAACCGAAGCAATTTTTCTGAGGCAGATTTAGCATTTAATGCTAGATTTTACTGTGCTCTTTTTAATTACTATTTTTGATGCAGTTTCCAATACTCATGTATAATTTTTTACTTTACTTATTTGCCTTTATATTTTCTCTTGTATTATCTAGCCAGCTTCTTTCTTCCTTTCTGTTTCTCTTAAGGCATAAGATGTAAGATTTAAACTGTCACAGTTTGGCCAAATGACAAAAGAGGAACTGAGATGAGAATAATAAAAACAGGGCAAAAGAACTGGAGGTTTCCAAGGCAGTCAAGATTTCAAACTGTTTTCAAAAGAATATAATGAAATCTAATCAGATTAAACTAATGCAAAATTAATATTATTCTATGCAGTATAAATATTACTAATAACTGTTATCAGGTTATTGCTGTAATATGAATACATAAGACACAAACCTTCGTGTATATGAAGTTATTAATAGAAATTTGGGTTTAGTAAGCTTTATTATTCTTTCCTTTGTACCTAAAGTCCATGAAAATTTAAATAATGTAAGCAAATTATTTGTCATTTTTTCAGAAAAAAAATGGAAAGGAAGTAATAAATCCATGTAATTTGGCAGCCAGACAATTTTATATCAGTAGAAAAATGTACCTGTGGGCACACATATGCACAGGTTTACACAAGTGGCTTGGAAAATGGCATGCCCTTTTTCAGAATATGTTCATAGAATATATTGTAAAAAGAAAGCAATATCTCAATGAAGCCTTGCTTAGGTTCTAGATATTAATGTTCACATTCATGATTGCTATTGCTAATTATTCAAATTATAATACTAAAAGCATATTTGAGCTGGTGAGAACACAAAGTGACAAAAAAGGGATGTTAAAAATACTAGTTATCCATATACCTACTGATTTGGGATTATTAAAAAAAATCAAGTTATTAAATGAATCTGTGTTTTCAAGATTAAAAATGCTAAAAATATGAACTTTCCAACTGCTGCGAGGTGATGCATGACGTACCAACTCAATTTAAAGGTAAAAAAGAAAACTAAATTTGTCCAAAACAAAATTCTGCTGGGCTCCCTTAAAAATATATTGACACATAATATATTACAGAATTTTCAATCCATCTAAAATTATCAAGCTATTAATGCTTTTAAAGATTTTTCAGCCAGACTGCTTCATCAAGCATAAAGCAGCACATCATGTTTGATCTTAGAAGCTGAAGACATTTCAGAATAATTTATTTATTTCATATTTGCAGTAATCTAGTCATTTTTAATGTTTTACTATCAATAGATTAGCCATCATATAAATCAAGCTTTAAATCCATGACAGGAAAAGAATTCTTTGTTGCTTGCATAATT
The DNA here is from genome assembly GCA_009806455.1 of Tetrax tetrax. NCBI lineage: Eukaryota > Metazoa > Chordata > Aves > Otidiformes > Otididae > Tetrax > Tetrax tetrax. The sequence goes on from WHYT01017043.1 coordinate 181,079, forward strand.
GCTGTAGAAACAGGGGCTCTCCTAATTGCACCACTGAAGTTGTAGGACTATAGCACATACTGAAACAAAGAAAATGCTGTTAAAATTGATCATTTCTACTCTTTCATTTGCACAGTGTTACTGAACTACGGCATCATTCTGCATTATACACAGTGTTGTTAAGAGAATAATACGTTAAAAATAAAGAAACATAAGTACAGAAAATGAAGAACTCAAACTGAGGACAAATAGCAACAGTCAAAGGACAAATAGAAACCAGGCAAAACCTCAGAGATCCAGCGTTAGAGTGGTGACAGAGAGGAAAAACATGGAGTGAAAGTACAGGCCTGATGGAGACCGTGATAAGTTCCAAGTGGCTCTGATGACACAAGCTTGTTTAACACGAAGAACAGAAGTGCAATTCATACGCCTGAATAAGCCAGCTAATCTTGTTAGGATATGCATTCATGTAAAATTAGTCTCTGCATCTCTGTTTGAAAGAAGCACTTAGACCTTTTTAATTTTTATAGCCTATGGCAGTAAACGATTGTAATCGCTTAACAATCAGACTCTTTGCAATTCAGATCTGTTCTTAAGGCTGCCGCAGTCCACACTTCCAACCCAACAATGGTCAAACTGAACTCATTTGTTTTGACTCCCTATGTGCTATGTTTCACATTACTGGAATACATTTCTCCATTTAAGTTTTTGACAAAGATTAACAGCTACAATTCTGTCCATCTCATAAAAAAAAAGCCTGATAAACTGTGGCAACGTAGAAAGCCTGCTGCCTGAAGTCGCAACGTGATCACATAATTATTGACCATGTTCCCCTGACCTTTCTATTGGTAGTTCAGGGCCTTCTCTTATGGTTATTCAATGATTCAGTTATAAAAGACTTCAGTACAAATTATACATTTTAAATAAAAACATTTATTCAACAGCAGAGTGTGTCACAGTAACTTAAAATAAAATCTAATGGGAGAATCTAAGTGTTTCTTACCAGAGTAGCTGTGCTGCTGGGCTTTTGTAGATCATCTGGCCCATGAGATTTCAGGAATAGGATAGGGAAAAAAGTAAGTAGCTGAGAAAGCAAAATCTACTTTAAGCTTTCAGAGAAACTTAGAATTAACCGTAGTGAAACAAACTAAAACCTTGCAAATTTTTATTAAATTAGGTTATTTTGCATGGTTGCAAGACAGGAAGTAAGTTATACTCACTATTAGAACAGAGACTATTTCCTAACAGGAATAAAACAAATTATAAGTAGAAATCTGTATTACTCTAAGTGTTATAAGCACTGTGGACATGTAGCACAGTGTATATTCACTGTGGACATTAAGATACGGATAATTAGGATATGCAGGTTAATGTTGCTACTAATTTAAAGGAGTGGGTTAATACAATGTAAATTCTCACTAACGTTTCAAAGGGATTAAATTTTTGAAACTGACATACAATCTATTAAAAAAGAGAGCCAGATGGGCGTGTCTCATAATATTGACCCCAATGAAAACTCAGGAAAAACTACATCCACAGAAGTCGATGAAAGGATTCCTCAGAGAACCGGTGAAAAGTTCAATATTCCAACATAAGAGAAAGATACAAATTGTTCATTGAATACCTACATTTCCTTTGTCTACCCTCACTGCACCAAACTGTACTACTTTATCTACTTGTGTAGGCAAATAGGAAGCATCTTTGTCAACCTGTGCGAACACTGAATATCTTAAAGATCTGGTCAGAGAGAAATAATACAAACTTAATCTCCCTTAAATCCAAATGAACCACCACAGCTACATTTTCAATGTGTAACACTTCCATTTGGCGATTGTCTTCAGTGTGCTCTTGAACTTTTGACTCTTTTCCACTGTTTGTTGAGGAAAATTTTAACAAATGTAAAATTGCTGCGGTGAGAGAGGAAGAGAGAATAAAATTGAGGTTCCAAACATTTAGGAAAATCTGACTGCATGGCAAATGGATGTATGATCAATAACAGAGAGAGAAACACATTATACAAGCACATTGAGAAATATTCCAGATGTCAGCAACACTAAGCCTCAGACGTCAAATAACAGATGCAAGAGTATGCTCATGCTTTGATGTTCAGCTCTACTTCAAGCTCAAGGCTGTTACTATTCTCTTTTTAGCAAATAATATTTACTAATACAAATTTGAATACTGTGTCTTTTCCTATGGTATTTTGCTAGTGACACAGAAGTTTAGCTAGAGTTAAAATTGGATTTTTCCTCACAAGTGTTTATTCCTGCAGGTAAAATTGAGTTGAATGTGGCATAATTTTATATTTACATACATCATATTACAAAAGTATACATTATTTAGAAGGCTTGTATTTCATTTTAGATATCTATTTCAAACTTTTTCTTGTGTAGGTTATAATGTATTTTAGCCAGAAAAGAAAATTAATCTACAGAATCATCACTACAATGTTTTATGGAAGCAAAATTCAATAGATCATATAGTCAAAAAAGTTTCATAGAAAAGGCAGCACTGTTAAATCAGATTACTATTAAAAAAGAACACATAAAATGAATGTCACATACTGTACAATATTTTGATAATAGAACCTGATGAAGTTATACAGCAACTTAAAAGTTTCCAAAACATATTATGCGAGTTTATTCAGAGTTTTATTTAATTCCAGATTCCTTCTGATCTTTCAGAGAAATAAGGGATGTCCCAGATGATTAAGAGGACGTCCTAGAACCTTGATGTATGCAAGGAAATCACAGCAGCAAGTTAAACTATCTGTAATGGCTTTGATGCTGACAATGCCTTTCAGCAAAGGACTATTTGAGACCACCAAGGAAATGCAGGCTAAGCCCAACTCACAGCATCTGAAGCCTCAAAATAAACCAGACTATAATGTCCCTATTAGGATGAGATGAAATTTTTAGCATGCACTTCCATTAAAAACAGATTAAGAAAGTACCTTAGTTAAAACACTAAAGATGCTATCCCATTACAAGTCCTCTCTTCTTATTGCAAGTAGTGAAATACCTATAAAGACTTAAGTTATTGCCATGCAAGCTGTGAGATGGACTTTAAAAATAAAACAAAATCTAAACAAAATCTGATTTTCCACTTTCAGGAATATTTATTCTACCAAAAGCCATACTATCCTGTATGATTAAGGTCCTGCTACTCAGACAGAATAAAAGGTGTGACATATAAACTACATTAAAGCAGAACTAATGAAGCTTTAATTCCTTTTGTTTTGTGGGTTTTGTCCCCTGACTCTTCACCTTTCTTCACTTAGGAGGATATCAGATTGCCCAGGGTTTGTCAGTCCTCTCATGCTTAGGGATCGGTTATTGCATCTAAGAACAGAGTGGTTTATAGGTTACTGACAAACACAACACCTTCAGGTGTGCCAGTCCCTCCCTCAATGAGAGAAATAGGATGGGTCTCTGTCCTCTAACCAACCGCTTTTTTCTTTACATTTGTGGAAGTTAATTATCTCTGTGATTTCTCCTTTTTTGTCCAGTAAGTGTGACATTGACCAATGGATTACAATTATGGGAGGATACAGAGAACTATCACATAGTCTCTCTATTTCCTTAGGCAAAAAAAATTGTGAGGAGGTTCTCTGAAGTCATACATTAGACAATATTCCTCAAAGTACTCATAGTTCCTCCCACAGTTCAGCAGCAATATGCCAGAGCTGGTCATTCAGAGTGACAGGAAACCCCATGACGTTTGAGACTGGCACCGACAACCAGCGTAATGATACCGGCTCCCGTCGGCTGAACAGCAAAGGTCTGAAGTGACAGACCCTGACCCCTACCACCGCTGTGCTGCAGGAAGCTACAAGACAGCTGGAACAATCTACTGGCATATAAAATCCTCTCAGCACAAATCAGCTGTTTTGTGCAAAAAGATCACTTTTTGGCTCTAATTATGAACAGAAATCTCTCTGCTTGTACCTCTGTTACATGTGTATGCTACAGAACATCTATGGAAATCTTTACTGCCAAATACATTTGATATTAACATTTGATATTTAATATGTGAAACACATTAATCCAACAATTTGTGCTGTAATTTTACTGGCATTTGTTACTCAAAAGTGGTAGAATTTCTTAACCATAAGAAACACCAGTATCCTAGACTTTCTGCTACCAGCTTCTTCTGCCTGTCTGGATTTATCAAAGAATGCAAGCTGGTAGCAATACTCCACGTACGTTCACTTTGTATAATCCTCAAAAAACAAAGCAGCTCAGATCAGCAAACACAGTGAATGTCATTCTTTCATAGACCATTTGTATTTCCTCTTTGTGGGTTGTAGGAGGAGACACTGGCTTTGGTTACAGAATTTTGACAATTAATATGATCTTCATCATAATCATAATATACTTTTTGTATATTTAAAGTATGTTTTTGATCATTGCAAATATAGAAAATAGAAAAAAAACCAATATTCCCAGCACAAGATATACAGATTTACAGAGATATACTAATCCTCAGTTTTTCTTGACCTGAGACAACAGAATTATATTCAAGGATAAGCTGACATACTGTGTATCTAAATCTCTGTGCTGTGTATCTGCCTCTAAAAACAAGAGGTATGACAAGTTGTTCTGTCTCAAAACACGTGAAATGTGCTACACATAAACAAAAGGCAATTACTTATGTTTACGACACTATTAAAAATAAACAAATTGCAGAATCATTCTGGTGCAATTAAGGTTACCTGAGTACAGGCTATGGCCTCTGAAAGCACAACAGCAGCACAGAGGCAGCCACGTCAGCCTACGCCAGTGGGCAGGGACACAGGAAAGGTGAGAGTGCGCCTGTGGGAGCACGAAAGAATTGGCAAGGCACCTTGGGTGCGAGCAAACATAACCTGATTCCTGGAAAATATAACTGCGTAGGATTGCTTTACCTAACACCGAGCAAAAAATGGCAGCTGCCTCTATAAGAATTCAAACACTGTGTAAAATGTAACTGTCACTCTCCGTGAGCAAATAGTGAAAGGGGGTATTGAGCTATGAGCAAGCAGAATTTATCAGCAAGTTTTCAACTAAAATACGTTGGAAAAAAATGTCCCTTTGTAGAATATATGAAATGTGAATCATGAGTTCAGGAAAAAAAAAAAAAAAAAAAAAAAAAAAAAAAAAAAAAAAAAAAAAAAAAAAAAAAAAAAAAAAAAAAAAAAAATCAAAGTAACATCATTGAAAATAACAACCATTTTATCCTAACAGATGGCCAGGTGGCAATATAATGCTTTGTTAACTTTGCAGCAAGGACACATAATGCTTTTGCCTTTTTAACCACCTGAAAAAAACAGCCCTCCCCCTCAAACCCAAAATCTATGAGCTATTTGTACATCAGTGCTCATCTGCTGGGTAGAATTGTTGTTATTCATACACCTCTTATTAAGGTACCTTTTATGAAATGGAGATGATGACATTTCATTCAGCTACAATAAAGGTATGAAGAGTACTGTAACAGTTATTGTCCTGCCTAACAATGAATAATGCGATAATTTTCAATGATGTCAGTGTTCTGTTTTTATAGTGTTGTTATCTAAAGTATGTCTGGTATGGATGTGAAAGGTGATGAGGACATCAGTCCAGATAATGGTGCAGAATCAACTCTCACTGAAGTCACCAGGACCTCATAAATTGATTTTAATTAATTCTGGACCAAAAGTATTATATATAGTTATCTGTGCTACAAAAAAACCTCAAAGTTGGTATAGTTGTGGGTGTTTGATAAGAGAAAGTGAATAAAGGGACATGAAACCTGACTGCAAAGCAAATTGACTGGGAACTGTGGCTAAATATCCCTGCTGCCTTTCATACATCCCATTTTAAGAGTAAACAGGTTTCTATTTCCCAGTGATGTCAAGCCTTGAAGCTTTAAAGACTGTGTATTCAAAACTATTCATTTTTAAGAGACAAAACCCAAAATATTATCTGACACTGATTAAGTCTATTTCTCTGTACTAAAAGAAAAATGCCAATTAGTACTAAACTTAAAATGTTAAGTGCCTCAAAATATCTGAAAGTTGTGAAACGTGACAAATATGCATAGATTTCATTCTAAAAGTTTAAAATCAGAATACATGCCAAAAGCAATACAGAACAGCACAAAATATTGTTTCAGGTATTAAAATGCCTGCTGCACCAGTAACTTTCATTTGCACTTCTTAAAAAATGCTGTGCTACGAAACAAAATCAAAAAGATATCTCCAAGTTTTATTAAAGAAACATTCTGAACCTCTGCATCACCAGATAAAAGTCCTCAAAAGACACCAAAAATATCCCAGCAATTTAAAGCAAGAGTAGCGATCTTTGCTGCCTATTTTCTTTGTGTAACCTACAATAAAATTCAACATATAAAGATGGGGAATCATGGCAGTTGCATGAAATACATAGGGTAGGTATGATTATGGTTGTAAATTTAAACAATTTAACTACGAAGACTTTTCAGAATTTTTCAGTTATACTGATGAATACAATTATTCGATACTGGCAGAATTTGCCACAGAACTTAATCCCTGGATACAAAGTTGTGTTTCAGACCAAATTCATTTTAAAAAGATAAGAAAACACACAAAAGATTTTTTAAAAATTAACAGACTTAAAGTAATAAATGGCAACTTTAATATGAAGGGGCAGCTGCTTCTCTCTCAAGCTATGGAACATTCATTGGATACAATATGCAGTGAAATGGAATCAACCTTGATGCTAAATTCAGAATACAACGTGCTTTTGGATATTAATGCACTCCTTGAAGAAAAGCAAATGAACATATGGAACCAAGAAACTTTAAGAATAAGGTGTAAAAAGAGTGAACATTGTAGTTCTCCATTTACCATGTTATCTAACATAGCCAAATAATATCCCCAAGAACCAAACTCTTTCAGCAGTTCCTACCACAGAGGCACAATGGGAAACTTGTATGAATATTTATTGGTATTTTTGTAGCCCTTCAGTCCACTCCTTTTGTGGTGTCTTTTTGGAGGGCATGAAGGGCTTATTTTGTGTGTTTTTTTTTTTTTTTTTTTTTTTTTAACATATGGAATACCCATATGTGTATATACAGGCAGAGATACAAAGGTAAGCAATTATGATGAGAAACTTGCATTACATATCACTCTCAGTTTATGCTATTTCCTATAATACAAGCGAACTCCTGTGCTACAATTTTAGGAATCTAAATCAAGTTTCAGGCCTCAGCGGAAAGACATGCTACTCCAGAGGGCAATGCAAGCCTCCTGCCAGCCTCAGCTGGCCCTGTACTTCGGCAAATGCACTCTTTCTACGGGTAGGACAGTCACTGGGACACCGCGATAGCAGATATATCTATACATTCAAGTAGCTTAAGCTGCAGAAGCAAATAACTGTGAAAAATATGTAGGTAACTACCTATAAATTCATCCCTAATGTCAAACAAAATGATGGGATGAGAGCTTTCTGCATTTGCTCCTTCACCTGTACTCCTCCAGAAAACATACTGACTTGAAAAAAAACAATGTTAACTTGCTAGTTGTATCTGAAATTCATATTAATAGATTGCAAATAGTTTTTTCTTATTTAAGCCATGCATTAAAGTTTCCTTTTTCAATTTCTGCATTGCTTCACATTCTGCTCTATGTGTACCACTAATGAGGAGACAACTTTTAAAATTAAAAGTATTAATAAAATGCTGTTTGTAGATATTTTTAAATTTTAAAAGTGTCATATATAAATAACCATCTGGAGATCTGAAGAGTTATTCCTTTTATTTCAGAAAGCTTCAGCAAATGAACTATTTCTGGAGAATTAAAGGTACAATCCTGTAGCAAGGCACTGACAGACACTTTATGATGTCTGTGCTGTATTGATATCTGATACCTTTTTTGACAGTTTATGCTTTCAAGCCATTCATACCTGTCATGGTTTAACTCAAGTCAGCAAATCTGTACCACACAGCTGCTCACTCCCCCACCATGGGATGGACGAAAGAATCAGGAAGAAAACTCACAGGTTGAGATAAAGAGAGTTTACAGGGATAGCAAAGGAAAATATAACTATAACTATATATATATATATATATATATAAATAATGACAGTAATAATAATGAGAATAACAATAGGAATAATTAAAAAATACAACACTAATTATGCACAATTTGTCACTACTAGACGACCCAATGACCAATACAGCCCATCTCAAGTAGCAGTCACGAAATGAAAAAAAAAATCCTGGAACAATTCTGAACAGTTAAGAGAAAAGCAAGCTAGCGAGCCAGTCCACCTCCACTTAAATACTGAGCATGACATTTATGGTATGGAATACTGTCTTTGGCCAGTTTGGATCAACTGCACTAGCTATACTCCTCCCAGCTTCCTGCACCTGCACATTAGTGAAACCTGGGAAGTTGGACAGCATCCTTGGTCTCTTCAGCAACAACTCGTAGCATCAGTATGTTATCACAGAATCACAGAATGGTTTGGGTTGGAAGGGACCTTTAAAGTCCATCCAGTCCAACCCCTCCTGCAAAGAGCAGGGACATCTCCAACCAGATCAGGTTGCTCAGAGCCTCATCCAAAACATAGCAGCTACCGAGAAGAAAATTAGCTCCATCCCAGGCAAAACCAGGACAATACTCCTGTTATAACATAATCATACCCATCTGACTTAAACCTCTTCCTATTGAAACTTGTTTGTATTTCCTTTTATGCCCTCCCTTTGAGAGCATATTAAACTATGGCTTGCCCAACTGCTTAGCATAAGTGAAACTCAAATTCCTTGTGGTGATACTCATCCCTTAAGTTGATCCCTATGGATGAGGAGAGCCCTCAATGTTGACATTCAAGTTTAGAGAGATTAAGAGTCCCCAGTTTCCCATTTCCCTTCCTGCATCGGCCCTGGCTAGTGAAACAAGTGCTCTCCTGGCACAAGACAATAATATTATGCTGCTGTATCCTCTCTTCTTCATTACACCAAGTTGCACTGTCCCTTCTACCCTCTTAAACCTTTTGTACGGTGATTTTGACAGTCAAGAGATAGTTTAATCTTTAATGATTATTATGTACCAGCAATGCACTCAGGCAAAAGCAGAGCTTTCTCTAAAGAGTCATCAATCTAGAGAAATCATTTTGACAATTGAGTTCAAGTATAACAGCCAAAAGGCAGAGGCCTAACCTTTTAGAAGTGCCAATTTTAACAAAAACACAACACAGCTGAGATGTGTTTCATAAGAGCATATTCAAGTACTAGCAAAATAGAAAGGACAAGTAACAAAGAATAACAGAAAGCAGAAACTGATGTATGTGATGTGAGAGGGAATGAGAACAGGGAGAAAAATAAAAGATAACAGCTACACAATCAAAATCAGGAGGACACGGGAAGAAAGATATAAGATGAATTAATATGCTTATCGCAATCTCTTCCCATATTTTCTGGCAGAGACTAATATTATAAGAAAATGAATATAACCAAACAAGTTTGTCACTTACTTGAAGAGGCTTCTCCTCAAAAAGCTTTGCCATAGATTTTTTTTTTCCTCTGGAAGCCCTCTGAATAAGTGGCAGACAGAGTTTGCATTTGTTTACTTTTGTGAGACCCCAACTGGAGTACTGTATCCAGCTCCAGTCCCCCAGCATAAGAAGGAGGTGAATCTGTTGGAGAGGGTTCAGAGGAGGGCCAAGAAGATGATCAGAGGGCTGGAGCACCTCTCCTGTGAGGACAGGCTGAGAGACTTGGGGCTGTTCAGCCTGGAGAAGAGAAGGCTCCAGAAAGACCTTATTGCAGCCTTCCAATACCCAAAGGGGGCTTACAGGAAAAACAGGAAGAAACTCTTCAGCAGGGCCTGTTGTGATAGGACAAGGGGTAACAGTTTTAAAATAGAAGGAGATAGATTCAGATCAGACATTAGGAAAAAAATTTTTACAATGAAGGTGGTAGGACACTGGAACAGGTTGCTCAGAGAGGTGGTGGATGCCCCCACCCCTGGAAACATTCAAGGCCAGGCTGGATGAGACTCTGAGCAACCTGATCTGGTTGGAGACGTCCTTGCTCCTTGCAGGGGCACTCAACTAGATGACCTTTAAAAGTCCCTTCCAACTCAAACTAGTCTATGATTCTATTATTTGTATAACAAGATACTGGGTATAATTGAATTACAGATAAACATGAAAGAAGTGTTGCTATAGGATGATAATAAAGTAAATAAAGTAAAATTTCTATAGAAAGCTACATTATTTTTTAAAAGCATCCACAAGACTATATAATTGAAAACTTACACTATTCCCCCTGTCTAAAATCATAGCAACATCCTTCAGGGCAAGTGTCAAGACTCTGAGGGCACTAAGAGGTCTTAATTGCCGTGATTCTACTGACGGGATAGACTTGGATCCATTCTTCAGCCTTGTCTCCAGCCCTGTGTCTGCCCCTGTGCCATTTTTCACCTGTCTGGACACCCTGGACAGCCCCTGGAATTGGCTCATAGTCAGGTCTGTCAATGGAGCACATTTCCACCACCTGGCTCTGCCCCACGAGACTCAGCCACTGCAGGATGGTTCCAGGTGGGTGAGGGCACTGCCTATGCTGGGGTCACACACGGCTCCCCTTCCCCTGGGGCTTTTGTGGCTCCCCAGTAGTAAATCAGTGGCCAACTTTTCTTAGTTTGATTGTGGCAATGTGGTTTCTTTCAGGAACTGTCTTCATCGCAGTCTACAGATAAGCCCCAGCCCTGCCTAACTAGCCATCAAAGATGTCTCCCATGAAGGAATAAACACTGCACAGATAGAGCCAGAATAACGTACAGGTGTAAATATTACTGACACAACTACCATAACAAAAGTCCCCAGATACCTCTAGCTTTTTCCCTTGAATGTCTAACTGACTACCCATGCAAAACTCAGATGATCCTCAGCCTGTTTTTACCTTCCATGTTGCCACTTTTGTTTCAGGAGAACTTCTGTGTGCCAAAGCTTGCCCATGCTTTCCAGCAGTTGTGCAGTGAAGCACATCCCTTTATTCACACAAAGGTAATACAATTCA
>WHYT01017043.1:228160-288969 GCA_009806455.1 Tetrax tetrax
GAGGACAAAGAAATTATACAGTGTGCCAATCGGCCAACTGTACCTATTTCAACGATTTTTTTTTTTTTTTTTAATACACAATCACTGCTAAGTTGTATTTATGAGGACAAGGAATCCATGCCTCACAAAGCACTGGAACAAAGCAATTGCCAAAATAATTTTGAGATCAGTACGAACGACCAACTCTGTATGAATTGTTGCTGGGATGCTGAAACAAAAAAGGTTAAAACAAATGTAAATACTCAGGTGAGCACTAGCAAGCAGCACTTGGGAGATGAATTTATCACTCTACAAGGTGTTGCCACAAGAGATATATAAAACCTATTGAAATTCTGGTATTTGCATTTTTTAAAGGAAATTAGAAACATGGACAAAGTAGAAGAATCACAAAAATATTAAAAGACTGAAGAGAATACTTTACTGACAGTGATTTAACAAGCTCAATCACTTCACTTTTCAAAAAGATCAAGTGGTGACTTGCCTAGAGCGTGTACAAGTTTCCACAGGGAGTAAACACCAAGGCTCTCGTTCATCTAGCTCGGAAATGCATGGTAAGAAACAATGGCTGGAAGCAGACACATTTGAATTAAACCTAAACATTATTATGATTTATTTTCCATATCATAAAATAATGTTACATATACCGAAAACATATTTGACTATGTTGCAATGACCAGACAATCTATGATACAGAAAATGGATGGATGGTAAACAGGGAGTACAAAAAAAAATGCGCTTATACAGACTCGTCGATATGCTCACAGGTTTGGTCCATCATTTCTGACTCTCTATTCGAGACTCTGACTGACATCTGAACAAACAGATAGACATCTTGGCAATGCAGATGGCTTACAAAACACTGACCCAGAGTACGGAGAGAGTAGATGATTTTCTGCACTTATGAATGTGTATCTTCCCAGTAAGACAATTATCATGCTAAGACACACTTAAAACCACAGTAGCCCAAGTATTATCAGGATTTTCTAGAGCAAAGAAATTATCTGTCAGAAGAAAATGACGTAGCTTTGCACTGTTGCCCCTTTAAACCATGTGGAACAAGATAGGAGGAAACACTAAAAAAGCATGCTTTGAAATCAGCAATTCTTCACCAGCAGCATGTATTACAGGCTGAGTGGAAGTTATCATCTTAGTTTTAAGTAGGAGACAATAAACCATTAGAGAACAGATGAACTGAAGAGGAAGCCATGAATACGAGTAGTTTATGTCCAAAGCAGCAGAAGAGAGTAGCCAAGGAAGGGCTGCAAGAGAACAACAGGGCCTAGCAGCAAGGTCTAGGCTAGACAGACGATCTTCCCAGAAGGGCTCTCGGCAGTATGAAGAGAGAAATATTGATGCAGTAGAACACAGAAAAGGAAAATTGCAAGGAACAAACTGCTGCCTGCATAACTGTTTTTGCAATGTACAGAGTACATTTTTAACTTACAGAGGTCACTTTTAGACATATTTAGTGCAGTTCACAGATCTGGCTGAGGAGTGAGAGGGCAGCAGTTTCCATAACAGAAACCATTTTCTCTGCATGTGATTAGGAGGCAAACTAAAAACTAAAATTAAGCACTAGCACAAACCGTAAAGGGAATCAGTAAATGTGTTGCTGCTTGGAATCTGCAAATTAAAATGAAATCTGTAGATCATTTTTAAACAATCTCCAATTACAGGGAGAAATACAGGAAAAAGTCTGTGAAACTTAATGGTCAGTGTGATTGGGCCAGATGAACTAATGACACATTTGTGCCTTGAGCTCTACGAATGCATTATAAACATACTACAGAATTCCTTTTTTTCCATTACATATTAAAGTCTATAAGTAAGTTACATAATGTATCAAAAGAGTCCTTGTGTTAAAGTGAAATAATTTACTTGATTTTGTAGTGATATAAAAGGAACTATTTCATTATTTAAATATAAATATTTTAAGGACCCATATTGTAAATGGAAGGTAAACAGAAAAAATAAAATGTTCCATCCTTTGCTATTTTCTTCTCATTTTCATATTATTTAATATGCAAAGAGAAATTAAAATGTCCAAAAATGTATGTAAACACTCATGGATGAATAATTGTTGTTTCTATGATTTTACTTAAGCCACTAATTTGCATAATAATTAAGTATAAATTTCCATATTGGACGAAAGCAAACACTTTTTCAAACTTTACCTTAAATCTAGTATACTTTTAATTCTATTAAAATTAAAAATCTTGTGGGATTCTACTTTGAGCACCAGTCATGTTTACTTCTCTTATAACAGGGGACAAAGCAGAGCAGCACCAGACAGCTAAGTGTGGTGCAGAACCCCTCAGCTATCCCTGCCTAAGCCGACCTGGAGAGTAACGTATCTTGCCAGCACAGCTTGCCAAGACTATTCTAACAACTCAAAGGAAAACTAATGGTCCATTAGCTTGGCTGCAGCCACACACTAACACAGTTACACTGCCACAGTGCTCCAATATGCATGATAGACATGTCTTTGGATTCCTGGGGGTGTGCCTGCATTGCTGGTTTAGCATGGATCTGGAGTGGGCTTTGGAATGACTCCCCTGATTGCCACCACAGTTGTGCTTTGGCTCACACTGCGGAGAGATCTTGGAGCTCAGGATGCAGAAGCTGAACTGGAAGATGTGCACTGGACAGTCCAGAGACAAAAGGGCTTCCAGTCCATGGAACTAAACTAGAGCTAGTCAAAAGGAAAAAATTTACAAGATGTATACAGTGTGGATGTCAGGTTCTAAGCACCAATTTACTCAACAGTTGATCTATTTGTCCACGCTGCTTATGAATAGAGACATAAGCACCCAAAGATCACTTTCATAAAGTTATTTAAGTGCATAGCAGTCCCACTGACTGCCCACATATGTATACTTATGCTTATTTTAAAAGCTCCTCCCAAGTCGTCTTTTGAAAAGAGGAGTTGGGCCATCAAGTTAACTATTGCTTAATTGAACCTTGCTGTGCTGAGACAGACATCGGTTAAACATCCCTCTAGATCCACAAACCTCTTGCCCATTGATCTCACTTTCTTTGCCAAGAGCACAAAAACATGCACTTCACTAAACAGCAATCTTAACAGTGACCATACACTGTATTAATGTTTCTCTTAATACTAACTATGGTATTTTTAAACATGAACAAAAAATAATAGTATTCAGTTAAAAGAAAAAAAAAACTTAGGATAAAAGCCTTTTTAATGCAGATACATGCAAAGAAAACAAGTCTTATATCTAAGTTAATGTTTTTAAATTAATACTGTAAAAGTTTCCCAAGAGATCACATATACTGTTTTTCTAAGAACTTTTTTTCTGACATATTATTTACTATCTTTTTATTGGCAAATAGAGCTCATTTTAATTGATATGTTATAAAGCAAGCACAATTCTAAAATAAAAATAATTGAACAATTATTTTTCTAAAGCCATGATTTTGAATAGCAATTATTGTCACCGCAATTGATTTCTCTCATTGTACTTGACAAGAACATTGTGTTTATGATTATGATGTGCTATGTTCAGCCATCCTTACTTGTGTTAACTAATATACACATGACAAGCAGCTCCAAAGATTTCAACAGGATTATCTGAAGTACAAAACACTGTAAACATAACATTAGGAGTCTGATATGTATGAGAGCAGTATAAATTTTTTAATGTTTTAATGATTAATTAAATTGCTCTGAATCACAGTTTTACAAACACTGTTATAAGTAAGAATATTTCAATGATTAGTAATTCTGAATGATTCCGAGAATGAAGTGTTATTGTTCCAAATGAAAATGTGTAGAGACTTAGAGAAAAGCAGTCTTGGGTAGCAATGGAGTAGGATATGCAGCTTCCAGTCCACAGTAACGCAGTGTGTGGGGTCTGGGACATAAACCCTGGTGACCCTGCGGAGCTGAGACCTATCAGCCGGCAGTGCTCGTCTCCTGCTCTAAGAGAGCTCTGGCTGCCACGGGCAGTGAAAGACCCTGCCTATTAAACCAGCATGATGTCGAGGTGGCTTGGAATGTCCTCCTCTTATCCTTACTGGTCGTGAGAAATACTACCGTGCACTGGCTGCACCCCGTACTCCATTTTCTGGAACCGATCAGCTAATAGCTGCAATCTTTCTCTCTTCAGCTACATCTATTTTATTGTTAAACATACATGTCCCATTCTGAGTCACATTTTTCCTGTCCCTGTTGTTTTAACAAAGCAATAGCTCTGGAGCTCCAACTTTTCACCTCCAGTTTCTCCACAAAATAAAGGAACTCAAGGGAAATGTAATTCAACTGTGAACCTCCTAATCCAAAAGCCATACAAAGGGTTCAAGCCCTCAGTTCTTGCTTTCTGAACTGTAAAGTGAAAGAAATGCCTGCCTACGAAGTAAATTATCTATGATGGCATTTAAAACTTCAAATATTACAAAAAATAATTTAAATGCAAATTTGTATTTATTTATTTGTGTCTCAAATGAAATTCTCACAAGTTAAGCAACACCTTTCAAGTTCATTTGAAACTAATTACATGGATAATTCTTCTTATCCAGATGACAGTGATTAAAATGTTATTTTTGGATGCAGTCCTCAAAATCTGTATAGTCCCATAAATAAATCTTGCATGAAGTATCTCATGAAAGTTACATAATTGCCCCTAAAATTAACTTCTCACATGTCCACAACTACCAATCTTATAAAACCCAGAAAAACAGTTAAAAAGAAATGTATATGCCTTCTACTAATCTGCTCCTGGCAGGCAAAATCCAACGTTTCGCAAGAGTGCAAGGTAAAGGATATCCACATCAGAACAGTTTTACTGTGTCATGGTTGATTAACAGGAACAACATCTGCACAGAGATGCAGTTTACAAAACTACTGACCAAGGATTTAAATTAAGACTTACAAATGTTTCAAGGGCATAATGGAAATACTTCAGCCCATGGAGTAAAAAAATATGTTCACATATGGAGAGTCAACTGAAAGTATTTTTTCTTTAGTATATGCAAAACTTCTTAAAGATGGCAATAAAAAAAATCTACATACACTTTTTTGCAGTTCACACAGTGACGTAATTGCCATGACCAGCTCTGCAGGTATAGAAAAGACTAACACCGTTATTCTAAGGTGAGAAAAGGCTGACAACACATATGCAGGGATAAAAATTTAGATGGTACAAACTTTTGTAGTGGAGTATTTAATTCTGTTTTTTAAAAAAAGGAAACTCGAAAGAATAGGTTTCAATTATTCAATATTCAATTTTAATATTAAGATTTCCATCTAGTATCAGAGCAGTTCTTTTAACTGAGAAGAAGAATTCCCTGTCCTGGTGTAGGAAAATACTACAATTCTTATTTTCATAATATCTGTCTCTTAGAACCTCATACAAACTGAATACTTCTGTTTAGAAACAGATGTAACTGGTACTTATTCTCACTTACCATAAAATAAAAGGAAGGGGGAAGGCTGAGATGGAGCCCTGGACAGAGTGCTTGGGCTGTGGAGTAAAAATTCAGTTCAGAACGTACGTTAACACATTCCCTTTCCCTGGCAGATGAGACACTGATCATTGACAATCCCAAGCTTTATAAATGAAGCATTTTCAGAGATAATGGGCTCGAGCAGACTCTACTCCTACATAATACATTCCTGTTTTTCTGTACTTTAGAATCAGAGATATTAAATGTTTTTATGAAGGAAAGACAAGTTTGGCAAATCAGCGTAACAGATCTTTCTACACAATTTCATCTCCCATGAAGTCAATGGACAGGAAGATGGAAATGTAGTTCTATCTTGGATGACTATTATTGACTATGGCAGGAAGACTGTTAAAGAATTCCTCAGAAAGGATCTTATTCCCCAGTCTTATGAAGAAAGATACTTGGAAACCACAGGGATATTGTAACTTGTTTCAAAGAAGAGACTCCTACTAAAATCTCAGACACAGTCTAGCTTTAAAGACGTAACTGCATCACTATACTTGATATACAATCAAAAAGTAAGGAAGGACAGGTGTGATCCAAGCTCACTATTACTTCCACAAGGTAAGTCTGAATGATCCCAATGACATTATTTTCTAAAATATCTGAGAAGTTTCCACCACAACCACCTGTACCAATTATGTATGTACACTGCAAATTCACCACAACAAAAAAAAAAAAAAAACAAAAAAAAAACCAAAAAAAAAATCAGTATACTTGTGTAAGACATGAACATATATTTTATATAAATAAAATAAAATAAAATTATGGAGCTATTATGGGAGAAGAATGGAGTTTTAAAATGTGATTGTTCTACTGCTTAGATAAATAGCAATATAAAAAATTACAACAAAAATCAATGAAAAGTCTATGAGTTGCCTCTACTCAAGTATTTCTACCCAGAACACCTACACCGAACGGGGCACCAGAGGATTCATGGTAGGTATTCATGGATTGATTCACTCAAACACGGACACTTAGCAGCACAATGCATGCCTCTGTATACAATAAGGTCTAAACAACGGATTAGATGCACAGGTTGAGATGCTCCAGCTGTTTCGCATGTAGAGTGTAACTTAGTTTGGAAGTAATGAAGGTCTATTGTAGTAAAAGATGCTCGTTGCCTTTAGGTGGCCCATTGGCTGTGGTAAATGTTTCTGATGGTAGCATGCTTTCTGTTTTGGCAGCAGAGATCTGTAGCATGGTAGAGTAGCCAAAATAAAGGTCATGGGGAAATTAAAGTGGTACACCTGTACCACAGAGCTTTCCACAGGACCACTGGATGTTGTGGTGCAGAACATTTGGACTGCTCTACTGAAGGTAAAAGAAATACATGAAAGGGAAATGAGCCTTAAAAAAAACCCAGAGTATTGCCAAAAGCACACTTTAAGAAGCCTCTAGAGGAACACATTTAAAATTACTCTTAAAAATGTAACCAAAATAATTTTGTTTGAAGACGACCACCAAAATTAAGTAAAATAATAAACTAAAACTTCAATAATGGTATTAGTAAACCTTTGCAATTTAAGCTCTGAATGCATAACTGAAAACAGGGATATTAAAGTATCTAAGGTATCTACGGCATTTGATCTAAATTATATTTTTAAGTAAGCAGCATCAATGAAATATCAATATAAAACATATTACGTTATTAGTAAGAACAGCTACCACATCCATGCAAAATCATTTACTAATATATATTGAATGTAGAAAACCAACTTAATCCTTCATCTCCAGAGGCATAAACTCCAAATACTATAATAGTTTGAAATATTATCTGACAACTGCCCCTACAAAGCCTGGGTTTATTGGTTTTGCTGTGCAATGAAACATCAAAATACTTCTTAGAAAGGAAGAATGAAATGTGCTTGAGTGGAAAATTTCTTATTTGTAGGAAAATAACTATGAAAAAAGTATTGATGTTTTTTCATTATGTACTTCTGTTGGAATGTTACAGAGAATGTAGAGGGGGTTTAAATAACTTTATTAAATAATTATTAAAAAGTGACTATATTATGCACACATACATATTTTATATTTATATTTCCCTACATACATAATTCATGTATATATACATAAAGCTGTCCTTTCATATTAAATATACCACAAGCCATACCAGAAGTTACTATAGTAATGTATGAATGAATGATCAGTTAATCAAACGGACTTTATATACAAATAAAAAGGGAAAATGTATAAAGTGTACATCAGGATGCTATCCATAAGACCAAGATTCACATTTCATTCTGCCAATACAATATGAAACTAAAGTGAACCATTTAAAAGGACTCTGAAATATATTACACAATAAACCTCTAGATGTGAACTTTAACTCTCAGCAGTTCATCCCTTCACCTTTTTGAAGCGGCAAATAAAGATGATTTACAATCAAAGGGGCTTAATCTAACATAAACTGAAATTAATCTCCATAGAATAAATAGTACATCACACCCATAAAGTGTGATTATGTTTCTTTTACTCATGGAAAAGACTTTCATATTTCATATAATTTTATGGTTTTGCCCTTCATAGGTGAAATAGTCTATATTTCTCTCAACAAGTGATGTTGTACATAAAAAAATCCAGATCCAAAAAGAAATATATATATGTAATCCATTAAATTTGCAGAAAAATTATGAAATACAGAATTTAATATTTTCTGCAGTAACTTTCAAGAACAATTAGAAATTAAATATTGTCAAAATAGTTGTGCTTTCAACTTCAGCTTTCTTGCAATCATTTTGTTGATTTATGCTAATTTAAGATTAAGACTTTTTAAGACAGTTAACTAGCTTAATTTGGGGAAGGACTGCCAACCAGTGTCACATTTCAGCAGCCTTCCAAATCAAAAGATTTACATTCTTTTAAGAAATATTTTTATGCTTTCTTCTCATTCTTTCCTTTCACTGCACTGTTTCTCTGGTGCAGATGTTGTCCTTTGACAATAAATCACAGAAACAGGAAATACATTTAGAGAATCATCAAGATACGTCAGCATTGTTTAGTGTATTAGACGCAAATATAGTCAGGAAATTTAATACACTGCTGAAGGTCTTTTCCCTTCATTACGTGACATTTCCAATACTTTTTTCAAAGAGGTGAAGTGGTAGGTGTAAAAAAGTTATAACTCTCCTTATTAAAAGCCCTATTAACATGACATTATCCTGAAGATAGCGTAAGAACTTTGAGATTAACAGGCCCAAGGAGCATCAACTATTCTTCTGTAATTATACCGTATAAAGAATACAAAACTCTTGATATCCCTTCAACCTGATATTTAGAACTTCTTCTGAGAAGACTCAAGACATGTAAGGAAAGAAATATAATTTTGAAATTAGAGTGTTTTCCCAAAATATTACAAAAATTATTGAAAACACAGAAAAACAATTATGATATAGAACATCATTGTTCCACATATATAGATTAAATTTAAATTTTAAAATACAAATAGATTATGTAACTACTTTTTAATGTGTAATTTTTAGTGTAGCTTTTGGAGTCTGCAGCAAGGGTTTCCATAATTTTGCTGCTTCTTGACAAAACGTAGCCCCCCTATATTGAACCTCAATAAATAAATTTTAAAAACCAGAATCTTCCAGACAAAATGCTTCATTTGATAGCAGGAAATTTGACAGGAACAATTTTATTAATATTCCATGTCTTTTCTCAAAAGTAATAATTAGATTTAATATTTTAGTATCTATGAAATCCAGAGAATGACACAGTCTAGCACCCTCTTTTCTCTTTCTGTGATTTATTACAACTGAGCAGAAGGACCCTAAATATTTCTCTACTGCCATAAACAGATTGCTCATTTCTGCGATGTCACTCACTTCACAGCGTGCCATACCGGCTGCGTCTGCAGAGATGGACTGGCAGAGAGCTTGAGAAAACTGCTTGTCACTTGCTATAATGGACAATGGCATTAAGCCTCAAGGAAAATCATAATATTTCTTTGCTTCCTTTATTTTTTGTTATTATTTTTCTTCACCAACTTTCGCCCCACTTCACTATATACTTGCATCTGGAAACAAATTTCTAAAGTTAAGTTTGCAACCTCATATACCCTGCATAAGACAACAGAATTGCTTCTCTTTTGAATTAAAATGACAAAAACAAAATTTCAAGTTCATTTATCACAGATGAAAACCTACTCTAGTTCTTTTGATTAATCCACAGTGGACTGGAGTTTCATAAAGAAGTGACCAGGATTAAGCACTCTAGAAGACAAACAGCTGTGAGCTCCAATGTTGTTTTAGTCTAAGAAAAAAATTGACTAATCAGATTTAAGAAAATACAATACAAACGTAGGGAATCAAAACAGAAACACAATGCGAATTATCTATCATGCTTCTTAGGAAAAAAAAAAATACAACGTAGCTGTAAAAAAGGCGCATCTCTGAAAGGAGAACATTACAGAACTGCCTCAGAGACAGGGAGTCTGCAAAGTACTGAGTCTTGGGAAGCATATTTCAGGTGCCACCTCCTGAGACCTCCGGGGTGAACACTACTACATAAATGGCAGCTTCAATTCCAAAGAGATTTTATAAAAGCAAGAAGTGACAAAACGTTTTTTGGAGTGCTAGTCTACAGCAACAGACAATGAAAAGTGCAATTTAAGATTTTTATTTTTTTTTCCCCTCTATAAAACACTGGTGGAAAAAAGAAATCTTTCAAATCCTGTTATTACCACCCAAATCTTCACCCTACAAACTCCCCTCTGAACTTAACCAACTCCAGAACTTATTTCTAGTTATTATGAACTGAGCAGAAATTGGGATTAAGCACTTCACCAGGCTCAATAAACAGCTCTCACTTACCATACTGGATACATATAGCAAGTGAGAAATATAAGATTTTCAAATGCACCTACCTGAAGGAAGGAAAAGCCCGTATCTGTATATCAAGCAAATACATAGGCCACCTTCAGATATCAAGCTGAGCAACTATTCTGTACTTTGAGGAACAGTGTGTGTTGAAATTGAAATAGTGCACTCACATGCACTTCTAAATGACTCAAAGGAGAAACACGGAATGAAGAAAAACAAGAACAAAATAATGGAAAACAGGTCTGTTCACCAAGGGACTAAGTGACTCATCTGTCGTTTCGAAAAGCAACTGATCCAGTGCTACTGGGGAATCTCCTTTGCCTGCAGGCCAAAAGGAAGTGGCTGCTTTCTCAGAAAATATGAATATATTAAATAACTCTACAGTGATGACAGTTTCTGGGTGATTCAGAGAGCGGAAGACAAAACTACACCCCACAATTCAAAACAAACATTTTCAACAAAAAAAAAAAAAAAAAAAAAAAAAAAAAGCACCAAAAAAACCCCCACAACAAAACCAAACACCACAAAAACAAACCAACCAACCAATCCTTATTAAAATAGTTCTGTTAGGCTCCAAACTGTTGAAACCAAATTTTCAGATAAAGGCTCCACTTTTGAGAGGACATATTGATACTTTCCTTGGTATCTTAGAATAGTTGTCCATTTGCAGTCGAAGCCAATTCCCAAATCGCTGCCACAATCAAAGCTTATGCATCACCTACTGCTTTTCACAATGAATCTCTAACTCCTGAAAGCATTAGTAGAGATTTGGTGTGCTTTACTAAAAATAACAAGCTATTGAACAGAACCACTACTTTTAATAATTATTTAAAAAGAGTCTAGAGAAAATTCAAACACATAAATTACTAGTTTAAGTCAGTAAAGCTGGTGACTCTTAATCACTGTAATATACAGTATATATCTAGCTAATCCTTATGAAGTAAGTGTGAAGAGCGTACCTCTGAATATATGAAAGATGCCAGCAGTGGCCTGAAGTTACAGTGCAATGGCCTGGATCCTCCACTAGTGCAAATTAGAGACCACAGTTTAAAAGCTTCTTTGCAAGCATTTGTTAAGATTAAGAAGGTGGTTAAGATACTGGTTTGATGGAAAAGAATCAGAATGATTTTAGTCAGAAGACAGAAAAAGCAATTTACCTGAAGAAAGTGACAAAGAACTGCACCAGATCCATGATGGTATTGTGCTGCGAGAAGGCAATCTGCAAATAAAATAGAAGTACATGACAATCTTTTCAAAGCCAACAGCTCTATTTAGGCTCAAGCTATATTTATGGCTCCACAGATGATTAGTTTCAAGTGGAATTTCAGTGTGCACACAATTGCATTTACCATAAAGTGAGATGAGCAACTAAGTTGCCTGTGTCAAAATACTAACAGAGGAATATCGTCTTTCTATCAAAGTAAAGTTAATAGAAATATCCATGTAAAACTTGCTTCACATAAACAATGAAAAAAATTTGCAAAATATTAAGAAATCATATTGATATAACTTGCCTTCTTTGTAGTCAATTATTTTAACTATTACCATTTTCCATTTTAATTGCAATACTTAAACAAGGTTTTTGAAATGACAAAAACCATCCTGTGCTTAAAATGAATACATTTAAAATATTTTAATTGCATAATATTAGAATAAATGCATATGTTAATTTTTTAAAAAAACAGATAAATCTGGTGCATAATAAAACCAATTGTTTCAAAGCAAATTACTTTAAATACAAAGTAACAAATACTCTTTTAGGCTACATTTCACAGCTTCATATGCATTGGTTCAACTCTTTACAGTAGTTTTTCCCAAGGATTTAAATAATTATCTGTAAGACAGCATATACACAGATGCACATTCACACTTGCATGCAATACAGCCTATTATTATAATTACTTTTCTGCTAGTATTAAGAACTGTACTTAATATTTAAGTTATATCTACAAATAGCCTTAAGTCCCTGTCTTGTTCAGTGTTTCATCGTGTATAATTATCAAACTGAAGATATACAGAACCTTCTACTTTCAATTGCCCAGTGTTTATCTAACTATATTCCCAGACTGTTCAAATAATTGTTGTTTTTAGATAACTTCGTGCATTTAAGATCTGATCTTGACTAGTAATTACATGAAATTACTCTGATTCCCTTTCACGGCTGATTTGCGAACTTTTGAAATGATAACTCATGATAGTCAAGTAATTTTCTTTAGGGCAAAAATATTATGTAAACTTTAGTTTACTTAAAGCCTAAGGAAGGAACAGTATGTAAACTGCATCACTCCAGGATTGAGCACAGGAGCACAAACACGTCTCTAAAATGTAATTTCTCCTTTCCCTTCACTAACAATGCACAATTGCAAGCAATCTAAACAATTCTAGGAGCCCTGGAATTCAGTACAGAAAATAGATATTTCAAATTTCTCAGCCCAAATTATCAAGAACAATACTTGATAAATGAATCAGAATATAATGCAGAGCACTAAATTCCTTGAGTCCTATCACCTATATCCCCTCTAGAGAGGAAATCTAAACGTGGCTAGCTCAAGTAGATTGCTATGTTTGGATCAGGGCAAAAACCCATATTCTGGCCTGGGAGCCTGTGGAAAGACAAGAAGCTGAAGACCATGTGGGAACGAAGCAGGAGAGAAAAAAAAAAAGAATTCTCTGACCCATTAAAATTTAATCTATAAACACTTTCACATTTGTTCGATATAAGCAGAAATTTTAAATCCTCAGAAACTTTGACTACTGTCATGATGAATACTGTATCAAAATGAAGAGAGATTAGGAAGTAAAAATATTAAAAAGTTAAAGAGAAATTACAGAGTGGAAGAAAATTGTTAAAGTATCTTTGTTAATGCCAATGTAATCTTTATTTTACATAGAAAAGACAAAAATCTAAGAAAATATCTGACTATTTTTTGGCACAATATAAAGTGCACCCCAAGAATAAACAATTGTTTAAGAATACCTTGTATGAAAAACAAAAAGCTTCCCATATTCAATCTGTGTTTTAAATGCAGGTTGGATTCCCTTAAAACAATATTTAGTATTCAAATTAACTGCTGGCTTTTGCAGAATGTTTTTCACAAGTACCATACTTCAGGAAATTAATTAACCCAAGAAGAAAAAAACATGCCAATTTCAACAGAGTTCACCATTTTTGGCCTGTTAAAAAGCTTTATGTTGAAGGAACATTTATATTTTGCACTACTTCAATTATTTTCATTCAAGGTGCCAGTATTCATTAATGTCTGTTAGTCTAGAAACAACTACAGTCAAGGGAAAGTCTTGCAATCAAAAACTGCAATCTGATTGCAATAATACCAGGAAAGTTTTATAAATTTTTTTTCTAAGAAATTGTAGTGCCCTTATTTCTCTTTTTCAACACACAGCAAATATGAAGCAGGTAGGTTTACAACAATTTGATGATTTTATGTGCCTATTAATTATTAAATCTGGTTTGCATATCCCTAAGCTCAAGAACAGATAGATTGCTTTTGCACAAAAACAGACACAAAAGGAATTATTTTACATTTACCACCTCCTGTTAATCAAATCATCTACTGAAGACAATTGTGACGTTCTTTTGCTGCAGTTCGTGTTTGCAAATCTATGTAAGAACTTCTGTCTGTAAAACTGTCTTCTTTGGTTGGTTGTATGGGATATTCTTAAAAGTACTGATTTCAGAGCAAAAACACAGTAAAAACTAAAGCTCCATCCCAGAAATAATTTCAAATTTTAATCAAACATTATCTTCTAATGATTACATTAAAGTTCATATTTAAAAGATGAACTACAATATTTTCTGAAGAAACAGTACCATGCATCTTAGACTAATTTCAGCACAGAATATTAACAAAAAGAATACGTATTTTAATTATAAGTAGATCATGACAGAGCAAGTAAATGTCATGAATCTAAGCCTGACACAAAGAACCATAATAAAAATAAAAAGTTTTATTTCCATGGGAATTTTCATCTAGAGATGAATGTTATTGCCTTTTTTCTTGTGCCTACATAGACAAGCGACAAGACAAAGAAAATTCTTTCAACCCTAGGTTTGCACTTTGGACTTAAAGACACTGGAGATGAATATCTGTTGTTCATTTGTAACATTCCTAAGTAGCCCTCAGTTTCACCAAAATGTCTCATAAGACTACGGATGCCATAAATATTATCTCTCACTTCTCTTATAAATGAAGATCAAGATAATCTCTATCATTTTCTGTGGAACAGAATTACCAAGTGCCACATGGAAAATATCTATGCCAGTATAGCCTCTGTGAGTGAACACAAAGAATTTCTGACACAAAATTACTTCCCATTTGCTCTTCAAAGGCAAGCTTATAGACAAATATCCAACATAAATGTTATCAAAAAGTTTACTTATTTTATTGAAACCACTAGCAAACTTCTCATCAACTACAACAGTTAAAGTTTTTTTCCCTGCTTGGCTAGGGTTAAATGATTTCAGTGACTTTATGATCCACTACTTTTACAGATACAATGTTGTTTTGCAATATGAGTAATGACAGGTTTTACAGAAAAAAAAACCAAAATGGATGTTTTTTTCTTAAATACTCTGCTATTGACAATAAAGAAAAATAAATTAATTAGAAAATTTACGGTGAATCAGAATTTTAATTTTCACAATGACTTCAATCTAAAACTGTAGCAAGAACGAACCATATTGCGAGGGCTTCAAGATATGTAACAAAATCTTTAGTCTGATTTCATAACACTGCTGTTTTATTTTCCTTAGAAATTGATTAGAGTACTGAAAATGACATTTGATTTTTAGCTGACCTAAAGTTTTGTTATTTGCTGCTACAAAACTACTAAAAGACGGTTATTACATTATCAAGCTATAATGAATTTGCTGAAACAAATCATTACAGGACTTAGAAAATGTCTAGCTTTGCACTCTAGTAGAGCAAAGTTTAATCTCTACATTTGGTTCACAGAAGCTCTCCCATAGCCTTGTATTTTTTTTTTTTTTTTTTTTAAAAAGTGAGACAGGTTCATCAAGAATGAAAGCTGTCCTATGATTACAGGATCTCTACCTCAAACAATGTGTCACAGATGAAAGATGAATGTTTGCAGTGTGGAACATTCTAATGGTGCTGAAACTCCAGTTATGAGGATCTATGATAACCAGAAAGAGCTGTATGCATCAATATTTTTTTCCACAAGATAAAAATGAGTCAAGTTCTTGAGCATGCAAGTGGCTTCTGATGCCCAGAACAGAGAACTTCAAACCAAAATAAAAGTTGGGAAGATTCCCCGTCTTAGTATATTAGATCTTTCGTGTGTGGTTTTCTTCTGTGGAGTGGAGGGATAGGTGAGGCAGGAAGAAGAGTTGATAAGACAGGCAAGTAATGAAACAGAGAGATCAATCATTTATGATCTCTGAAACATGAAGAGATAAGCATGTGCAAGAAAATTCTAACATAGAATCATAAGGGTTGGAAGAGACCTTTAAAGGTCATTGAGTCCAACCCCCCTTGCAAGGACCAGGGGCATCTCCCACCAGATCAGGTTGCTCAGAACCTCATCCAACCTGGCCTTGAACGTTTCCAGGGATAGGGCATCCACCGCCTCTCTGGGCAACCTGTGCCAGTGTTCCACCATCCTGATTGTAAAATTTTTTTTTTTTAATATCTAATCTGAATCTACCTCCCTCTATTTAAAAAACATTACCCTTCATCCTATTGCAACAGGCCCTACTGAAGAGCCTCTCCCTGTCTTTCCTGTAGGCCCTTCTTGAGGTATTAGAAGACTGCTATCAGGTCTCCCCGGAGCCCCCTCTTCTCCAGGCTGAACAGCCCCAGCTCTCTGAGCCTGTCCTCATAGGAGAGGTGCTCCACCCCTCTAATCATCTTTGTGCCCCTCCTCTGGACCCTCTGCAACTGGTCCATGTCCTCCTTATGTCGGGGGCTGGAGCCCCCGACATATTGCTTCTGCCAAAGCCAAGGCTTTTTGTATCCTAGACTCAAGGTTCACCTTGTGGATGAGTTGTAAGGAGTATGATCTAGAGGTATGAAGTGCAGTGATTATTTTATGAAAAATTCTCTATAATTAAACTTTGAGAAATTTTTTTCAACTTGGATTTAGCCTTGAAGTCTGATGTTTCTGTATCAGACACGAAGAAGGACTTGTCTATCAAAGTTTGTCTAATTTTTCCAGCTATCCAGCTAACTTAATAAAAGATACACACTTCTGTCTACAAAACTCATCTTGCCATTTTAACTTTAAGAATAGTGTTATTAGAGGTGCTTTTTATAGCAATATTTCTGCTTGGGCTTTTTTTCTGGATGAACTAAAATATTAAAAAAATCAAGTTTCATGTACAATCTTATAGTGCACTACATTTGTATTCCATTAGATCAAAGTAATACCAATATACAGAACAAATGTAGATATATTATGAAATCCACAGTCATAAAAGCTCAAAGACAGAACGAAAAGATTCCAAAGTAAAATGTGTTACATATTTGTTCCAGCTAAGAGTCTTAAGAGATGGAAAGATACATGAAGAAAAAGATGATGGAGTGTGGTGATTGCTCCAACAAGCATTACTCATATCTCTGTCTTTCTTCTCTTGTCATGTTCAAGTTTTGAAAAATACGTTTTTTAAAATACAAACATAAAACCTTAAGAAAGTACTTAAGATCTTTATATCATGTGACCTAACTGGAAGACAAGACACTGATTCAAAAGTCAAATATCCAGCAGAATGTACCAGAGAGCACTGCATACAAGGATGTATTGCACCCAACATTTCAATGTATGTTATTCATTAATTCTTGATAGTTTTGTTACATGCATGATGTAGGAAATACACTTTACACTGAATAATGATGGATGGAATATATCTGTTGAAATAGGATAAGAACAACTTTTGAACACAGACATTTTTCTGACCTTGAAAAGTTAATGTCTTCAGGAATAGATTTTTTTTTTTTTTTTTTCCCCCCTGCGCTAGATACTTCATGTCGTGTTCACTTTAGCTATCACATGCAGCAATAATACAGTCCCATAGAATAATAGGTCAAGAACTGTTCCACCACGAATGTGAGAGAATCTTGAAAGTATAACTTAAGGACATATTTCATACGGAAATAGTAAGTCTGGCTCAGAATTTAGTGGTTTAGTTTGAAAAACAGAGGTATTGAGAAGCTGTTTCTGCAATTCTAAGGAAACCAATCTAGCGAAAGAAAAAAGAAAGGGTAAGTTAGGCACAACAGTAGTGCACTGAATCAAAATTCCACATTTGCAGTAAACATGAACCTAATCCATGAAACGGTTCATATATTCAAATAATGTGCAAAAAAAAAAGCAATTTTAATCTATGCTCGATTTCATGACATTATCTACTAATGTAAACTTCTGTCTGCTCTAGCTCTCAGGCAATGAACAAATACCTGTGTTAACACAATTTTTCATCTTCCACCGTTAATAAATTAAGAATGAAAAAAACAAGAGAAACTAAAATAAGTATATGGTAAAACTTTAGTAGATGGTCCATTAGATCTGGAAACATAATATAATAAGATCAGACATCACCCAAACAAAACTGCCTGTACTGTGTTGATTATGCATAATTAAACCCTACAAAATTATTACTTCCTTCAGTATCATCAAAACTGTAATTGACTTTCTTCTTGGATAAAACTATTATACACTCCCACACTGGGACTATGTATGTTCTGAAGCAAGAGATGTGGATATTGGCTGAACGTGAAGACTAACTCATTTTGCTGTCTGTCCTCTTTTACAGTTCCTTGAGGAACACTTTTTGACTGTAACAATTTTAAGAAACAAATATAAAAGACAGCTGAGGAAAATATTTGTGTAGATGGGCACATTTTTGTGTATAATTTTATCAGGAAAATTGGAAAGATCAAAAACTGTGATAATTTGAAAAAAAAAGACATCGGAAAATTTAGATAAATAGCAAATTTTCACATTTATTATTTGTTGTATGAAGTGAAGTTTAGATATACACTGTGCAGAAATATGACTGCAGAGACCCAAGTATAAACTATTTTAAAGATATTATTATGGATTATAAAATAATTGGGTGGAAAAAGCCCTATGTATATCTTTAAATTCAGTAAATATATAATTACTGAATAATCAGTAATTATATGACAAAAGATCTGTTACTCTGATTTTTTTTTGCTTAAATATAACTACATTTCTGTGGAATTTTTTTCAGAGCAAAAAATGGTAATGACTGTTCTTTCACATTGGATTTTGAATATGAAGAGTGACCTGCACCAGTGAAAGGCAGATGACAGGAAACTCTGTCCTTTTCCCAGTAGAAACAGTTAACAGGCAAAGCACAAAATGTATATTTGTTTCCTTTGAAAAACAAAATTTACCAACGAATGCGGTGAGAAAAGGACAAATTTGACAACAATTAATCCAAATTACTTCTAAGTTAGAGAAACATTAAACACTTTCACAGGGAGCCTTAAAAAGACCACACATTTATTCTATATATCTGCTTTCCTAGAACTTGAAAAGAAATTTTAAAGAAAATTTATCTGAATTTTGCCGTGTGGAACATGGCAAATCTAGTCAAATGTGTGAATCTAGCCAAAATAATAATAGAGAGAGGAAGGCACTTCATAGGTGAATGACTAAAATACACATAGAACTCTTACACATGGAATGAATTACACTGTAGAGCTGCCATTTCTCCTGGCTAACAACACAGGGAGTGTGTGATGAGTTTAGGCTGTAGATCTACTGTCAAACTTAGAATATAAATGTTAGGTCAGATAAATTTCTCCCATAGTTTCTAACTACTGATTGGGTATTTCTGCAAAATAACATAATGCTAAAATAGGAAAAAAGAAATATTTCTTCTTGCTGGGATGAAATGATCAGAGAAGCAATATGGAGGCTAAGTGCCTGCTGGCAGAATCCTACTGCTTTCTACTATGTTGATACCAGTAAAGAATTTAGCCTAATGTCAACAAACAGTCCTCCCAGATGATGAGAACTAGTGATAGCAAAACTTTCATACTGATAACATAAATAGAAAATGAAAGATAACTTCAAGAAAATAAAACTTGGAATCATAGCCTTCACATCAAGATTTGATAAACAGCTTCCATAGATTATCTCTGCATGCAGAAGTCCTGTCTGTCATGATGGCAAACACTAGATGATCCAAATACCTACCCTTTTCTTTCTCAAATAACGTAATCATTACAGGATATTACTTCTACTATTCAGAGTCATGAGAGGCAGAAAGACAATCTAGGTTTGTATTCAAGTGAGAGAAATGACATTTTTAAAATGGTTTTTACAGCTGAGTTTTTTCATACCTTGCACCTTGCCTATTAAATTCAATATGCCTACACAGCTATTTCATGGCTTTATTTAATTTTATGTTGGTGTAAACATACATACAAATGCATACCACAAAGAGAAACCCTCCATCAATAACCTCCAAGAAGAGAAGGAGAAAATCTAGGGGAGGGGAACTGTTATCTAACTTACAGTTTAATTCAGTAGGCAAAATAATAATTAACACATAATGATTAACACTGATATTAATAAGAAATTGAATTATTGAGTATCAAAGTCAATGAAAGAAAATTAAAAAGCATAGACAAGGGAGAAACAACATGTTTCAAAATTAAATTTTTTAAAAGCTGAAATGTATCTTATGACTTGATAAATTAAAGAGTCTCCCACTAGGAAAGCTGCACCTGTTACGGAGTGTGCTTCACTCCGTATGTTAGCATCACAGTGTAATAGAAACGTGGACTGGCGGAAACATCTGAAGTTCATGTTGTTCAACTTCCCACTTAAAGCTGGGATACTGTTAACAGTGTCTTTTTCCAGATCAGTTTTGAAAACCTCCAAAGACGGATATTCCACAGCCGCTCAGGGAAACTTGTTTCAATGCAGCATTATTAATGTAATGAATTTTTTCTAATGTTGAATCTGAATCTCCCAAAGGGCAGCTTGTGACCACTTTCCCTTGTTTTACCATCTGCTACTACAGAGAAGAATTTAGCTTCATCACCTCTGTAACTCCTCCACAAGTAACTGCAGTCTACGATTGGACGCTCTTTGCCAGACTAAACAAGCCCAAGCTCCACAACTTCAACCTAGCCTGTGTGCTTCAGGTCCCTACAAATCTTTGTGGCACTCCTCAGCTTCTCAATATGCTTTTTGAACTGGGACACCAAAAATTGGAGTCCCATTCCACATGCAATGTAAAAGGGCGTTATTTCCTCTTAATAAGGCCCCACATTTGTGTATTGCCTCAACTGGAATGAGAGCATACTATGGCTAATATTCAAGTTCACGTTAGGTAATTGCATCCTGGTTAGGGCATTGCATTACTTCTTGTCAGACTTAATGAGGTTTTTGTTGGCATAATTCTCAGATTTCCCAAGGTTGCCCTGAACCAAAGCTCTACTGTTTGACATATCAGATTTTTTTCCCTCCCAATAGCAAGCCATTTTGGTCTTCTGACAAACAAAACATGTTTAACGTTAACAAGTAAAATAGATTTTTGATCCCTTTCAAATCCTTGATGCATCTCTTGGTATTTTTTTTTATCTGTAAAAGCTGGTACAAGTAACAGTCACACTAAGGAAAAAACAATGACAACTGCAGGCTCATCTTCAATCCCCTTAAAAAAAATTCCACAGTCCTCTGGCCTACAGTGCAAGCCTTACAATTCATGTTCAAATAAGCGCATGTTCAAGTGCCTTTCTGATTCAATCCTATTCAAAAAACAAACTCCATTCTGACAAGATAATTTACTTTTTTTTTTTTTTTCCCCCTAAGCTAAATGAGCTCAAAAACAGGCTGGTGATATCGCATCTAAAGAGCGTGAGAAACTACCTGGGTGCTGCACAGTAATATTGTTATTCTAGTGTGGCATGATTGATGAGCTTGCAAAACATCAGGAATCCTTGTCCATAATAGAGAAACCTATTCAAGACAACTGACAGACTACTATGTCTCTAGGATACTATAATAAGTCAAAACTGTAAATTTATTCAAAAAAATAAACATAGGAAATCTCCAATTTTATACATGGTTTATGATTCTACACAAACCAGTTGCCCACATAGATTAATTTTACTCCTCAAAGTGCTGTATATTTCTGAGGAAAAATGGTTCTATAAAAAAAATATTGCATTAAAAAATAGTAACATGACTCTCATTTAACATAGCAAAACTAGAGTGCTGTCTCTTCTCAAAAGAGAGTCTAAGAGATACCTCCTCAAATGCAAGATCCATATGATATTTTCATCAATGTCAAAATGGAATTAATGGTGGAAGTTTAAATCTCCTGGTGCTAGCACTACTACTATCATATTGTTCTGTCAAACCGTGGCTAAGCTGATGAAGCAATTTGGATTTCATCCAAAGTTCTTATATCTGGGAAAACGTCTAGCCACTACCACTAAACAGCTAATTTTAAGTCACATTTCTGTAAGTATTGATGCAATGGGATGGCTATTTGAAATATATATTTTATAAAAAACACATAGATTGTTAAAAGAAAAGTTTCCCAGAGGATGAAGTCAGAATCACAGAGTCAACGCTACCATGTAAGAGTATATTTAACTTTATAAAGTTTTCTGATGAATCTGAGAACATGTTACTGAGGTGAAAGGGTCACTTCACAGCAGTTATTGTACAATGGCTCAAAACTCTTTCCCACATGAAGAGTTAAAAAAAAAAAAATCTCTGAAATTCAAGAAATACAAAGTTCCAGTACGTGCCAGTCA
The DNA here is from genome assembly GCA_009806455.1 of Tetrax tetrax. Taxonomy (NCBI): domain Eukaryota; kingdom Metazoa; phylum Chordata; class Aves; order Otidiformes; family Otididae; genus Tetrax; species Tetrax tetrax. Next base: position 250,236 of record WHYT01017043.1, read on the forward strand.
TCATTGCAAGACCTCAGCTCTCTCTAGCGAGCCTTAGACAGAGCACTGCAGCAGCTAGAAAAGCCACCAAGCCGTATCATCTTAAGCTGGGCAAAAGTTAGGGCAGCTAGAGCAAATATCTGTGACGCCTGACTTGCACTAAACCACTTCACTTACTCTTGGTACATCAACCCAAAACCCACCTATTCACTGACATTTGACTCAGGGAATCTTTCTGCAACATCATGTGCATCTAACACCATTCTGCTATACAGCAGATGGGGACCCAGACTTCTACAAGAAGAATAGGCTGTTGTGCTCCTTAGTTTGCACAATCCGCAAAAGTTAGCATTGAAGCAAATCATCTACATTTTTAAAATGGAAATAGAATCATAGAATTTACTAGGTTGGAAAAGACCTTTAAGATCAGACTCCAATCATTAATCTAGTACTATTAAGTCCATCACTAAATCATGTCCATAAGCACCACATCTACGCATCTTTTAAATACCTCCAGGGATGGTGATGCCACCACTTCCCTGGGCAGCCTGTTCCAATGCTTGAGAACCCTTTCAGTGAAGAATTTTTTCCTAATATCCAATTTAAACTTCCCCAGACACAACTTGAGGCCATCACTTCTCTCATCCTATCACTTGTTACTTGGGTGAAGAGACTTGACATCCACCTCGCTACAACCTCCTTCTAGGTAGCCATGGAGAGTGATAAGGTCTCCCCTCAGCCTCATTTTCTCTAGGCTAAAGAACTCCAGTTCCCTCAGTCGCTCCTCATAATACTTCTGCTCTAGACCCTTCACCAGCTTCATTGCTCTTCCTTGGACTTGAAATAAATTATTTCAGAAATGACTGATTATTTTTTTCCTCAATTTTAAAAGTAACCCAGTTTTCTTTAAACATGGATTAGAAATGAGATTACTCAAAACAAGCCAAATAAATATTAGCATTGCAGTATCTGGGAACTTAAATATGAACTGAAAAAAATTGTTGTTTATTTCTTGAAAAGACGGATTTCTAAACACAATTGGTTTTGTATACAGCATTCAGTGAAAATTTATTAGTACAAAGAAATTGCACCCCCAAAGAAATGCAGAATGCTCATATCCTGAAGTTTCTAAACATGAAAAAATGTCTTATTTTCTTTCCTGTATGGAAGATACTTCTATGCTTCCTTTAAAAAAGAAAAAAAAAAAAAAACAAAAAAAACCCTAACCACTACACTGAACTATTTGAATGACGGTAGAACTTAATATGTTAGCTATAGTATCTAACGTTTATGTCTATGCGTATGTGTAGAAATATATAGAACAGGGAAAATGTGTTGCTAAAAGGCATAAGATTTTTTTCAAAATCTGTTAAGTCTTTATTTTTTAAATATACAGTAGAGCTGGTTTTGCCAGACAATCTACTAGTTAATCCACTGGTTTGTCTCCAGCCTAATAAAAATTATAATAAAATTTTAATAGGGCTACAAAACCTGAATTTTTAAAATTTATGTAATGTTTTGTTCATTTTAGAAACCAAATACTTGGTTAGAAATGGCAAAACATGCACTGAATTTTGTATAAAGATCATGCTATTCAAAGTAATGTGTGTAAAACTCACTGGTGAGATGCCAAGAAAAGGGCAAAGCATTTTCCCAAACATGAAGAGAGCAATTTTCCCAAAGTTTATTGTTATAAATGTAGAGCATGCAATAAAGCTGTTAGAACTCTGGAATAAAAATTTTGTATTTGCCATAGCACTTTTCTTGATCATTGTGGATTAGCATATTTATAAGGTTACTCAGCCTCAGGTTTAAACCCACAAATCAAAGGTTTATATCAGCATGGGTAATGGATTACACAGAAGTCTATGGCCTACAATATCCCAAAGGTATCTGTCTTTCAGAAGATTTATGTATATAATACCACTTTGTAGAAATTACATTTTCTGATCTTTTGCATGGTGCTTGGTGATTCCTCTCTAATGTGTACAACAACAAAAAAGAAGCTTTCCCATTCAGCAGAGAAACTCACTGATGTATCTTCTCATTGCTCTCCTCACCTGATAAGGCCAGGAAAGACAGAGGCTTTAATTCCTTGATGTAAACAGCACTACAACAATGAGACTAGAAGTCATTGTGAGCATACTTGATGCAATTAAACTTCTGAAAAGAAGAAGGAATCTATATTCTAGCAACTGTTCAGAGAACAAATACTTGAATTTTGTTCATACTATGAACAGCACTACCACAGAAAAGACAGAATTCCTAGAATTAAAAAAAAAAAAAGCCTCACTTTTTTTTTTCTCCAGATGTGAATCCTGACTGCATTGCTATTAATAGTAAATACCTACTGACTCCCTTTTCACTTCAAAAAGACAAGGATTTCAGAGCAGAATGCTAAGACAAGAAATTGAAATGCTTAGTCTTGCCTCTCATGAAAACCTATAACCAGCCAAACGATAAATCAGGAAGACAGCTCATGCAGAATGGCTTTTTGTCATGGTTTAACCCCAGCTGGCAACTAAGCACCACACAGCCACTCATTTCTCCCCCAGTGGGATGGGCCAGAGAATCAGAAGGGTAAAAGTGAGAAAACTTGTGGTTTAAGATAAAGACACTTTAATAGGTAACGCAAAAGCCACACGTGCAAGTAAAGCAAAACCAGGAATTCATCCACTGCTTCCCATCGGAAAGCTGGTGTTCAGCCATCTCCAGGAAAGCAGGGCTCCATCATGGGTAACGGTTACTTGGGAAGACAAATGCCATCACTCTGAACATCCCCCTACTTCCTTCTTGTTCCCCCAGCTGTATGTACTGAGCATGATGTCACATGGTATGGGATAACCCTTTGGTCAGTTGGGGTCAGATGTCGCAGCGGTGTCCCCTTCCAACTTCTTGGGCACCTCCAGCCTACTCACTGGCGGGTGGGGTGAGAAGCAGAAAAGACCTTGACTCTGTGTGAGCACTGCTCAGCAGTAACTAAAAACATCCCTGTGTTATCAAAACTATTTCCAGCATAAATCCAAAACACAGCCCTATACTAGCTGCTATGAAGAAAATCATCTCTACCCAGTTTGTTACTGAAGATCCAGTATCTGACAGCAAGAGAAACTGAGGTACGAAAAAAAAGAGTATGGGAGTCAGTTACATGTGTGTGCATGAGCATGAAGATAAGAGGACACATACTAACCTATATAATTTAGAATATTCAACCAAAAAAAGTTATAAGGAAAAAATAAAACAGACTAAGCTTTCTGTATTGTACGTATATCCCACTGAAGAAAAAGTGTGAGGTTTTGCATGTAAGGGATGATGCCCACTTATCCATAACAAGGACAAGACTATTCTAACAGATCTGCTGATTAAAGAACAACAGATCACACCAATGTGTAAACATGAATTGCTCCAAATAAAGTGGAAGTGGTTAACTGACCTGAAAAACCCTCAGCATACTAAGAAGGAACATAAAACACGTAAGGAAGAAAATTAGTTTAGTGTTCTTGAAGAGGTGATCAAAATCCAGAAAGTGACAACTGAGACTTTTACAGGATAAAATGAAAATTAAGTGATGAGGATTAACAGAACAGTGATCCAATTTTGTTATGTTAATTTTACTCTTTCATTTAATTTTTTATCCCTTATTTGAAAGTCCTATTACATTGCAAGCTGTAATAAATTTCAGAAAAAGTAGAGACGACTGACAGCTCTAGATTTTACACAAAATCTTAATATATTCTGTAGAGTCAGAGTAATATATCATTGATATAACACATCATATCATTGATGGATACACTGTCAGATCCAGGGAAGTATTTGTAAAAGATGCAGAGAAATGTGTAATGCTAGTAAAGCAGCAACCTCTGATGTCATATTTTTTTAATAACTTGCAGTAATTAGGTGGGGAAAAGTGGATGAGTTTCAGGCAGATTCACAACAATGTAAACAAAAAAGAAGAGCAGGATCTGCTCAACCGAAACCGATTTCCGAGAAACTAGGCTAGCAGCACTAGCATTTTGGCAATGACACAATGAACTACACTGACATGCCCTAACAACCATTTCCATGAAACAACAATGCTTGTAACAAAAGCTCTACAACTGAAATATAGAAATGACAGTGTAATATAGGAGATGTATCATCTAGAACTGTGATCTTGAAGGTTAACTGCAAAGTTCAGAACAGGCTATTCCCACCTCACAGACAAATGGCAAGGCACTGCATTCACATTCACTTTAACTCATAAAGGCCTTAGTTGTTTAGAAGAAAAAGAAATTCAAAGTTGTCAGCACTGAGAGCACTTTTTTCTCCTCACTATTCAAAAACTGTACTTCCAAGTATATTTTCCAGAAGCTCTAATGGTTTAATCAGGCATGTGCAAATGAAGAGTAACCATTCAGGTGTTTAACAGCCTTAACAAAATTGAAATCCAAAGAAAACAAACACATTTTTTTTTTCTGCTAGAGCACTTTATGCTTTCAGAGAGCAAAGGAAAATGCTTTTCAAGAGCCCTACATAATTATAATGCTGGCCTCAACTCTGTTGAAACATAGGTAATGCCTTTTCCTTTCTCATGTTGAATACTGCATAGCAGCTTAAGGTAGAAATACTAAGTTTGCTTCTGAGGATACTTGTTCAGCTATCTCAATTCTTCTCATTTCAGAGAGGGTGTCTGCACAGCAGAATTTGATCCCAAAAAAATGAATAACATCTTCTGAACAAAACAAGTACATAAGTCAGGACAAAGACCCTGCATGAAAAAAAAAAACATTCAGAAAGATAACAGATTCATTTTCTGTTACACTGATGTATATTTTAGAATTCTGAAACACTTCATTTGCTGTACCAAATCTATATGACTGGGGAGTTAGGCAACAAGTAAGGAAGCTACTTTGAAGAGTAAGTCAAGTAAAATTTGGGTATCTTCCAAACTAGGCACATGTTTCAAAAGCGCAATATGGTAATTTCTAGGAAATCCTTTCAAAAAACTTTGTTTTCTAAGAATCAAAGCTGCAGAATGTAGCTCTGCCTGTCCTGCATGAGCAGCTTTGGACTCAAAGACTGATTTTAAACACACTGCATTGAAGATTAAGGGTCTTAAAAATTCAGTGCCTATAAGATTCCTAACAAGAGTATGGGAGAGATGGCCTTAAATATATCAGCTGAAGGAAGGATACCTACACAAGCGCAGATATTATCAGACAGTACAGAAGCAAATGGAAGCAAATACTTATAAAAGCATCCATTATCCACATTAATTTTAGACAGAATGTCAGGACAAAGTATCAGGTTTTCCGCAGAAACCTAAGAAGCTTGAGGTTGATGCTTGCTCGCATAGCTACTACTGTTGACAAGGTTGTCATTGGCTGAGTTGGCTCAAAAAACCATAAAAAACTCTTGAATAGCCTTTACAGGGAAAAATTACTTTTCTAAAATGCGAAAAAGGCAAAAGTTTTTGCTTAAAAAAAACTGAAGTGAAAACTTGGTTTAACCTTGAAATACTTTCCTGGAAAGTTTTAGAAATAATAATAAAAAAAAGTAGTAATTTTCCTCCAAAATTTTCACAAAAAATCATCATATTTGACAAACTCCAATTATTGCATTCTATAAGCCTGAGCAGGCTTTTGTAAGAGTGGTATTGAGCAGAGCAGAGAGGAATAAATATTAACGATGCCATCCCCAAAGAGATGAATACCTTAAAAGACAATCCAGACTATCTCGCTTCAAGTGTAGGAAGGTGTTGAAAAATAAAGTTAAGAAATTAAAATCATACTGTTTACTCCCTGCAGGGTGAACTTTCTCACATTCACATTGTAAATGTATCTTTCTTGCCAACAGCCATATGTAACAGATATCCTCAGAGTATTTCAGCAAAGATTTTCAGCATGCTTTCCGGGACAAGAACACTGCAGACAGATATCTTAAACTAAACGCATTGACTATGCTCAAAAACAAGGGTTATTTTTTCCCCTCAATGGTTACAGAAATTCCCAAGATCTTCCATTGTACCCTACACATTTTTGCTCAAATAAAGACTTACTCATTGTTTTCACTGAGACAAGAACATTCTTAGAAAAAAAATAGAGATTTTTTTACATTTATTATTTCTTAGAACTAATGCTTAATTGCTTTCTAGCTGCAAGTGAGTTTGTTTTGTAATTATTTTATGCATCTGTAGAAGGCTTAATGCTGATTTATGTTGTTTACCTAAATCCTGACTTAGCCTGTTGGGAAACAGTTCAATGAAAATAAACCATGTGACCATACTAAAAGGTTACAGGGCATTTTCACGAATGAGATGTTCTACACAGCAATATTCTTTTAGTACAAATATATTCTCTATAATCATTTTTTCAAAAATTGGTAAAGTTAAATTATTGGTTAAAATATACCAATTGCCTTTTAAAATCCAAAGCTAAATCAGATCAAATTAAAATACAGGAAATTCCATGTAAGCATAGTAAATTTTTTTTTACTGCAAGGACAATCAAAGACTGGAACAAGCTGCTCAGATAGGTTAGGTATCGATTCTCCATCCTCAGAGATACACAAAACCTGGCTGGACAAAGCCCTAGACAACTTGCTTCAGCTGACCCTGCTTTGAGGAGTCAGAAATATCCAGATGGTCCTTTCCAATCACAAGCATTCAGTGATTCTATGACTGTTTTCCTTCCCGCACCTTGTTAGTATGGGTAATTAGACCCCTGTGTCAGTAACAGGAGATAAGAAAGAAAAAGAATTTGAGAGATTTAATTTTCTCTCCATTCTTCCAAAGCTGACAAGTGCAGAGACATTCACGTTAAAAGTGTTAATTTTAAAAAACAACAAATACTATCTAATCCAAATCAAACTAAACTTTTTCCATGTATTTTACCAAAGACACTCACGCTTTTTATTAATTTCAAAGCAGTTTCACAAAAATGTGACATCTTGCAAATGTCCATTGATATCACAAAAGCAAAAAAACAGTACCAACTGATATTGTGATAGAAACAGAGTGAGCATGCAAACTTCGTTACATTCAAAGTTCCTGGAAAAAAAATGCCCTGATTCTGCTAATGACAACAAATGTTTAACACTACAATGACATCTAATATATATTTACTGCAACATGCTATTGCAGAAGCACCAATATAATGCTTGTAAAGAGTAATTGTGTTCTTTTCATTATGGGTCTGAAGAATTGCATTATGAAGTGACATCTACTCAGTGACTCAATCTTTGTACAATACCATTCATTTAATTTCAACCTACCTAGAGTTAAAATTGTTTTTCCTAATAGACAAGCTGGAAAGTTGATCGTGTTTTATGACAAGTAATCGAGCCCACAAACCTGATGGCAACTTTTTGGCCTCTTTTGCTGTTCCTGGATTAGGGATTTATTAAACTGCTTATTATTAAACTATTGTAACTTAGAACATTTATAACAACTGTGTGCAGTAACTGAATGTTAAGCATGTCCTTTACATTAATCCAGTGAAAGTGATGTCAGGTCTAATTTTATAGAGAGAAAAGTTAGAATGTTCAAATTTATGCAATTTATGCAATATATGCAATACAGGAAAATAGGGATGTGGAGAACAGAACAGGGTGATCCGACAGAGACAGGCATTCCATCATGATGGCTAATTTACCAGGGTCTACAAAACACACAAGACTCATGCTGTAACTCAAACACAAGCTGCATTTACTAGTATTTAAAATAAAATATTACATGGGAACAATCAAGGAGGGAAAGAGGAAGGGAGGGAAAATACCTGATAGATACCCTTGGAGATACTAAAAATCTATCTGGACACAGTCCTGGGCAACCTGTTCTAGGTGACCTTGCTTGAGCAGGAGGGTTGGACAAGATAACCTCCAGAGGTCCCTTTCAACCTCAACCACTGTGATTCCAAGATACCAGTAAAATTAAGAGAATAGAGCTGAAATTGCTATAGTAAGCCTACCCCTATTCTGACTGTTGGTATCCATAAAACCTTAACTACAGTATTAAAATTCTCTGCACTTAATTTAGAAACTCAATAGCTGCAAAATTCAATACAGAACAGTAATGAAAAATAATATAGATTGATATATGCTATGCACATATACACATGGGTTGCTTGAAATGTGCCAGATATCAATATCTCTACAATTGGATCTACCAGAAAATCTATTAATAAGGCTGTGGCCAGCATAAACTTTAATAAAGTTACTCCATTAGAATCCCAAAAAAGGAGTTGAAGATAAAATGCAATGGCAGTCACCAGCATGTTCTTCATGTGCATCACAACCACGAAACTTAAACTATCTGATTTGCGCAACTGATCCCTGGTGACTTAAAGTTCTTACATTCAATCAAATTCAGAAGTTTAATAAAGCATAAGGAAAAAGAAAGTCCCTTGACATGTCTGCATTTGTACTGTAACCAACTTAGCTAAAATGTTTCTTTTCCAGAAACAGGAGCCTTAATTTCATCATCAGTATTTGAAAACGTCTTGTGCCAGTTCAAAGACTGGCTAAAAAAAAAAAGGATAGAGAACATACTAATTAAAACAAAGAATGACTACCAAAAAAAGTAGAAGGCATAACACACCAGGTCTACTTTCTATTGAGTCTTCATAAGTACACATGTACAAACACACATTCTCCTTTCAAAGAAAGAATATTTATGAATTATAGTCAAATTAAAATTGAAGGGACACCTGTATACAGTGTATCAGCATACCACAACTATATCTATTTTCAGATCAGACTTTGGTTATCATTTTTATGTCAGGAAAGTCTCACATAGCCTACATACTGAAATGTCTAGAAGGCAAAGTGTCTAGAATGATGTTTTATTTCTCAGAACGAACATTAGAAATGAGTAATCTGCTTTTGTTCCTTTTTCCTTTTTTAATTTATGTTGTAAATTACTTGAACCAAGATCTCCTCATCCTTCCATAGCAGTAATTTCCAATAATGCTAATATACAATAACAGGTCACAGGCATTAAAGCTTTAAAAGTCTTCAAAATGATCTTAAAAAAAAAAAAAGCAACTTATTAATTCTCAATTTATACATGTCCAATCGTAGTCTTAAAAAATCCAGAAAAATATAATTAATCAATTTTGTTTAATATCCTTCCAATATTAACCAACTCAACGGAGAGATTTTAGGTGTTCTGAAATTAAAGGTTAATACATGTATTAACCGGTAAATCTGTGTATCTTTTCAGTCAAAACTATATAAAATACAAACTGCTGCTCTGTTGTAATCTTTATGTTCCTTGAAAAACAAAACAAAACAAACTAAAAAACCAAAACAACTTAATGCCAAGGATGAACACATCTCAATACTGAATCACATTCTCTACCACAAAAATTTCTCATGTCGTCTCCTTATTAAAGGAACAATTTCTCCTTATTTTCCCTTTGCATCTTCTCTACTAAAATTCTATCTATAAATTTTAGTGACTCTTCAAGGTCTCCAAATATTCATTGTGCTATAATTTAAAAGCGTGACAGGAATCAAAGATACCAGAACACAAGTGCAATTTCAGGTCAACTCCTTCTTTATTGAATGTTGATAGGCTATGATCTGCTTGCTTCCTAGCCAAAGTCATTATACCAATATTCCATCTGACACATCTGTTAAACATTGCTAAAGTGACAGGCAAGTTACAGCTCTCAAATCAAACTAAAATCTTAATAATCTTCCATAATTCCTTCAACTTAATTTATCAAAATTGTGTTTGTTTTTTTTTTTAATTCCAAACTGCCCAACAAATTTTCAAGATTTAAGCATCAATTCATCTATTCTTTGGAACAGATCATTTCTAACAGATAACAAGATGGTACTAAATTTTATTGAAAGGAGTTGTAATAAAAATGCACAATACACTACTTTACAAACTCAAATCTAACATGTTATCTTATGAAGTAAGTGATATTCACAATTTCACATTTTTACCCTACTAACTTGAGCTTATTTGCTGCATTTTATATTATATCTTGAATCCATAAAACCTGATACTCAACTGTGGACTGTGACCAATTACTGCTAATCTGCGTGTGTCTTTATATGAACCTCCAAATTCCAGTTTGTTGTCTGAGTACTGTAGAGAGAGTAAACTAGGACACTCACATTGCACTTTCAAGAGGAGATAGAATAAGCTCTGAATCACCAGAGGACAGGCAGAAGAAAACTTAGGAAGTGGTGGTGACTTGAAGATGGTGAGTCTGAACTGCTATGGAATGGACATTCACTGGCAGCTTCAGAAGATGAGAACCAGAAGACATGATTCTGTACTGACAAAGAATGAGCTATGATGCTAAATGGACTTACAAAAATTTTACTAGAGTGTTGAGGAAGTCAGATCTTTAGGATCTGTATGAGTGTTTGTCCACAGGTCTCAGTGCTTCTTGTTCATCCATAGTCAAGAACGATCTAGTAAAGAATAGAAAATCTCTCAGAAACCCGATTGTCTCGGGGAGCAGACCTTCCACAACATTTGAATTGCGATTGGAGATGTGCTATTAGAGGCAAAGCCTGAATTCAGAGATGAGGTTGCAGTCTGTAAGCAGATCAACAATTAGAAACTGAGGCTAGAGTTAAAAACTCAAGTTCCATAACAGTCAGAAAATGACTATTTGAACCTGCGGTTTATATAACCTCCAGAGAACCAGCAGCTCTATCAGACTGGAAGAACCAGCAACTGCAGACTGTCCAAAAGCAGACCTTTCATCCATCTGTTTGGGAGTGAAAGTCACACCTGACGGGTCAAGAACCATCTTATACCTCAGTACCTATTTCAGATGCAAAATTGTTGGATTTATATATATTTTTCAACTAAATGTCTAAAGGAGAAGCCTATTGTTTTAGAAAGAAAAAGATAACAGCTAAATAAATATTACAATATTAACTTGTTGCAAGAGAAATTACACTTTTATTTTTTGAAGTCTGTTCCAATGCTGCACTTACACGTCATATAAGAGAGCTTGGTTTAAAATATAAGCAGCCATAAAAAAGTGATATGATAATGTCTTGTGCTAATGGTGCCATTATCAAGCTATAAAATGATGCCATTATTTTGCCCAACTGTGTGGCTTCATGCCCAAGGCCGTTGTTCCAGCTGGGAAGAACAATTCACAGTAATATGACATATTATGAAATTTCCCTAAATACGTAAGAGCTTTCATAAATGGAGTGCATTTATGCAAGCCATGCTATTATGTAATAAAACCATCAAACCATCCTTTCCTATGATTTCAAAAAATGGAATATGTATTTTGAAGAAGGATAACTGAAATTGAAAAAAAAAAAGTTGATATAGACCTCATCCTCAGATACCTGTAATTTCTCACACATGAGTAAGCAAGCCAGTTGTCACAATTTAGGGTGATAAAACATAAACAATTCAGTTGTCAAAAGCTAAATATTCCTTAAAGTTCAGAAGACTCTTTAATTAATATAAAAACAGTGATTATAAATACAGCTAAACATGAGATCTGCAACACTTCTACATCTTTAGTCTTGCCTGGTTTACATACAAGACTCATAATACACCTCTCACTTTGAGCATTCTTGATAGTCACCGAGTCCCAACTTTGTCTCTCAAGTTCAAGAAGAGACCAGTAATAGCATCTTAACAGATTCATTATTAACATCTAGTCAGTTACTAGTTTTGTACTTCAAGCATGATCATCAGCAGAAGTACCTTCCTCTTCATGCTCACAAATTGAAACTGCAAAGGGAAGAATAATTCTTGGCATCATTCTCACATAAGAAGCAAATCTAAATTATGACATCAGTTGCAGATTAACTCAATAGTAAATTACAAAACCTAATTTACACAGGACCTTGTAATTTAGTTTCAATCTAATTTAATTCAATTTTAGCTGTGATATATAAATGTTGATTAGTAGACTATTGCATAAGAATACAAAATATGTTTCTTAAGCTACTGCTGTTCAAGCTACAGCAGCTTTTTTGCTGTTGCTGTTCTTACAAAGACAAGATATTAGAAAATATAAAAACAAATGTTAATAAAAACAAATCTGGAATTCATGCCAATTAACTCAATAGCATAATTTTCTAGCATGCAGAAAGAATATCTTCCTTTGCAAACAAGTTGAGTTACAAATGCACTCCATATTTTATACAATAGGCCATATTGACATGGACTTATCCCTGTGAAAGATACAGCTACAACTACTGCTCTTCAAAAATGTAGCATATTACTGTTTGAAATGTAGATTTATTTTTTTTTTAAATTATGTGTCCACAAAACATACTTTCAAGATTAATTCAAACAAAATAGTTAATGTATTTTACTTTTTTATCAAAAGAACACTTTAAAGGAATAAAATAATCTTTCAAATTATGAGAAAATAGAGGAGATTTTAGAAACAAGATAGACAAGGGTTCCAAAGTAACAACCCAGTTTTTGTAGCTTACCTCCTGTAAAGATTAACTTGCAAAAGCTTTTTCAAAAACCTTTTTCATACAATGATGAATAAAAATGACTCTCAGCTCAAAATTTATCTTTTAGAACAATCAGCAAATATTCAGATTCATCTTATTTGGACAAGGTTTCAGATGTCCACCTTACGCTGAAAAATGGTAAAAGAATTAAGTTGATTCAAACACTTAATAATGATCCACTGCAGTTAGAAAAGAATGAGGAGGGAAAGCTATTCTTCTGTAGTTGAGCACATTAGCTGAATGAAATCAACAGCAAAAATCCCCTTGTTATCATTATGTTATCATCCTTTAGTACTCTACAAGTATCTGGCTATCACAATGACGTTTAACTTTATAGTCTGAAGGCCTTGTCATAGAAAGCCTAAATAACTTACGTTCTTCTCTGCCACTTAGAATTTAAAAAAAAAAAAAAAAAAAAAAAAAAAGCATGTTCTGAAAAATGCCTCTGAATATCCTAGAAGCTTCATAATCCTTACAGTTTAGCTTTTCCTAACTGAACAAACATTTCCCATCTTTTTCCCTCACAGAGTAAAAGGACCAGTAATTCCTTACACCACTTTTTCTATTAACTGCACTCATTCCTTCACAAAAGACAATATATCTTGTTTAGTCAATTACAAAGCAAAAATAAGGAGTTCACATATAAAGCAATTTGTGAGCAATCAACACGCAATATTCAGGCTATTCATCACAGCCCCCAACCACAGGAAGGATTTGTTTTCATTGAGACATGAATATTGAGTTAAAGACAGGGGGTTGAAAAGAAGGTACACCAAAGAGACACAAAAAAAATTACCCTAAGCTAACAAAAGACAACCTCCGAATAATTCTAAAGCTGAATTTTCTACAAAAACTGAGCTTAATACATATAGTAATGTTTTTTAAAGCTGCTTTAGGTTTGCACTACACATTTCTTAAATGGAAGAGTTTCTACTCATATTTAAAGAGGATGATTAAAATAGCACTTCCAAAGTTAAGGAGAAGCTGAAAACCCAGAGATCCAGTGACATTTCAACAGAACCCAAACCAGACGAGACTGTCACATGGCTACTTGTCAGTGATGTACCTGCTACCACCATGAAGAGTGACACTGCTGATGTGACAGCCACCACCCAGGAGAGCAGCTGGTGAAAGGCATTTTGGATTCCTGACACAGAAGAAATATGAGAACAAGGAAATAATTTCCTTTTGTTCCCTGTTTATACAGCCTATCACAGTGTGGTTTTGATTCAGGACTGGCACTACAATACAATTATTCTCATTAATAGAATAACACTAATAAATGCCCGTGTTTGCCCCCATCGCTTGTGTGAAAACTTAAAAAAAGGAACTTTTAAGGATAATGGAGAGAAAGATAGCTAGACTCTTGAGAGTGGGAACAGAAAAAAAGCTTATTTGACAGCAGGAAAACAACGAACGCTACTGTTATGTGATGAAATAGGTTCAGACCACAGACATGGAGAAACAGGAAAAACACAACTCTCCCAGCATGCGCACAAACACTACTTGATTTCTTCAGAAGACGTTAGCATATGATAATTATCAGATTAGAAAAAGTAGATATGTAACTACAAGCAGTATAATGATGCTTAAGCCAGAGCAATTACCAATAATATGCTTGTAGAGTCAAAGGACGATTCAAAAGAAAACAAAATAACCAAAAAGGATATTTCTCACACTAAACTTCTACCAACTTCTACCCACAAGATTAAAGAGACCTTCATTTTGGAAAACAAAATGACTGATGAAGATAGAAAATTCTTTTGTACTTTCTGCTTCTGAATAATGGAATGCTTCACTGGGGAAATAATGCGTACAGAAAAATGGGACCATATTATTACAGAAATCTGGAATTAGAAGACAGAATTTAAATTGGTTAAACTTTGCTTTGAAAATTTCCTTGATTACTATGAGGTGCCAATAGATCATTCTGACTACTTGGCAAGATGGAACTCAATGGTACAAATGTCTTCATGCTTGGAATATCTGAAACAAAAATTAAAGTACAGTCCTAATTAAACTTAAAATCCTAAATTACGTTTTTCTTCATATACTACCCTCAATTGTATAAAAAATAATATTATGTATATTCTTGATCTCAAAGAATTTTGGTCCAATTAAAGGCTCTTCACAAGGTATTTTATTTGCATTTCGTATCAGCTACCCAAGGAGAAAGAACAATGAAAGAGAGCAACTGTCAGGCACCAAAACTGCCAATGTACATGAAAATCAAAGTAGATAAGGACATTAGAATAAGAATGTTGTGTTTGAAAGTCGTATTTGGTAGAAACATCATGCTCCCTAGTTTATCAAGCACTTTTTTTGAAGCTGCTGTTTTACTAACCTCAAAAACTTAATTCCACCATTACATAGTTTAGTAGTTAAAATGAAATTGATTTCTAACATATTTCAACTAAAAATTGCAATCAATGAAATCATAATTCTTCATATCAATCCTCATAATACTTCTTTTTGATATTTCCATATCTTTCCTTCACTTCCATTAGTTTCTTAATCTCAGTGTACGACCTGAAGGAGTCTCCTCTCCAGTTCTCCTCTTGAAACCTCTCAGCTCTAACTTCGGTATGAGTTTCTGTTTATCTTCTGAGTTCTAGCATGCAATTCTGAATCTCCTTCAACAAGGTTCTTATCTTCTCAGAGCACAGTAACAGCCCAGTGCAGCAAAGCTTTTTGAGGCACGATGTCCTCCTGCACTTAAAGACTACCAGGTTCTGAAAACAGAGCATGCTGCGTCAGAGTTTTAATAACTTTTCTACCTGGGAATGTCCAAGCCATATCTTAAGGAGAGTAATATTTCTTATATGCTACTTATAGCTACTTGAGGTACAAGTACAAAAAATTCCCAAAACTACCTCAAGAGCATTAAAGATTAAGAAACATCCACACTACTTGTTTCAAGCATTTGAGTCAATGCAGCAATAGGACAAAACAAAAAAACTTTGTGATTAAACTCTATAAAAATGGGGAGATAATTAAAATGTATCATACATTATTTGACTGAATAATATTCAATATATTGATTTAATCTTCTTATTTTCTCACATAATGAATGAAATGAGGGTTAATCTCTTTTAATAAGAGATGGACAATCACTTTTATGAGAAAAACATAAGAAATATTTCCAGTACATCTCCCGAAAGAGAGTAATTCAGCATAAACATAAGCACGGTAAATATCTAAGGAATGTTTTGGCTCATGGACAATAACCCATTAATTAGCAGCTCCACATCACAGATGAAGATGGTATGTATTATTATTTATTATACTCTGCCCTCCTTCAGAATCTTTTATACTCAGTTCAGAACAAAGTGTGCTCTTTAATAATAAAATACACAGAATTGAATTAAAACTCTATGGAACACTTATCTGATTTTGCAAGGATGACCAAAATGTGAGCTTCAGTATTACTTAAAGAAAAAGGAGAAAAATCTCTGAGGAAGTAACATAGCTTATAAAAATAAATGGAACAGTCACCTCTTGCATGAGTAATGCAAACTACATTAAGTTAATGGAGTCATGCCTTAAAACCCTAGTAGCAATTTAGATCAGCTTTTGGGCTATGATTTATTTTATTTCACTGATAGAAGGTTAAAAAAAAAAAGTTACAGTTATCTGATTAATAAGCATTTACTGAGCATCTTTTCAAACTCCTGGAACCTCTACTGAAAAGAAATAGTTTAAGTAAGCTTCTGTATATACTGATGGACACAGTTATCTTTGGTCAGGGTTTAATCAAATATTATCTCTTGCAGCAGCAAGACATTTGGCAGTAAACTCCCCAGAACATCTGTGGCCTTATAAAAGCACAAGGGCAGTACCACTGTGTAAAAATAAAAATAATTTAAAAAAACCAAAACAAAACAAACAAACAAAAAAACAAACAAACAAAAAAAAACCCCCACAAATTCCCTTCCAGGAAACACATAGAATGCACAGTATACTGCATCTGCTAAAGGTCATGCAAGTGTTTTCCACAGTTTCAAATGGAAGGTATAAAAACACATTTTTAGCCCATTTCTTAAACTAATTATAATCATGAATGAAGTCAAACATGAATCAAATGGAAAAGCATGTCAAACGCCTACAAACTTCCCAACTATGGCATAATGATGCGCTGTTCTTCCCAGATTAGTGAGAACTGTAGTCTATCTTGGATAAAACAAGTTAAGTTTAAGCTTTTCCTCAAATGGATCAAATATCCATTTTGAAATTTCCTGAAAGTATGTTTATTTCAAACAAAGACAGAGTGCTTACAGAGACATCATAACTGGGGGGTAGGGAGGGTAGGAAACCCACACCATCAAAACAAAAAATACCTGGAGAAACTGAGAAAAGGCATGAAAGCGATTTCTTAATTTTCAGCAGCATGACATAGCTTCCTGTTCTTTGAGAAAAGACTTCTTTCCATCACTTACAAAATCATGTTTCCATGTTGATTTGGACATGGTTTTGACTAGCAATTGATAAATATTTGATATACTGGGATTAAATTAGATTTTTAAAAATTGTAAAGATAGGTTTTATGTAAGTTTTGTAGTCTGACATTAAATCACCCAATATACCCAGCCATGGATTCAGCTGCAGAGGACAAACCCAGAGAGCTGCCCTAAATCACGTGCATGATTCTATGCAAAGAATGATGGCTTCATTGTATGAGTTGACAAACAGGTAACCTCTCCACAACAGAAAACTGAATTACTTAAGGAAAGGACATGAAATTAATAAAAATTAAGCGTCTGTAACAATTCCTCTCAAGTAGACGCTACATGAGTGTTTCCTTCTTCTCCTCCCACCTCCCTGCCCTCTTTGATGTGCTTCAAGAATAAAAGGTTGTCACTCATGAATGATCTGCCCTCCTTATGCTTGATTAGTATGTGGATCCACCCTCACTTCCCCAATGTATGTCTTCAGGCAAAGCAACCCTTTTAATTTACTCCATTCCTTCATAATAACTGGAGAGAAAATATTCGTTACAGGACACGAAATAAAATCAAAGATAAATAACGGCAGATATTTCTAAAGTCATCCACAGCATTCAGATGCCCAAACCCTGCCAGAAAATGAGCATACAAATATCTAGATGACTTTAGAAATGCTACTTAGCCATGATCTGTGATTTAGAGAATTTGAGAAGCGAGAAATGTATTTGTGAAGAAGGGTGCAGGACACTAACAATTATTAAAAAAAAAAAAAAAAACCAAACCACATTTGGCTGGAAAAAAAAACATGTTTCTTAGCATATTTTTTCGCTTAAATAATAACTTTGGGAACTTCAGTTAACATGCTTAATAATAAAATATAATTCAAATTGCATCTTCAGGTCAATTGCCTTTTACAAAAACAATATTAATGCTCACCTTATCAGGTTAAGAAAGACATTCTCCTTACAATGTTTTCAGGTCAAAGAAATAACTTTAGCTGTTAAAATAACTTAGCTCTTGAAAATTCAAAACACTCAGTTATATTCTACCAGTAGTGGAATATTGAATATGAATGTTTAATTTACCTATATGATTAAGCTAGAAACAGAAATAACAGTAAACACTGATTAATTCCTAAAATACAACACAGAACTCAGACTGCAATGATATCATTAGTCAAAACAAATTCAGTGATATCTTTAATAAATGCTATTTTTTCATACTCTCCTTCTACTCCTAAAACAAAAGACAAAAACACCCCACTAACTTTCAGAATAGAAGGCTGCAGCAATTTATCAATTCCCTGAGCAACAGGGCAAAATAGTCAATTCAATTAAAGAGTATGTACTAGACCAATTGTATTATTGTTCCTTGTGGAGCAAAGGGCTCTAAAGTGTCAACAACCTGGCAGTGAAAGAAGAGTCTAGTGGTAAACGACCAATTTCATTTGTTTTTAAAACGCTCACACAAAACTTACAGAGTTGAAAAATGGACTAGTTTAATCCTTTTTTTCTGAAGCCCATTAATTGCTTTGTAGTAATCAGTGCTTAGTTCTCTAAAACTTTTTTTTCTTTAATTGTGAATTATTGGTCCTTCTTAACAACTTCAGAGACAATTGTAAACACTCTTCATCCCCACTATGGTTTTCCATTGTAGAGACAATTCCTAAGAATGACTGCTAGGGCACCGGCCTGTCACATCGTGAAAAGAATTATTTCATTCCTTGATTAAGACGACACCAATGGAGTTGCTTCACTTCTCTTGTTCACAAATTATTCACATCAAAAAGGAAGAAACATGGAATATTGAAAAAAATAAAATTATATCACAGAAAACATAATAAAAAGCACAGCAGGTACAGCAGATGGGACATACCTGCTTCCCCAGAGGAGAATCAAATCTATTCAGATAGATGGCTATACAATTTCTTTTTAAAACATCTAATTTTAGAGATTTCAGAAAATACCAATGCCACCTTTTCCTTTTAGCTTTTCTAAACTAATATCTCTAACTGATATTTAGGCCCATTTCTTCTGCTAGCCCTCTTCATCTCCTTCTCCCATCATCAGTCAGATATCTTTAGCTGCCTGACTGCAGTATCACCCTTTAAATCTTCCCTTCATGACACCAACAAAAAAATTGTTTCAGTATTTCAAGTAATTCTAGACATCTTTGCAATTTTTACTATCCTCTGAACTCTCAAGTTGAAACAAAAAAAAAAAAACCTGAGTAGAGCAAAAGGACCACTTTACAAGATTCACTTAAAACACTGTTCTTCAAGGTAACTAATCCTATTTTATGTCTTTGTATTCATTTTCATTTTGTTCCCTTTGTATCCTGAGTTACTGTATGAACAACATTAACACAACTGTCAGCTTCGTAATAGAATTTTTAAAGTATAATATTACTTAGTATGATCATTTAAGTAACAACTTGCTTTTGCTACATTGTAAGTACTAGAAGTATTTTAAAACCTTATTAATATTATAAATCATTAATAAAAATTGAATTTCTTTCCCTCTGCAAACTCTAGAAATGTTATTGCAATGATGTACCATTTACCGTTAAGGTTGTTCTGACAGAAAACACAATTAACCTCAGAACACCTGCTATCATATTGTTAGTAAATTATCACTACTGTATCATGTCAATTTAAATTGAAAATACCTAAAATAAAAAAAAAATTCCTTCCTCCATAAATTGCTTGACTTTACCATATTGGCTGAGGTTAAACAAAGGTAATATTAAGCAAAGGTAATGATTAAATATAATGAAAATAAGTTTTTAAAACATGAAGAATTTAAGCACTAGGGCATTTCGTAAAAATTCACACACAAAGCAATTCATCCATAGTGAGTGTAACCCCAGTAACTCAGTATTCTTGCTAATGGAGAAACCATATAAGTGGATCTGGACAGAAAATGAGGTTTTAATATCAAAGTATCACACAGTTTATCACTGTGAATTATAAACTATATGAAAACATCCCACAGATGAAACTCCATTTAATGATTTGACAGAGTATCTGTAAATTCGGAAGCATCAATTCACATTGGTAGTAGTATGATAAGGAGCCTACACATTGCAATTATGCAGAGTTTCACTGATTGCTTTAGAAGATTAAATTCTATCATACTAGAATATCATTCGAATTTGTCACTTCAAATGAGATCAGTTCATTATTTAATGTTAAATTATTATACTTTTTCTTTTTTTTCAAAAATCAGAAGTCGTAGCTATTTACATTTGGCTACTACAAGAGGTGTAGAATAATCACCACTCAAACTACACCAGCCAAGCATAAAGAAAAACACAAACAGAATGTGAGCAATCTTCATGGAGTAACTGAATTGCACCAGTGGTACCGAGCAATTTAATCTTCTAACGGCAAAACAGCATCTTGACAGACTAATAACTGCACACTGCAACATCAACTCTATTCAAAGGAGGATTCAAAGTGAAGGTGAAGAACCATTAGGGTGGTCAGGAGAGGGAGAGAAAAGAGATTTTATCAAAGGCAAAGCATAGAACTTGCTTTGCTGGGTAAATCAAAGGCCAGCAGGGAATACAACTGCTGTGTACAAATACACAAAGGTGGTGTACACCAGGAAGAAGGAAGAGCTACTGAAGTCATAGAATATGGCTGCACGATAACAAGTATGTATAAAATGAAGGTTTGTAGAACCTTCATTTGTAGAAATACAAAACTTCAACGGTGAGGAAATCTGCTTTTTAAAACAGATGGATGAGTTTACGAAAATATTCGCTTGAAGCATCAGGTAACATAAGTTTGGGGATGGAAAAGGTTCCTGCCAACCCTAAGCCTGTATTACTGAGACATCAGAAGACCACTTTAACGTTCCATGTGTATTTGTAAGATTTGGGCCCAGCACATAAAACTAGTAGCCCTTCACTTTTTGTGAATTACTGTATGCATCAGCACTTAGTAAAAAATAAGTAAAATTTATTTTCATAAGAAGATTAATAAATGGATCAAATCTTGGATAGAATAACGCGTAGTATGCATGAAAAACAAGGACTGAAAAATTACTGTACATTTCCCTTCTAAACCTCCTTTAAGCACATAATTTGGAACACTGTTCAGGTCACAATAGTTAACACAGAAGACGAGCACAACATTTAAATATACCCAGTTCATAAAAAGAGCATAAATAAGACAAAGACGACAAAGGACTGTCAAATGAAGAGATGACTGTATCTATGTTCAAGATGTTTTCAAGTAGCTCTTATTTATATGAACTCTAAATAAAATTCAAAGAAGTGGATGTAGAGAGATGAGTATCAGTCTTGACAAAGAAACAAAGACAAGATCAAGCATATCAGATTAGTGTAATTTTTCCAGCTCCTCAGGATGCTGCTTCTAGGCAGAATGGAGAAGTGAATTGATTACTTTGCAAATAACACAGCTACAATTGATTTTTTACCACCACTAACCTTACCACAGATAAATAGAGCTTTTAAAAGGATTTTCAAAACAAATTAAGTTCTGTGGTTAATGCCCATAGAATATAAATGAAGTGTTATTAGTTTAGAAGAAAAAAAAAAAAAAAAAAAAAAAAAAAAAAAAAATCAGTGTAACCGTTTTAAAAAAAAAAAAAAAAAAAAGCATTATCAGCTTACAGCAGTTAATACAGGTGTGATGTGAAGGAAATAGCTTTTCACCTTTTCTAGTTCCTAAGAAGGCAACAGCTAAGGAAAAATCTATTCTCACTTATGCACAAGGGAATTACCCACAAGCGTGCTGATACACCTGTTACTTAGGGAAGAGCACACCTTTGGCTGTATTCTCACTGAAGAGCTGACATAAGCACTTCAAAGAATGCCACTGAATGCCTTCACTTTGCCACGGATGCAGTGATACAGTTATACAATGCTCATGCTAATGAGTGGTGCTCATCCCCAATGAGAAACCAGAGTCAACATGTTCCTTTTAAACCTTTCATACATGGTATGAATACCTTCTCCGCTGACATCTCACCACCACCTCTGCAAAGCGTAAGAGTAACAATAAAAACCTGTAAAGCTTCTGCCCTTAATAGCTGAGTTTAAATGCTTGCTTTACACTATTTCCCCTTTATCCTTGCTGCTACTGAAGAGACTCACAAGATCTCACCAGAGCAGAGCAGAGGGGCAGAATCCCCTCCCCTCAACCCGCTGGCCATGCTTCTTTTGATGCAGCCCAGGATGCGGTTGGCTTTCTGGGCTGCAAGCGTGCAACGTCGGCTCATTTTGAGCTTCTCGTTCACCAGCACTCCCAAGTCCTTCTCCTCAGGGCTGCTCTCCATCCATTCTCCGCCCAGCCTGTATTTGTGTTTGGGATAGATATTAATTTATATATCCCAATATATATATTAATTTGATGAAGAAACTCAGTAGATATAATTAATTAAAATTACTAGTTACTAGTGAAGATTAGTCACTTCTATAAAACTCTCATATATACACAGCAGATAATTTCTCAGACACTACCACTGAGAATAAAACAAAAACAAAACTACCTTAAAATGAAACAATTTAAAGCCTCCACAAACATGGTATTATGAGACAAAGGAATAACAATGATTTCTTATACATACAAACAGCTTTTATTTCACTCATTTGAGAATATCTGACAGCTTGAATGGTTTTTCACTACCTGGACTGCTAGTTAATATGGCAATTTTAACAAGACCGCAATCTGTAACAATGTCAGTCTTGAGTATTTTTCTTGTCACAGTAAAGAATAATAACAAAAGGAAAAGATGAGAAAGTAAAATGAGGACATCATGAAACAAGAAAAAAGGAAGGAAGGAAGAAAGGGCAAAAGATTCAACTTCCCCCAATTTTATGTAAGGTATGTTCATCAAGGGGTTACAAAATAAAAGATTAGAGCTACGAATAAAGTTCAAGTAGGATAAATAATAATGTAAGAATAGACTAGCAAAATCTGTACAGCATATTGGTCTAAAAAATTCATCTTACCAACTTTAAGAACATATGTGTTCAAAACAAATATTCTATAACCAGCAGTTCTCACATGTTTTCACTGGAGATCACTACTTTCCCAATTCATGCCTTCATGGACCCTTTCCTAACCCATTCTCAACAACACACATAGCAATACAATGCAAGTAACAGAACTACTTCTAGATATTTTCCTTTTTACACATACAAAGAGACTATATCAATCCTAGCAAATGCACAACTTCAAGAAACTGAGATAATACAAATTCAACATGGCATGTATTAAACTAACTCATGTGAAATGTAAATAAATAGAGATGCACATTTTTTACAAGTGTATTTCTAATGCAAGGGACAGCGAGATTCTTGGATCTTCGTTTTCTAGTGTTATTTCAAACTTCGGCCAATAACTAGCAAGAAAACAATATTATTATTAATATATTTTCATTTGGCACGCTGAGGGAAGTTAAAATAATAGGTTGTTTTTACCAAGCCATTTGTACAGGAGAACAAGGGGGAAGGTAAAAGTAATAAAAACTGCCTTTGATAGTACAAATGTGGAATCAAAGAATGAAGATAATTCTCAAGGATGCTATTCTGGACTCAGTGACACTGAGAAACACCTGGGGTTACAGTAGATAATAATTAAATTCCCAATGCTGTGATGAAAGGGCCATGGTAAACCTGAATATATAGAGGAAAACACTGAATGTCAGCAAAAGGCTGGGTTGGAGTCACAAGAGAAAAGAGCAGTGCTAAGGTTGCTCTGCTTCCTTCAGTAGCCTACGCGGGAGCTGCTGAAAAGCACCTTTTTTCTGTCCCCTCAAGCACATCATTAACTCTGTATCCCAAACAGATGTAATCATGCTTGGAAAAACACATCCAGTTCTGGCATCCATAATTCCCAAGGGATACTAAATACTGGAGGGTTCAGAGGAAAGCCACAAGAACGACAGTAAGACTGGAGAAAAACTGAAGAAAGGGTGATGGAGTACGTGGTGTTTACAACAATAGCACATCCTTCTTTCTAGCACAAAACTGTATTTCAAGAGTAGCCCCTGGAAAGCTACACTTAAACTGTGACAATAATTAACAGTCAGAACTATTTAGTAGGAGTCTAATGCATATCTCATGTCTAGAAATACTTAAGCCAAGACTGGATTTTTTAATTTTCTCCATAGCAATTAATTTGTGAAAGCCTATGCTTTAGTTTGTCTCATTACAAATTATATGATCACATCAGTCCCTTCTGGCTTTATCATCTATGAGATATAATACCAATGCTACCAATGTAGCAATGAAATCAAGTGGTTACATGAAAAAGTAATGACAAGTAACTAACGTACTTAAAGCAGACTTGTAAAAAAAAAAAAAAAAAAAAGATGACCTGCATCTTCACTCCAAGCTTCTCCACTCTCGTTTAATATGCTTATCCAGCTATCTATGTCTGACAGGTGTTTGCACTGCTTCCCTGAAGGCACACAATATGTTTGTCTAACACAGACCAAGCAGTTTTGGGTTTTGGTTGTTTTCTTTAGTTGTTTTTTTTTTGTTGTTGTTTGTGGTTTTTTTTTTCCTGTTTCTTCAAAATATATGCTATTAGTTTCCATACAATAAGGAATCCAAGAGATTTTTTTAAATTACACTATTACCACAACTTGAAGGTCCTTAAACCCCTTAAAAATAAAAACTAACAATCAACATTTCTTAACGAAAACAAACAAAATCACAGCCCTAGCAATCTTTTGCAGAGTCTAAAGAAGTGAGTATTCAGACTATAATCTAACAAAGAGCACAGTAGCTTCCCAATATTTGCTAAATTAGCAGCCAAGTTTGCAGGTCTGAGCTGGTCATCTTGCTAAAGAAAGAGCTTTCAACTCTGCCCAACTTTGTGCTGTTCTTTCCTCATTTCTCAGGAATGACATTTGTGGATTTTTACTTCTTCACATCTTCATATTGGTTATCTCAGGTCAAACCATATAGGCATTAGTTAATCCATCGGGAACCACGGAACAGCTCTGGATTTGAAAATCCTGGAGTCTCACTAATATTTTTCATTTGTGATTTCACCAAAGAAATTAATACATTGACCATATGGTTAAAAGATTAATACCCAGCTTTGCAAAAAAAAACAGAGGTCTACATGAAATATCACCACAAAAATACCTGAGAAGAGGTCCCAAAAACCAACAGAGGGAAAATATTTTCCATTCTCAAGGATTGTCTTCGAGTAGCATATATAAAGTTTAATTCCTTGCATCTGTCAATGCAATAACTCTTACACATTAGACTGCCGTCAAAAATATGGATTCACTAAAATAAACATTCTTAAGCATGAGTGTCTGCTTGATGTAAGGTAAGACTCCTCATGCTAAGGATGCTGATGGCACTTAACTCACTCCTGAGAATATTCCTGCAGATAAACAGCCTCAACTTTTGAAGCTTCATGCTTTTGGAAAGTTGGGAGTTAGAGAACTCTGCAAACTCAGCTGTAAGCACCCCTACAATTTCTAGCTAGCTGCCATGGCCTGAGGGATTAAGGTCAGAAGTCCTAAACAAAACCCCAGGGCTGTATTTCCACTCATTGCTGTCAAGTTTACCTAGAGCTGGAAACTACTGTGTCGCTGGCTGAGAGACTGTTCACCTCGTTGGCTCAGTGCTCAGAGGTCAGATTTGGAGCCTGCAATTCATGGGAAAAGGGATAGTGCTGCTGCTGAAGGACAATCCTACGATGTAAATGAACTCTGCTCTGTGTTTTCAGACAGGGCATCCAGTTAGTCCAGGTATCTCGTAGCTGAGTGACAAGTCAGAGCAGCCTGTTGAACAAAACTGCCTGTAACTAGAAGATGTTAGAAAATCCAAAAGCTACTCTAACTTGAAAACCTGAAATTCCTGTCAGTGTCAAGAGCACGATCACATCGGTGAGGCTGACAAGGCTGACACTGCTACTCAGCAGATCTGGGGTTCTTGAGAAGCCTACTTCACAAACACTTTGGAATTTTTAAGTTGATTTTGGGGCCATTGACATTTTGTTTATTAAGAAATATTGAAAAACATGGATTTGGTCCAGTTTCACACAAATCCAAATTTAAACAAAAATACAAGAAACAAACGCTGCACATTGTTCACATTTACCTATAAAATCCTGGTTAGAGAGGGTAACTAAGCTTTCCAGAACTGACAGTCATGATAAATAGGATGAAAATATCTATTCCCTACCATCATCTTCCTATTTCCATTCTGATTCCCTATGAGCCAAACATTTACTTTCAAATTATTCCGACTATGTGGGAGACACTGACCTTTACAGGCTTCTGCGGTTCAACGAGGCACGGATGTTTTCTTCAGGGAGAATCTTAATCTTTGAAGGGCTTTTTCTTATTATTAAAAAAAAAAAACCCCAGATTTCTATACTGTCATACGTTCCCTCCCAAAATCCCAAGACGAATAATTGATTTATTTTCCTATAGCTAATTAAAGTCCTGAACAAATAAAGGCTATCTTTGAGCAATATTTTTTTATTTCATTCTGAGTGTTCTAACTCCAATTTACTTAATTAAGTAGATAAGGGAAATGGAAATTACAGAAAAAAATCTCAATATCTGCTTGCTAAACATAACAGGGAGATAAATTTTATTAGCAAATACCATATCTATACATCTCTATTGTGTTATACAGCTACCAGTATATGGTGCCTTGGTCTATCTGGAAGAGAAAATTCTACACAATTGGCACATCAGTTACACGAGTTCTTATCTCAGACTTTCAAATTATACACCAATTAAAACTATGCATCATTGAGGACTAATTATCTCTTAATTAGATGTTTTGGTTCCCTTAAATCATCAGCTGAACTAGTAGCAGTCCTTCTGCTTTCTGAAAAATATATCAACTACGCTAAATATTTAGAGATAGTCTGGTGGCTTGCACTAAACCTTTTCTAAGGTGACTGGAAAAAGAAATGTACAAGGAAGAGTAATGAAATTAATATTTACATTTATTGGAGTGGTGTAGAACTTGGTAAAATATGTTTGTTCTGCTTCTTCTGGTATATAAAACTGGCACAGGTTGCCCAGAGAGGTGGTGGACGCCCCATCCCTGGAAACATTCCAGGCCAGGTTGGACAGGGCTCTGAGCAACCTGATCTGGTTGGAGATGTCCCTGCTCCTTGCAGGGGGGATTGGACTAGACAACCTTTAAAGGTCACTTCCAATCCAAACTATTCTGTGATTCTATGATTCTATATTTTAAGACAAACCTTAACAGCTCTATCATTATTTGCTGAAGAAAAAGGTACAATCTAATCATCAGAAAACACTTCATTTTAGCAATACTTCAGGATTCACAGGAAGCATTTTGGAAAATGCTATATTGAATTTGGACAAATTGAGTTTTTGGGGAATATTATACAGTCTTGTGATTTATTCGCCACAAAATTGGCCTTGTAACTACAAGGAAATAAATTATAGATATTATAGAGATTCAATTCCAAGGCAACACAAGTAGGTTTCTGATATTATATCTGATTACTTCAGAAAGAAAAAAGGTAATCATAATTACTGTAACAGTCCACATTTGGATAGTAATTTTCAACTACTTCATACAATGAAATAATTACTTATGTAACAGATACACCTGTAATAATGCAATTATGACACAGATTTTTTTTTTAATACTAGTATTTAACGTGTTGAAAAACAGAATGGAGCTTAGTTTTAGAATCTAGTACCGAAAGAAATTAATTTTTACCTTCCCTGTTGTCCCACTGGTTTCAATTCTAAAATAATTTTTAATTCCTTCACTTAGTGGAGGAGTTTTTTATAAAAATAACTCTAGAGCCAAAACTCTATTTACATTGAGTGGAGAAACAATGAAAACGTATTTTCATATATTTCAATCAGATATAAGATACAATCCTATGCAAGATATAGATCTGAATCTCCACACTTTTTTCTGTCAAACAGACTAAATGTTTCCACTCTGTCATCATAGACAGGTTATTAAATGAGGCATTTTGGCAGAATATCAAAGTTCAAATGTATCATGAGCGGTCATGTGATCTATTCCCAAAATCTCTGTTTCTTTAGATCTACATTCTTCTACTTATCAGTCATTAGTTTACAGTGAAAGCATGAGGCCTGACAAAATACTAAAGACTATACTATAACCTTCCTTCAAAAATCTCTTCCAAAGCACCTTATACTACTATATCTGTTGTTACCTGAATCACTTCTTTGCTGTGTCCAGATAATGAATATGCATTTGCTTTTCTCCCGTCTCATAATCCCACTCTCCTGCTTTTGGCCGTACAATTTCATGTGTCCCTTCCTTCAGATTCTAGGATGGATGTTAGTGGTGCCTAATCTGAGCACACTGAGTTGAATTTTGCGTCTACCTCTACCGAGAATAATTTTCATAAATGTATCTTTATTATTATGATTATAAATCCTGACTTTACACTGAACAATATCATCATCCCTATTGAAAACTGAAGCTAAGTATATGTACTTACATTTTAGGCTACACCTCAGTCATCCATAAACTCTAACCCACTCTGTACTGCTAGATGCCTTCTTTTCTTGCTTTTTCCTCTTCCAAAACACTTTAATGCTCTGTGCAGAACTGTAACTAAACGGTGGTTTGGTGAATTTCCCAAGTTTTTGTTCTCAGTATACTACCTTCAAAAGTCTTTTTAAGAGGGATTTTGTATTTACTGTAAGAAAACATCAAAGTAATTTTGGAAGATAATGTATCCACTTCATCAATACCTGTTTAGAGTTTCAAGAATTATAGTGTCTTCATACATAGCTATATGCATTTACTCAGCAGCATCTACAAAAACCATTAAGGCACTTAGAAATTGAATTGCTCGCCATGAATCATAGAGATTAGATTTAAAGACGCAATCACTGACAGGAGGAGGTTCTGTACAAGTACAGCTACATGTGAAAAAAAATACACATTTTTCAAGCAAAGATTCCAGAATCATGACCTTTGCAAAATCTGGAAAGGTTTTAAAAACCAAAAAGCTCTGATTTTTATTTGTTAATTTAGTAATTATTTAGTGCTGCTGTTGTAACTTCTAATAGCAGTGACTGACAAGTTTTACTTCTTGGAGATTTTACAACACGAAGTCATTCATGAATGTTAAAAATTCAAAACAAACTCCAAAACAAACAAAAAAAAGCCCTGAAATAAATTATGCTACACAGTAAATTTAATTACAAGGGTAGATATGCTTCTTGATTTACATTACACTTGTCCTTCAGTTGCTACAGGCAGGCTATAAACAGGGGAAAGAAAATAAATTCCGAAACAGAAGCCAGTAAGCTGAAAGAACACTAGTTTCTCCTTTAAAAAAAAAAAATCCCTCGAAAATTTATATATGAAATAGTTTTGATTATTTGTTGTGCTTCATACAAATAAAATGTAAATCTTCACCATAATTCATTATTCTGTTCTGGCACTGAAACTAATGCAGGATGCCAAAGATAGTTTTTCTCAGAAACAACAGTGCACGAAAAAAAAAAGGACCCAACAATATGCTACTAAAGCTTGCAGCAGGCTTCTTTAAGAATAATTAAATTCCTTCTTGCTGACACATCTGTGCATTCTGCATGTACACTAACATCATGTCTAACTTCACTGTAACAACAATTGTTCTATGCTGTGGAAACATGTTAGATTAACTATTCTATGACGAAAAATGAATAACTTTTTTTTTCCTTAAATACAAATCTAAGTTTGTCAGGCTGTGCTTTATTTCTGAGGTTGGACTTTATAATTTAAACTGATCCTCCCAATTAAAACTCGGACACTTGTGAATCTTTCATTCACACGTTAGCGAGGAAAGAAAATAACTAGCAGAACAGTTATTACTGTCTCCAGACACAGCTTTAAAACTGATAAAAAATTTTGCTGCTCAGGCACAAGTTGAGATCAGACTTACAAGTTTGACAGTTATAAAGAGATATCTGTGCACAAAAGCAGCTGATCCGGAAGCAGGAATGCTACTGCTGTCCTTGGGGACAGAGAACATCAGCCAGCTAGCCAG
Source organism: Tetrax tetrax (assembly GCA_009806455.1). Taxonomy (NCBI): domain Eukaryota; kingdom Metazoa; phylum Chordata; class Aves; order Otidiformes; family Otididae; genus Tetrax; species Tetrax tetrax. The sequence goes on from WHYT01017043.1 coordinate 280,122, forward strand.
GACAGAATTTAAAGGTATTTGCTGCTTTCATATGCACTTTTCGACTTTTCAAAATACGGGAGCACCTGATCAAAAAAAATGAAAGACATCTGTCATCAGCTTCAATGACAAAAATACCTTGCCATAAAATTAGTTTCCCAAGACTGAAGAACATGTTGTTACTGCTGTTATTAATATTTGCATAGCCATCAGAAGCCCAGGCTTTATGACTGCAAACTACTTCAGGGACTGCTGACCATTATTTGATGTGCTGGCTACAGTCTGAGTTACTGCTTTTCAATAAATGTTACAGTCTTCAAATTCCATTACTAGTGGAGTCTGAATTACATCTACTCTCAAAATAAAATAAAAATGAGCAGAAACAAGTTATGGGGCTTTGCCACATATTCTATTTGGAAATCTAGCCTATTTAGGACAACAGCTTTTTCTCATGAAGTCCTTTTTAACAGATATATAAGACAACTGAAGAGTTGGGACTATCAAAGACACTCAGTCAAACATAGGCATGGTAAGTCTGGGTGATAAATCATGTCCGACTACTTGGACACTTGAACTCTCTAATAACAAAGACACTTTACATAGAATTCCTCTGAAAAGATGCAGAAACTACTGTTACCTACAAAAGTCTGGAACATCTAAACTTAGAGCTCTGTATCCACCCTTACTTCCCAGTCAACTCTGCAACACAGGAAGCGGAAAAAATGTCATATAAACTCTCCCAATAATTCAACAGGAAAATATCCAACATTTTTGTGCCAGCATATAATCACTACATACTTCTCAAAAAAAAAGAACAGTAGCTGTCCATGTTACACCCAGTAACAGGTCTATTTGCAGAAACAGCTCTAAGCTGAAGATGTCCTATATCATCATCTTTCTAATGACCCCTTACGCAACTATGTCACACTTTTGCTTCCCCTTTGATGTCAAGGAAGAAGGGATCTTATAGCTAAATAAAATGCTTTTAGCATAAGGAAATTTAAAGGCAGCATTTTCCCCTGAGGGTTGCGGAGCTCTCTTCCTGACCAAGCACCCAGCTGTATGTCCGTAGCCATTATGGACAGAAGAAGGGTGCTGACTAATGGGAACCTAGAGTATAATTTTATAAAGAAAGCAGGACTTCATCTGAAACTGAAAATTTCCTACATAGTTCCTATGCTCAGCAAGTAACTCACTGCTATCCAGTACTGAAGAACTTGTATTCTGAGGTCATCAGCCTAACCAGTGACAAAAATAAAATGGGTCACTGAGTAGTTGCTGGCAAAGAGTTATCACAGACCAGCATATCTTCAGGAAATTCTTTTACGGACACAACCATCTCAGATCCTTTTTTCAAAGTCAGTAAATTATATTTCAAAATAGGATATTTTGTGTTATAATCACCAGGGGTTCATTAAGATTTAGGAAAAAAACCTCCAAGCTTGCTGAAGAGGTAGCATGCGTAACAAAAGTACTTGAGCAAGCAACTGGGAGCCATTGATCCAAACAAACAAGCACCTGCTGGGATGTACAGTTTTTCCTTGTAGTCATGAAAGTCTTGAAGAGAACTGAATGCAAAAATAGAGATAATATAGGTGAGTTTGATAGAAAATGAAACTAAATGTCTTGTATAATGACAAGTACTTCTATAGAAAATGAAATGGTAAGAGCAGCAGCTCCAGTAGCCAACCCTTCCCAATGAAAGACATGAGTAATCTTAGCTCCAGTGCCAGCACACCAGGAGGAAAAAAAAAGGAGAGCAGTGAAATGCACATCAACAACACAACTTGAAATATCAGCTATGAAGAAAGGTCACTATTTCTGCATCCCTAGGAACTCATTCTTTATACAGTCTATTCTTGACAAGTCATGATGAATAACATAAATAGAGCAGACTGGTACTTCGATTGTATTTGAAAAATGCTAGATATGCTCAAGTGAGTATTTAGTTCTCTACAAAAGTACTGTATAAAAGGCATGTGCCAAATTTCCTGTTGCTGTCTTACTTATTCCTATGAGCAGAGTACTTCTCAAAGAAGCCACAGTAACTTCCTTAGCTCTAACAGGATTAAATGAAATCTTCATTACTGAGTTGATATAAAATATCACTATCTGCAGTTTTAACCAACACGACCTGACCAATGCAGCATGGCTGCACTAGTGGAAAGGACTGCAGTGCAAATAGCTTGGTGTTCAAGACCATTTACGCGTAGGCCAGCTTCTGTGACATCCAAGGCCCTGCGCTAGAACAGAGACTAACTCTCTAATCAACACAGAAAGGCAAAGGTGGCTAATTCAGAAAACTAATTTCAGACCATTTGAAAATTAATTCAGAGACCCTCTAGAAGACTTCCCCATTTTGAACCAGAACTCAAGTCCATCATCAGTATCTTGAGTCCCCTGAAGAGTCCTTTCATCAGTATAACAGTAACTTCATTTTTCAAAGAATTACTATCCTTTATTTGGACACTCTCTAATACAGTAATAGACTGTTATCAACCACTTTTGCATATTGTGAAGGTGAAATCTGGTATGCTAAGAGATGTAGATATAGAAGATCTATAGAATAGTTTCCTCTATACAAGATATGTTAGAGCTGTGAGCCCATTTAATACTGGCCTTGGAAACTTCAGCATCTGGATAGGGATGAACAATGACTTCACTCTCTTAACCCTAGGAAGGTTCACATATTTATAAAATTTCTGTCATATACAGAATCGCAAAGTTAACACATAAAACTAAACTTGTTTTCTCTGAAAAGCTCCCTATTCCATTTAGCATTTGAAGATCTTATCTACTGCTAGAGCACCAAACACAAGAAATCTATATGGGTAATGTGAACTTCAGATATTTCCTTGGAAAAGAACACATCACAAGATAAAAAGTTGGAACAAAATAACAATCTTGTGCATTTAGGAAGGCAAATAGAGAGGACAATATTAACATCCTGAAACAGTTTCCATAATTGGACATCAGCATTCCTTTTCCGCTGGATAAAATTGGAGTGATTTCATTTCTAGACAGAATAAGGTTTTCACTAAAAATTAGGAGGACAGGAAATGAATACTCAAGTACCATCATCTCTGATACAGAACTGTATAGAATGATGAATTTCTATGTGCCTCAAAAAGAAAAAAAAAAACAAAACAAAAAAAAAAACTGTGCAACTGCAGGAGATAGGGAAAAGTCTGATTAAAAAAAAAATGAAAGAAGAGATGTAATCAATGATCAGGGCTTCCCTTTATCAAGCATTAAAACACGTTGCCATTAAGGTGTTATGCTGCAGTGGAAGCGGCACAGGAAGGAGTTGCAATCTGCTGACACCTCACAGCGTTGCACATCTTAGTAGATCACCTTAATAACGTTTGTCTTACAATGATGACATAGGCATCTTCCAATATAAAAGCTTAAAGGAGTGTGCAATGCCTTTACAGTCTAAATTGCTTCATGGGTTTGTTTAGGAAAGCTATTTGTCAATGGAAGTTTTTCTATCTTTAGAAAGTGGGACTGATGGGTGTAAAAAATTCCCCTACTATGAAGAGGAACAGAAAGAATTTAACTTACAGGAATTTCTTAATATAAAATAGTACATGCATAAATGTTAATAATTTGCACAAATCCATTCTTCAACAACATTCATACATGATTAAGAAAAGTCTAGCTTTACTTAACAACATAGGAATAATATTGCTCTGTCAGTTTAATTAGAAGATGAATGCTTTAACTCCAGGAGGCTCCACAGCAGACGACTTTATCACATATATATGAAACAGACTATATTTTATAAAAACGGGAAATTTTTTTCCCCACCAGCAAGGAAATCTGTAGAATATTTGTAATTATGGTTCACTAGCAAGTATTTTGAGCTTGTTCTGGTTTCCTGAGCAAATCACTAGGAATTGTGAAATTTTATTATCATGTTAACAATTTAATTTTAAAAAACTAATTCCTAAGGGAGCTATAGCCAAAAGCTGGTCATCGGCATAAAGAGCTCCTTGATTGGTGCAGGGGACACAAATTTTACAAACCCAGCTATAGTAACGGTAACTATAAATATTGCTGAAACTTCAGGGGGTGGGGGAACCCAACTGTTGTTGAATTGATTTTTTTCAGTCTGCTACTGCGCAGTATGTCACTATTCCAGAAAATACCCAGTGAAATTCTTTCCGGTGAAGTCAAAGTAGAATATAAACTCTAACCTAACACATTTAGTGTTAACTGAAGTTTGTAATATTGCAATACGATTCAGATATTGAACCTTTAAGAAAATCAGAGGCTAAGAAAGCTAATGAGTAACAAAAGATTGCAAACAAACATCTAGGTACATGTATACATATCTGTATGCCTTCTTTTATGCATACATCTAAATGCAGAAGACACATTACAAATAAACATTTATATTCTATAATTTTCATTTCAGATTTTAAAATCTGCAGTCTGAAGTTTGATTCACTACCAAAAGAACAGTTCTTAAACACAGAAAATACAGCATGCAAATAATACTATTCGTATACCTTCTGCATGAGCAAAAACATGAAATTCAATATAAAGCTAAGATGTCAACATCTTTATAAGCACAAAATAGATCATACTAACCTGTATTTTGATTGGCCAGGAGAAATTGCTGACATAGACATAGAAAGTGATGTTTGGGTTGCTGCGAAAGTTAAATTTTTCACAGGAAAAGCTATCTCTGTATTCCTTAATATTAGCCTTAGAAACAACAGGAATCTCTTCTCCAGATATTGTTCCAGCTAAAAAAAAAAAAAAAAAAAAAAAAAAGAGAAAAATAACTAAACTAACGAACAGATTCCATCATGGAGTCAGAGGAGGTATTACACATAACTTGAAATAGCCATGCTTTGTTAAGTAATTATTCCAAAATACAGTACCAAGTATTGTTAGAGTGTTATCAGTTCCGTAATTCTACTCTGAAGTAATTATTCAAACATGCTGTTCAAAATGCATTCAAATATTTTACTTTTATAGTCATATGCTTTACTGTGTTATGCAAGTTGTTTACATGGCTACATTACTATAATACATTTTAGAATTACTAGTTTTAAAGCTTTGGGAAAAAAGTTGCAGCCACGGTAAAATTATATGTAGGAAAGCACGATACTATAGTAAACAAGATAGCTAATAATACAATGGCACCGTGGAATTTTGAATACAAATTATGTGACGACCAAGCACATCCTTTCTAAATTGTCAGAATTCTAAAAGATTTTCTAAGTGTTACATGATGTAAACTTTTCATACAAGAGAAACAAGTGGCAGTTTAGTGTTGACTCAAAAATACTGTATTTCACTTCCAAATTACATTTAACCTATACGTTTATCTTTCAACACACAAAAGGAATGGAATCTGCAGGCAGTTCCTGATCATGCCAGTTCTGTCACTGCACACCAAGGGCACTCCCCTGACAGCCAACTGAAGTTGCCCTAGGTGCAGAAGGCAGAAAAGGCCATCCTCAGATGACCCAAGTCATTCTTAACGCTCCCTGGAAGGAGTATAAAACTACTGGGACAAGTCAAAAGACTCAACTTTCGAGCCAACTCATTTTCCTGAAGTTGAAGAAATTAGATTAATCCTTAGTAGGTTCATAGCACTAGGAAAGACTGAAAAGGAACTTTTTTTTTCAGGGGGAAAGGGTAGGGGTAGATTTGCCAGGGTGAAGCAAGTTTCCAGTACATCCATAATCAAAGGTCTTTTCCAACCTAAACAACTCTACGATTTTATGAAGAGATCCAGTCACCCGGGATGACTCTTGCTGCAATTCACAGAGGGCATCAGATAGAATCCCACCAGGCAGTGTTCAGTCAGGTAGTCAAGAATCAACAGAGCAGAGATGTAAATTGTGTTAGCAGATTAATAATTCTTGTGCAACAGTCAGTTGTGAAGCAGAGGTGGGTGCAGTGGATGGATCTTGAAGGTTCTGTTACAGGGGCAGATATCTTCAGATCTAACAGAATAAATCTTCTAACTCTTTGACCATTATGGTTCTACAGAGATCAAAAGATTCTGGTTTTTTCTCTGTCACAAGAAATAATGAGGTGCCTTGTAAGTGTACATGATTCAGATTATTATTTTGTGCATGTTATAGTATGCTTAGATCCAAGTCATCTTCGATGCTACATCCTAGTGAATAACTTTGAAGCCCTATTTTGAGCTCTCTCATGATGACATTCTACCAGCCATCAACACCACATGGGCAGCGCATTACAAATAAAAAATATGTGATCATAAAAACAAAATCAGTAAATACAGAGTGACAGTTTAAGTCAAAGCAGGAAAAAGCTATGTCAGCCTTTTGTTGGACTCAATGGTTTGTTTACTGCTGACAATCACCTTTTCTCTGCAGCAACACATCATCTGAAAAAATACTCTATCATATCCCATGGGAACCCTGACATAGAAGGAGAAAAAGAGCTTACTGGTTAATGAAGCATGAATACAGCCCACTGTATTCTCTTAATGGTTAAACAAAATGGTTTGGTTTGGTGGTTGGGGTTTTTTGTGGGTTTTTTTTTTTTTCTGTTTTTTTTTTTTTAAAAAAAAAAAAAAAAAAAAAAAAAAAAAAAAACAACCACAAGTAGAGACAGATATTTATGATAAATATCAATCATCATTAAAGGTGCCAAAGTAAATTTGCGCAAGAAACAGTTTTTTTAAAATTACTTTTGGTGTCTTCATTCTACAAATTTAATAACCTTTTATTATGGTTTACATGGCACATCAGGTATAATTCATACGCATACAGAAAACCAACAGAAACTCTTACTCTGGTTTCAAAAGATTGTGAATGAATCACAAAATTGACAGAAGTTACATGAATTTTAGAAGAAAGTTGTTATAGTTTTCTCTAGTAATTTTCATTCAGTTTCAAAAAAACTTCATAGTTCAATAAAGCTTGAAAGTGAAATTTGCCTACATCTTACATTATTGCTGTAGTTTTAAATGTTCATTAAAGCTTTAATAACACACCTACTACTAAACATGTACAATTTTTTTTGCAATTATATGGTGACTGTGCCAAGTTAAAATAAAGGAATAAATAGAATTTACTAGCTATAGTATATTAAAATACTTCAGAATTACACTGATGAAGAAATTAGTGAGTTTTCTAAGACAAACTCTGAACCTTCTTGAAAAATATTTTTATTTTAGCACTATTTCATTTTAGGCATCATGCTTCTCCTTGGATACATTTTCAGAAAGTCAACAGAATCAGCTCAGAGAAACTGTCTAAACAAAGCTTTTCTTCCTTCTTCTTAAAACAAAGAAGAGTAATGGAGTTCAAAGTTGGAAAAAATAGATAAGCAGCTCCTTTTATTAGCATACACAGAAGAACTTTATTGTTTGATATCAATGTTAAGGTTAATAATTAAATTTTTAGCTTGAACACTGAGACAAAGAAATAAAATCTCAGTCTTTGCAGTAGTTAACGAAGCAATTTATCTTAATTAAAATCACAGCATTTCATAACACTGTCATTTTAAAAATTTAAATAGACTACAAGCTTTTCCTACCAAAGTAATTTTAATTGAATAGGAAAGAAAGTTAACATATTAATGAAGCTTTGTTCAGATTGCAAATTATCATCTGAGGTTTAAATAATATAATTAACAATGGCATCATGATAATGGCAAAATAACACATTTGGTAAAGTTCTATTATCAAAATTAGCAACAAAAAGACAATCAGGTTAAAATAACTTAAAGGATCATGAAATTATATGGGAAAAAGTCATCATACCAAAATTGACCCTCACCTGTAGAACCAATAGACCATGTAATATTGAGGTTGAAGTTGTTTGATGCATTAATTGATATATCCAAATTTTTATTTGACTGGATAAAAAAATAAAATATATTGAAGTTAATGAAAATATATATGAGAATATATTGAATATAACTCAATTACATATAACTGAATACAACCTTTTAATCATCTTTTTTTCCTTTTAAACACAAATTGAAATAGTAATAATAGTAATAGGTAATAGTAACAGTAATAATCCAGAGCCAAAGGCCAAAGGCAATCAGTAAGAACAGGGTACAAGTAAGCATAAAACTACACCAGTTATCTTTTCAGATTGTGATAAAAATAATGAAATAATTTTCTTTATAAAACTAAAGAAAAAAAAATACATGGCAAACAGCTACATTTTCATTACAATTCAAAAATTATGTTGCTCATCTGCTAATAAAGATTTCTTAACTGAAGGGTATACACTCCTTTAATTCATCTCAGCAAGACACGAAAATTTCTTATCTATGGGAACAACAATAAAATAAACTAGCTGACAATTTTTTTTTAGTATTAGTTGATCTGAAGATCATTTAGAAAGTTCTTGCAATGAATACACTGGAATAATTTTCACTTTTCAAAAAGATTTGAAATAGGTCTAATATCTTATTGGCACTTGGCAAATCTTGAATCATGGTCAAATACAATAGAAAACTTAATCATGACTCTCAAAAACTTGTCTAAAACTAATAACATTTTCTTACCTGTTCTGGATTTGCTATAAAGTTTATCGCAGTATGATGGCGATCATCCTCTTGTAATAAGCTGAATGTAAACTGGTAATCAATCAAAAGACTGTCTGTGGGCAAAACAGAATGTAAAAATAAAATAGATTCAAGTGTATATAGATAAACAAAATTTTGTGCAAGCACCTAAAAATGGACCATTTACTTTTATTTTTAAAAGCATGGAGTAATCCACAAGTCAGAATAATTCCCCGTTTAAGTATTTGCATTATAATGGCTTGAAGCAGTAAAAAAAAAAAGTGAAGCTGTAATTAAAAAAAAAAAAAAAAAAAAAAAAAAAAAAAAAAAAAAAAAAAAAAAAAAAAAAAAA
>WHYT01017044.1:5536-23995 GCA_009806455.1 Tetrax tetrax
CCTCAACAGCAGTGCGGGGATGTTGACTCGGGAGCAAGATCCATGTGGCTGGACCGTGCTGATAACGGCACCCAGCGGGGCTGCTTGCTTCCGAGAAAGGCTAATTTTGAGAAAGACCCTTCTGAGCAAGACTAATTTCTCACTGGGGATCTGCCGTGCCATGGAATGGGCCGTTTTCCCGTGTCCCCTTCCTGACACCAATAATTTGGGGACTTGGCAGGCAGCAAGGAAGGAAAATCGCAGAAATTTTCCCTGCACAACAGGTTCTTTCCAGGAATGGGCCTGGGATGCACATAAATACTGAGGTGCCTGGCGTCCCAACGATATATCTGGCACCCAGAACGTGGCAGGAGCAGCACTTGGGTAAAAGCAGAGGAAAGAAAGTTCACAGAGTGCTTTCACGGAGTGTAACTTTCATCTTGGCCCCCACAAAAAATGGGAGAAGAGGCGACAGTTTTAGCCCACGATTTCAAATGAAACTTCCTGCTTGGAACTGGTTCCAGATGAACAAAACTGTTGAAAAAATCACCAGCCAGGAAAAAAAAAACCAAACCAAAGCAATGTAAAAACCAATGCCTCTTATTTAGAAGATAATAATACATTTTAAAAACATGTGCCGCTATCTAGATCTAATGGAAATATTTCTCAATGAGAATATTCTTTTAATTGGGGGAAAAAAAATACTTTCATGATTTTTAAAACAAGCTTCCACTCGACAAGTAAAAAAAGTGTTATGACTTCTCAAGGCCCTACACATACCTTAATGTGGAGGTGTGCTTTTATCCTGAACAGTGAATACGCCTTCACATCAAACCACACAGCTGATAACTGTGACACAAACACCAGAGAGAAAAGAACACCATTTTTGTACCCTCCACCATGTAGAACAACATCATGTTTTGATTTTTAACTTGAAGAAAAAACCCCAAACCTTAAGGATGAATGCATCATTAACATGCAATGGGACCCTGTGCAGAGTTAGAACGGTTAAAAGAGGTCTGTAAGGAAAAGCATTTCAAAACATTGGCTTCTCTTTACCTGGCAACTACAGATGCTTACAAAGTTTCACTCAGTGTTTTGGATTAGTTGTACAAAACGGTTTTGTGGAAGGACAATAATAATAAACAGTCAGTGCATACTGGTAGTAAGCAGCGTGCAACACTTTACAGAAAAGACAACACTAGCCCTGCAGCAAAACTGTCCGTTGTTCCTGGGCGATACAGGAGCCTGCTCTGTGTTCTGGAAGGGTGCTTCGCAGCCCACACTCCTAAGGCAATTTGCAAATTTTACCCATGTCGTTCCTGTAATGAATCAGGCCATTTTATTTTCGCTGCTGTAGTGGTTATGATGATCTCTGGCTGTCAGTGCAGGTACAAAGAGAGTGCGGGGCTGAAAAAAGCAGGATCTCAAGCAGTTTTAGAATGTAGTTTTGAAGTTGCAACGCAGCTGGTAAGAAAAGTCTCCTCCCTTGATGACAGTGCAGATTCTCTTCCACCTCTATACCACAAGAAGTTGTACTTGACACGATCGTTTCTCCACAGTGGACAACGCTGGGTAGTGGTAGTTGGTATTAGGTCAGCTCTAATAGTTTGTTCTCCAAGCTCACACGTTAAAGAAAATCTACTAAGATGTCCTGATGAGCGGGGACCTTTCATCTTCAGTGCTCTGAAAGAAAAAAATCGCAAGACAGCAAAGTGAAAAGCAGCACAATAGAGAGCTTCCACGTGGGGAAGCTGGATTGCTGAGACTCCAAACAGGAAAGGAAAAAGTTCTTGGCTCCTTCTGCTAAGTACAATTTACTGTAAGCGAACCAGTGCTACACTAAAAAAGCACCAGAGGGCAGAGGGCAGCTTGGGCAGACGCCTCGGGGTGCCTGCAGCACCTTACAGGTGATGGAAGGCTGTAACCGCCCTGGTGGGAGTGGGACCACAGGAGAGCTATAACCAGCTGAGTTACTTCTCTTTGCACAAAGGCAACATAGAGGAAACACAGAATTTAGGTGTCCCTTTTTGACTGAAATCCCTGTGCAGTGCTCAAGAACATCCAAGAGAGCTGGTATGAAGCTCTGCCTGTAGGGTGGGGCAGCAAGGCCTGCGACAGGGGCCTCAGGCAATGGGACAGTGCTGACTGTCAATAACACAGGCAGGCTCAAAAGCTCAAAGGGAAAAGTACCCGTCTCTCTTGTAAAGGAACCTGAAATACAGTCCTGAGAACATCTGCTCATGGAACGATTCCTGGGTAGCCAGAAAGAAAAGTCAGGAATGAAGCCAGGCGAGCCTAAGATCAGCTGGTCAAAGCCACTGCTCGAGGAAAGGAGGCTGCGGACCTCACTGCCACAATGCCGCTGCCACTACCATCACATCTCTGGTCCCACTGGAGCTGCGGTGGCAGTGGGACCCACTGACCCAGACAAAGCATACGCATGGTGTGGCTGGATGCTCCGGAGGCAGGCGTGAGGGTGCTTTCTCACACTGTTAGAAAGTATTTAGGAAACATCACACAAGCAAGAGCACGCTAAGATCAAAGCAACTACAAGGAGAAAACAGCCTACTAGAGTACCCAGTCTGTTTCTCTAACCAAAGGATCCACGGTTTGTCTCATCTGAATACGACTATCTTGCCTATTAGGGTGAAATTTTGGTATCAGCTTTCAATGTGACTGGCAACCTTAAAGCCAGGACGCCATTTTGTGACACAACTTTTCATAAGTAGATGTAGAAATGACTGCTGTCTGGATAAAACTTCTGCATGCTGTTGTCTGTAAAATGCATCCGTTCTTTGGAAAGAAATATGCACTATGATTCTGAAAAATAATCGACTGCCACAACACAACTGCTTCGACTGAGAACACTGTCAGGTTGTTGCTGACTAAATCTGTCCATCAAATACAGCGGACTTCTGCATCTTACCCCGCAGGGTCCTCTAGACAGGCTGATTTTTTTTTTTTTTTCACTACTGTTGGCAAGGGAACTACGCACAGAAGATACGACCTGCCTTACCATGTTCCTCATCTTAGCTCCATTCCTTTGCTTTGGTGCATTTATTCTGAGTCTATTAAAACATCCCTTCCCTAGAAAGGTCATTTTAAACAAAAACAACATATAAAAATGTTTGTGTGCACAAAGACACTGAACAGGTAAAATCAACAAAAATAAAATCAAATACAGGCAGATGTACAGTTAGCAAGGTCAAATTCCAAGGCTCCTTACCTCTTCACTTGTTCCCCGGGACCTGCACACAAGCACAACAAAAATAAGCCCAAAAACAATTCCTAGAGCCATGATTACGAAGGGGATTCCAGTTACAACACTGGCTTCCAACAGGACATGCTTGAGTTTGCTGGCAGATGCTTCATCAATCAGAACACTCTGGACCAGAGAGAAATGAAGAGGAAAAAAAAAAGATTTATTTCTGTTCTTCCTTTATTATGTATAAAACAACAAGAAAACAGCATTTTCTTTTCTGGTTGGCTCAAAGACAGCATTTTTGCAAGCATAAACATACCACAATGCTGCAAAGAAACAACAAAAATATTTACCTCGTTTATATACATCACCGGGAAAATTAGTGTTCGGATGTTGCCTGTTTCACTGTGCAAAAAAAAAAGAACAATGAAAAATTAGGGTTTTGCAACTTTTCAACTTGAGGGTTTTGAAGTCAGGTTATAATAGAACAATGAATGAGGAAACTGTCCCTAGAAAACTACTGGGCTCTTGCTCTTTATTGTAAATTTTCACCTCCCTACTGGACTAGAACAATCTCCGTCTCCAAGATGAAAAATAAATTCTGTTTTGGGAGCAATGGCATATTTTGGGACTTGGTTGGGAGAAAAAGAGAGGGATCCATAAGAGGCTCATTAATAACCGACTGAATGACAGATTTGTGCCAGTCAGCAGGAATGCTAAGCTAAGCTGTGGTTGAAGGTTACTCATATTTGTAAAACACAGAAACTATTGTCCAAGCAACAGGCGGATAGCAGCAAAAAAACCCCAACATTAGGCACATGGGAAATAACAGCTTGCTCTCTCCAACCATTATTCCATCTGAACACCGCAGACAAACTAATTTTGACTATCAAATCAGATCTGAGATACCCACACAGCAGCAGAGAACACTTACAAAAATTCAGGTAATTTTCTGACGTGAACATTGATTTGCATCCGCTTGGCTGCTTGCAGAACAAGCCCTGTCAGCTGGGGAATAAAAGAAATCAGAGTGTCAAAAAAGAAAAGAAAGAAAGCAAGAAAGAGAGTAAATGTGAAAAAACAGGAACTGGGAAACTACAACCTAATATTTACACTGGTGTGGCCTTGACAAGGCAAGACCAGATCCACTTAGTGTTATTATTTGTTTTCCTTCCCCAAAATACTCTCCTAACTCATTTACCTATCTTCCAGTCTGCCTCTTAATTAAGGAGATGTGAAGAGGCTGCAACAGAGCCAAGGGTGCCATCATGCTGTGCTGTGCTGTGCAAACTTGCACTTGGGCTACAGAGAGACCCCCTTTCTCCCAGATGCAGCTGTAGTTTTGGAAAAGGCCACCACTACAGCTCTTCTGGTTTCTCAGTACTGCTGCGGAGACTCTGCAATTGCAGCCACAAGACAAACCTTTCTTGCTAAAGGGTGAAAAACGGATACCGCCCACGGTCCATGGGAGTGTACGGGCGCAGAGATTGTGAGCACGAAACACCTCTCACAGTAATGCCACCACTACACAAAGAGTTGCAATGGGATGCACAGGAATATTTTCCTCATTCAAGCAGCAAAATTTAGTCTGGAGAGTGCGTGGGAGGTGCAGAGCTCATTTTATGGTAGTACAAAAGAGCTGGCTAAGCAGGAGCAGGGTTAACAGGAAGAACCTGGCACCAAACCAGACACCCAGCAGCATCTGCACCAGAGGAACTACGCAACTTCCTCCTGCTCTGGCTCTGATGAGTCAGAGCACTCTGCTTCTATAAACCAGGCAGGTTGTGATTTCGCTCTTTCCCTTGACCTCCATTCGTATGTGTGGACGCACAGATCAGTGCTGTACTGGTTTTAGCTGGGATACAATTAATTTTCTTCATAGTAGCTGGTATCAGGCCATGTTTTAGAACTGTGATGAATGCAGTGCTGAGAACACACGGATGTTTTCATTTTTGCTGAACACTGCTTACGTAGCCTCAAGGCCTTTTCTGTTTCTCACACTGCGCTGCCAGTGAGTAGGGGGTGGGCAGGAAACTGGGAGGGGACACAGACAAGGCAAATGACTCAAACTGGTCAAAGGGATCCCATACCTTTTGTTTGGTTTTGTTTTTTAATTTTTTTTTTTTTTCACTTATTAAAGCATCTTTCTCTCAACCTGAGTTTTCTCACTTTTACCCTCCTGATGATCTCCCCCATTCTGCTTGGGGGAGTGAGCGAGCAGCTGTGTGGTGCTCAGCTGCCTATCAAGGTTAAACCACAAGTGCAAAACCACAGACCATCAGCTGTCAGCTCCCTTTATTTCTGACATTTCACGGTGAGAATACCAACAACTCTGTAAACTTCCATGAAACTCATAATCACTACGCTTCTGAATCTCTCCTCTCATGACTCCACACTATCTAAATTGGGTCCAAAACCACTGAATCTTTATTGATTTGCTCTCTTGGTCCACATACCTAGCTTCTTCAACTTGGGGAACACCCAGTCAAGATAAGACTCAAACGGCTGGGATGGCAGAGTGAACAGGAAAAGTAGCATCATATGCTTCTAAGAAATATTTTAATGCCAAATCCCCTCATTACCATTCTGATGGCATCTCTAATTGCACAGGCACAATGGAAAAGCATTTTAATCCTTGCTATCCAGCAAAGTTTGCTCTATAGAAGCAAATACAAATAGATCAGTTCCATAGAAACTAGTGCAGCTTCCCTGAGGTCAACAGAACTGTGTTGGTGCACACCATCCAAGAGGACATCCTAAACCCATGTGCCTGGATTCACCTACATAACCCTCTAAAAAAGGCTGCACTTACAGGATTGATGTCCAGAAATGTCTCATGATATTCCTTTGCTGGATGCATGCCCTCTATGTCCTCTACAAACTTCTGATCTGCCTGGTAAAAATGTGGAGCTGATAGAAATATTGGAGCACCTGGAATGTGAAAACATAGAAAGTTACCACTTAAAAAAGGCAGGGCAGGATTTGAGGAAGTCTTTGAGGACCTCAAAACTCCTCCCACTGTGCCATTTACAGCGAAAGGAGAAGTCCGTGCTGGAGCTACAGAATCAACACTCTGACTCCCTGACTTCAGAACGAGCAAATTTTCCCTTGTGCAGCATCAGCACAGCTTCATGTCTCAAGCCTGCATGCTGGTCTTCTGCACTGTTTTCATTCAGCTATTGAGATGTCACAGCTACCTGCATAAGAGCAGAGGATAAATTCCCAAGCTGTTCAGTACGGATCCTGCTACTTCCTTCTGATTCCTGGATTTAAGTAATTGCTGGAGCAGACAGCATCTGACAGGAGCATCCCCTCAGATAACTACTGCATTTTACAACCCAATGATCACTCGTTGGTGGCCAAATCCACTGAGCACAGTCATAACCCCACAGGCCTCACCAAACTGTCCTCATACATTTCTGGCAGAAAGGAGAAATATATTCCCCACTGACGTCCTTCCAGTCTGCTTCTACCACCTGGTACCATACCTTGCTTGCAGATGCTGACATTGAGGACACCAGTGCCAGGGCAGTTTCCTGGCGGCACGCAGAATCCAGCATTGTCTGGGTTAACCGTCGTGTTGGCAAATACCATAGCAGAGGGCACAAAGCGGTAGGCTGGGATGCCTCCAACAGTTCTTGAGCTGTCGTACACCAGGTACAAAGATCTGCAAGGAAGAAGAAAAGCCAGGCCCAGATTCCTTTGTCTTGAGCACGCACTGGCCCCTGCTGCAGATGTCCCTTTGCTGATGCCAGTGTATCAACTGAAGTTTACAGTAAGCTAGAGGTGTGGTTTAAGCTCATTCCAGCCATCTTCTACATTAAATTTACTAGGCTTTTTATCAGCAAATACACATCTCGTCATCCTGCTGCTGCACAAAGTACACCATCCTGTGCCAGCTGTGCTGCTGCAGGGACACTGATGCCCGCCTTCTGCATTTCAGGGTCTGGTCCCCACGCTGCTATTGTGTGTTGTGCGAGGCAGCGCTGGTACGTGTTACGGAGAGGGACAAGGAAAGGAACGTAGTCGTGGAAGAAGAAAAATTTTGCAAGTCCTGAATTTAGTGCAACGCACATCTGTATTGACTTAAATTGAGAATTTCAGATTGATTTGTTCTTCACAGATAGGGAAATGGGCAAGGGTGGAGACAAGGTGGAACATAAGGAAGGAAACACCAAGATTTTCTGCATGTTGTTGCATCTCAAAAGCATTATGGCATGTAATGAAACTCTGAAGAAAGCAGTCTGGGTTCTCCAAAAAAACAGGGCACAGAGGAAGATTTTGGAGGAAAGAGGCTTCAGGCAAGGTACATATAAATCCTTCTGTTCCCCTCATTACTAGTTTTCCAACACAATCCACTCTGTCTTTCCAGTCATCTTCCAAATTTTTACTTTATCATTATTTTGAAATAGTACATCCTTAACTTGATGCAGATTGGGATTTTTTTTGGTTTAACTCTCTCATCCTTCATACCATGAAGATGTAGAACACTTATACGGTTAAATAAAATCATGGGAGGAAAAACACCAGCCTAACATGAAACCTCAAGAGGAATGGATGTAAATGCTCAGCTTTAAATTCTAAGTGACATTTTCTTCTCCTTACCTGCAGAAATCAGAAGAAAAGATATAAATGTTCTCATCTTTGCTAATCAGCGGGTGAAAGGATGTCCCATCTGTTCCATTGATCATGTTACACGTCTCCGTTGTCCACCAGCTCAATGACCTGAAGAAAGCGAGGCAAAGAGAGTAAGAGTTAAAAGATCTCTGAGCAGTGGTCAGGCGATGCCAGTTCACAGTCTAAGCAAAAGAGAACCAAACCTGTACAGTGCTTAGTCCTCTTGCCTCAACTCTGGTAACGAAAAAGGGGATTAAAATGGGTTTAAATTGCATCTATAGTCCCTTTAAACTGGCACCAGGCAAGCAAGAATATGTCTGCAGGAGTTTTTCCCACATATATAATTGCTGGCAGATGTTTTGTTTAGTGGGAGAGGGACGCTTTAAGTAATTCATCTTTGGCTTCTTGTAACACACGCTGCCCGCTGAAGAAGCATTAAGATACCCAGGCACAAGATGTCCCAGCCTTGGCTCTGGATACAGAGCAGCAAGGAGGGGTGGTGTCTGGGAACACTGGCCGTGTAGATGTGGGAATACTGTCCCCGCAGGTGGCTGGGATGGGTGCCCTGAGCAGGGAGTGGAGAGAGTGTCACGGCTGCCCCGGGGCACTCAGGGCACCAGAAGCCAGCATTCACAGCAGTCTGCTCTCTAAGGGTTGCTCTCTAGGTTGCTCTCATTCACAGCAGTCTGCTCTCTAGGGCTGTCTTCCTTTCACGGTTCTGTGACACGTACCAAAATACCGGGGGGCTGCTTTGAAGCTACACCTGCTAAGAGTTATCGCCATCCTCAGAATAAAAGGACCCCCTTTTTTTTTTAATTATTAAACAATGCTTATGTGCATCCAAAATGTGAAAAAGGGCAGATTTTGACAAAGGCCACACCACACTGAAAAACTTACTCTTTTCCCTTCCATTCCACAATCCTTGAGAAGTTCAGGTAGCTCATTTCCCCGCTCAGGAAAACATATTCTCCATCATCAGTTCCATTCATCTGCAAATAGATACACGAATTTCCAATCACTCCACTTATTCTGTAACACCTGGCTGGTAACTACAACGGGGTGGCAGGAGTTTAAGCTGTCATCACTTCAAATCCACCTCAGGAGTGATGGACTTCCCCTGAGGTAAATGCAATTCATGAAACTGTGCTTTGAATATAAATGAGGTGGAAGTGACTGGGCTAGACTTTTACGCCTCCCAAGTGAAGGAAATATAACATTAGATTAGCCTTTTTTTTTCCCCCTTTTGAAATTTGCCACTGAAAAACAGCCCTTAGCAAAAACATAAACCCACAGAAAATAACCTGAACACCGCAGATGATGGAAAGAAACAAGGAGTCCCCACAGCCCAAAATGAGGTGCAACCAGAAACACTGCGGAGGCTCAGCCCGAGCACATCCTTCTCAACGGGCTGGCGATGACAGCCCACACTCTGAGCAATGACATCGTTCCCCATCGAAAGCATCTGAAAGTCTTGTTACCAGTTACCTTATTAAACAAACCAAATACTGGATCGATCTCGGGATGCAAAAGATGAATGGTTGACAGGAGCCTGTCTTTGTAGCCCCACAGTAACTCATGAACGGTGCGAACTGTAAACAGGGATTCCTGGTACAGAAGCAGCAGCACCTCTGTGGCAAACTGAAGTGGGGTCGACCTGGTCCACTCCATCGCAGTCTGCCAGGGGATTGCAAGAAAGGAGCAATGGTCAGATTTATTGTTGAATAAATAATACCAGCTGCATACAAACACAAACACACAGACACATTTCAGCACTGTGCCTGTTTCAGCTGAATTTTCAGTTTCATTATTTCCACTCGCAGCAATAATGTCCCGGCTAACAGGTTCTTCAGCTTTCCTCCCACAGGGATGTGCTCCTGCAGATTCCCACTCAGCCTGGCCGTGGCACGCAACCAGCTCAGTTCCATGCCGTTAACTGCCACAGCCTTAAGAAGGGGTTTTTAAGTGAAATGTGCAAGCCTGCTTTGTAAACAATCTGAATTTCGCAAGTATATTACCGCTTTGAATTTCACCCTTAGGAAGTTATGATTTACACTTTTAAAAGCCATTTTCAAAAGCTAGCCTTTCTCCGAAATGCAAACAATACTAACATTTATTTCCTTTCTCGCCGACTAGTGATTTTACAACATGGCTTTGGAAAAGCTAAAATAAAAGAAGGGAATATTCCGTGGGTGAACCAACCTGTAGTACTTCTAGCACTGCCTGTTACAGTACATCACAGCCAAAATTCTGAACAAGAGATAATACTTGCCACCACTGAAATGCCTGGGAGGAATTGCAAATACAGTGACTGTATTGTTTGCAACTTGTAGTAAGCTGAGTCCTATCTACTACTATACACAGAGCATTTACGTATTCATTCATAAAATCAGACAAGACATTTTTGGAAATGCTGGGGGAAAAGCAGAAATGAATGTACCCTGTAACTGAGGTAAATTAAACTACTATGGGGAGTAAAGGCTTAGTTACACAGCCAACAAGTATTTTAGTACAGTCTACTTTCCTTTGCAAGGTAGGACAGCTTTCGACCTGCTTATTCTCCTACCACCCCTGTACGAGACCAAAACTAATGGTCTGCCGGTGATCACCAAAATCAGACTTTCTTTGCAGAGTACTTTCACCTAACACAGTTTGGGGGTGCATGTTTTAACTTTAATTTTATTCTGAAAGCACCTTTTCATTCTGCAACATCTGACATTCCTCTGCGGTATTTTTTTTTCCAGTTTGAAATGCAGATTTCGAGGCAATTTTTGCAATTTTGACAAAAACAACACCAAGCATTGCAAACTTTCTCATTCAAAAGTCAGAGTTCCTCCTGTGCAGTTGACATCATTAATTCCCTAGTTTCACTTATTCATGGAAACCCAACAAGCCTGATTTCTGCTCATCTCTGAAGTGCGTGTCAGCTCTCAGCGTAAGGGTGAGGCACTAACACTACAGAGGTGTATGGTGAGGGAGGAACATAACAAAAAAACCTTCTCAGCAGTCCAAACCAAAACCAAAAGCAGTGTCTGCCCAGGACATAAGCTGTCTCTCTTGTTCTTCAGTCACGTTTATCTACCACAAAGGGAGAGACAGTATGAAGCAACAAGCTGCTAGTTATGAAGTGTGTTAGGATAATTTCCAAGCAGAAATGAAAGAGAACTCACCACTGCAGGAATATTAATTGTTCTGATCAGGTCCACTGCAGGGTCTCCAACTGACTTCTGAGGTTCAAATACATATGTCTTTGGATTGAGAGCAGACACTTTGGTACCGTTGTCCAAAAACTGAACGTGCACTCTTGGCCTGTATTCTCTGAAAAACAAGAGAGTTTGTTCCCTAATCAAGTTAAACAAGTACATATAAGTACATTGCAATGTACATACAAGTACATTGCTATTAACTTGTGGCTATTCTACTGCTTTAAGCACATAAATGGTGGGATTTTCAGTTCATTAGGAGTGGATTCATTTTTGTTACTGCTGCTGCCAGCAACAGGACTTCCCTTTGTGTCAGTGTAAGCCGAATCAGACCTCACAGGGTGCTTCCAAAAATGCCACCCCACAGGTTAATTGCTCTTTATATTTTTGCCTCGTCTTTAAAAACCTCCAGGGAAAGAGAACAATTTCAGACAGTACAGAAGGATTTAGAGGCACTACTCTTGAAGGACAATTTGAAAACGAAGACTTAGGCTCCATGTAAGTCTCATTAACCTGACCTAAGAACCTACCAGAATCTTTCTGCTGGCTTCAAAGTAGTCGGCACTAGGACTTCTGGGCTTACATTCATGACACGACCACAGAACGAGCCTCATTTTAGCTCTTCTCCTTTAATTCTCAGGCAGAAACCCTGGACTTGACAGAAATTCAACTGAATTTTTTCCGCAAACTACTCATGGACTGGAAGGTTGCTTCTGTTACTGTCTAAGCACTCAGACAAGCAGTGTAAAATTCAGGATTGCTGACAAACAAGTGCAATTGGCAAGAAACATCAAATGCTTCTTGCATCTGATGAGGAAGTCAGATGTTAATCACCACAAAACACATGCCATAGCCATCATTCAGACTGTTGCCACCACCATTTTACAAACAAGAAACATACAATTCTGCAGAACCAGCTGGCTCCAGCTCAAAATGAGCTATCCAGGTGTCTTCAGGAAACCCAAAACGGCAAACGGCAGGTTGTCTGCTCATGGCGTGATCCCTCTGGCGTACACACAAAGTGAAATGCACTGTATTTCCTAAGTCTACATTCACTCCAGAGTTTGTTGACTTTTACATTGCTTTGCTTCCTGTGTAAATTTTAAGTCCCAAGATGTGAAGGTGAATTATTTTGCAAGACCCCGTGCTATGATGTTTTTCATTCATTTCAGGTCCTAGATCCTATCCTGGCTACACTAGATCAATCAATACAGCTTCACAAGAGGCTGTATTACTCTGGTTTAGAATTTCAAATTTAAAGCAAACTGGAAAGGCGTATGAAACTTGTTAGAAACCAACCATTTCTCATCTTCCTTACACAAACAGCGTATCTGCCACTCCTCAGCATCCCTACCACCTAGGAACATTTTGGTCTGGCAACACTTCCAGCTTGAGTTGGCAAGAGCCTCTTGGACAGCTTTATACCCTAAGGCTTAAACTGAGGGGATGGCAACAGGCAGTTGGGAAGGGCCTTCCCTGAAATAGGCCAGAGTTAACCTGAGAAGCCTCTCCAACTCGAACAGGGCCGGAGAGGAAAATAATACTCCCTGATTAGGGATACGAGTGAGAGGATCTCAGATGTTAAAGACAAAAAGCTGTAAGTGTGTGCAAGACCAGGCAATATTCAAATGTTCTGTGGGACTCAGCAGGCTTGGGCAGATTGCACTTTGTAATTAATTATTTTATATGCTGCAAATTCAACTTCCAGGATTTAAAAACACAAGCACTACTACATTTTGTTACAGAATCTACCTCTGTGCTAACTGGATTTACGATGTATGCTGGTCAAAACTATGAATTGCAGGAAGACTATGCAGGAAGAGATTCTATGCAGCGGTCCCACCTCGTCTCTGTGACTCATTAGACTTTGTTTCTCTGTTTATCTGGGCCGGTTCACTTCCAGCCTTTCTCCCCAACACCCTGATTTATAAAAACAGTGAGCCATGCACTTCACGTTGAGGCATTTTAGGTGTTCTGCCACATGCTAAACACCAATGAGTCTTTAATGTTTTGCTATGTGGGGCTTGTGAGACAAACTTGGTATTTATTCTCCGGCTGGAGCACGCAGCACGCCTGCAACATTCCTCCCTTCTCCCTCTCCTCTCACACGCCTCCTCTCTTCCCCCACCCACCGCTGACAGCCTGGTACGGTTGGCAGTGGCAGCTAGGCAAGGACTAAAGAATCTGCCAGAAAAGAGCGCTCCACTCTCTAACTCTCCTCTTTCTTCCGTCAGAGAGAGCACAGCACAATCGAATCCTGTTCAGACATGTCAAAATCAGGCTAACCAAACAAACCAGAACCAACCGAAACGCACAGCGCTGGAGCACGCAACCTCCCTCATTCGCACCGCAATAAACAACTCGGAGAGCGCCTGCATCGCCGACCCGCCTGCAGCAAGCCACGGCCAGCAGCCCAGGCTGGGCCTCCCCTCAGGCACAGACCGACGCTGCCGGCTACGCCACCAGCCCTGTCATCCCACCAAACTCTTTCACGGATAAGGGGCCGTTGCACAAACCAGGCTGCGCGTTCCCAGAAGACACTCGGAGCTAAGGAAAGGGGAAAAAAGAAGCCAGCAAAGGAGACTGAGTAGCAGGGTGCAGAAGAGCACGGGCCTACGTGGTTTCATGTAGCAATATGACACCTAGAGCCGGCCCTACTCATCCTCCTGACAGAACTCTCTGCTGGCTAATCACCAGCATTATACTACATGAAAAAAAGCTTGGGAACTTGAAAGCTTATGCATCTTTTTTCCAGCTCTACTGTTTTATCTAATACAAGGTATTTTGCCAAATGCCTTTTGCCAAGGCTGAACAAACATGATACTGAAACACACAGGAGACAGGGAAAAAGATTGACGGCAGAGGGGGAAGTAAAGCTGAGGTGTGGGAGGAAAGAAACAGAAAGGCAAGACATACGCAGAGACTAAGGCTACCACAAAGGCTCTCCTTTTTATTCTAGGGTGATTTTTTCAAGTACTAAGAACCTGATTCTGATAATTTTGCAGCTTAACTCCTTCTGGCACTGAGCTGGTGCCCGGCCTGAATGAGTGTGTGTGACCAGAAGTGAGAGTGACAATGAGAAATGAACCTTTTTGCTGTGGTTCTCATAGCTCCATGACCTCCAAGACCACAACGCCTCCTGCCACAGGACTGCTCCACGTTTACCCTGCTGCATGCAGCACAGCAGAATGAAGCTCTAAAGGAAAACTCAGTTGTAAGGTGACTTCAAAATCTCTCCACGTGCAGCAGATTGCACTGTTCAATGTGTAGCCGTCCCATGCAGGAGAAGAGCTGAAGAGGTTGGATAAGCTCCAACACTGCACGTGGCCTTAGTGATCTGGCTGTCTATAAAAATGGGAGGCATGTCTGAACCTAAGTAGGTTTTACAGTGAGGGCTGTCTGAGGAACATCCCTGTAGTACCACTGGGTACTACAACTGGTTTTCTGGCCACATTTTTAGGGATGAGAATTGTGCAACTTCGGCTAGGAACTAATTTCTGAGCAAGCACATGAATCACACTTTTATGCAAGACTCCTCTCCCCAGACTCCTAAACACCACCCAGCCACTCACTGTTTTCTCTTTCATAAGACAGTAGGCCAGGATGCAAGCAACTTCCTCTGCGTTCAGCAGCTAAGGAAGAGCAGCACACAAGCAAAATCTTGCCCAAAATCTGACAGAAGTCACTGGCTTAACCTGAAACGGACAGCAGCCTCTCCAAGTGTCACTGTAGCTGTACTGGGTGGTGTGTGACCACGCTCCCTTGAGTGAACTTACACTGGCACATTAACAGCTAGGTTTTCTCCTGGAATGGGATCCCAAGCATTCTGGGTCCCACTTTTTGGCTTCCTCACACACAACAGGTTTAGCAAAAGGTGCAAATAGTGAAATGGTCCTACCGGTAGGTGTACGGCCCTATTTCCTCCACAAGAGGAGTATCGCCTTGAAGCACTTCTAAGGGATTCGTCACATTAAAAAAGTAGAACTGCATGTAGACCGGTGGAGGAGGATCCTCCCAGGCTTCAAAGGTTTCCGTGCCATTTTTCAATACTGTTCCCTGAAACAAGAGAAAGACAGATCAGCTGTTAATGATAGACACTGTATGATACCTACAGGAAAAGAGGAATTCTGTGCCCTCGGAACAAGCACAAGCAACGGCATTCAAGACCCCAATTCTACAAAAGCTTACAGGTATGGTTTACTTCAAAGCATCTCACAAAATATCAGCAAGATCAGACACACGTTACCATGGCTCGCAGGCTAGGGGCAGACGTTTGCTGGGTTTGTTGTTCCACTTCTTCCCACAAACCTTTCTGCCTGATATTTTTCAGAATGAAGACTTATCAGCTATTACACAGCGATCCTGTTGCGTTTCCTGTGTTAGCAAAAACCTAACCTGGTGTAAGATACCACAAAACATGCCAACATTGGAGATAAAAGCGGAACTCAACAGTGGAGGTCAAGAGGTCCTAAGAGAGACCTCTTAGGAGTAAGAGGACCAGAAAAGAAGCTTAAATTCCTTCTGTTCATGATTTCCTTGACTAAGAATATCAGATTGCAGTAGAGCTGTGAGATTCTGTCTCCAAGGCAATTAGGCTTCGCTTTTCGGTGGCCTGTGAGGAAAACCTGCAAGTGACAGAAATTTCTTTCATGTAGGGATTTGTGCCTTTCTGAGGTCTCTGAATAGGGCAAGGACTCTTCACCCTCTGTCTGTAATTACTCTCCTACTGCAACGAGAACATAAGCACCTCCAGACCCATGGACTGTCAGTCTGTTTCGTAACAAACAAAACTTGCATCTACAAAAGAAAAGCTATAAATCACAAATTTATGACAGAAGCACTTAAGTAACGAATTAGTAATTCCCTTACCTGCCAGCATACACCTGTTATAAAGAAAATCACAACCGCACCTGTACGCAGCTCTATTAGAAACAGTCTCAGCCCCTTATTTTATTACCATTCCATTTAGACAATATTCACCCCAACTATCACCCACATCACCACCAAAATCAAGGCTTTTCATATCATTACAACACTGGTACAATTTCTGTGGTAGTAAGGAGAAACTTGGCTTGCAGAGTAGAATTTTGATGAATAAGCACAAAGCAAACTATGTCTTTGAAAACCGTATCACCTGTAGGTGGGGGAAGTAGTGGCGGGGGGAATAATTTGCAATTAAATGAATCTCATCAACACTTGCTCTTTCTATTCTTCTGAGGAAACAAGACAAATATTGTTAAGTGCAATCTGAAAAAAGCAGAGCAGACTGGACAGCTGCAATTTCTTGGTTACTGTTTATCGGGTCTTAACGTTATCAGCCACAGTTGCCTCAGGACTCACTCTTGGCCTTCCCACTTAAGGAGCTGTTTTCTCTCCATGTGGATTTTAATTTTGAATGATTAGATAGAGGAAAGACTGTTTCAAAGAAAAACTTACTGGCAGGAGCTTGGAACGGCAGTGGTATTGCTGAATAGCAATGAAAGCCAAGCCAGCTGGTAGCACTTCACAGTTACAAACTGCTTTCCTCTGAGAATTTCAAACCACGTATTCTGTGCACACCACAAAAAATAATGTATTTTAGACATGCTCCAGGAGCTTTGTGCACTTCTTTGGAACTGCCAGCACCTCCTATGTACCGTTTCCTACACAGCCCAATGCTTTTGATCCTGTTTTCTTGCAATCTATGCCAAGGAGGCTCATCCCTGGATTCAGGCAGAGCCCTCCTGAAGTTGGTTTGTAGGATCAGGAACAGAAAATCTCCCCAGATCAGACATACCGTTTCCATAATGCCACCATAAAGGGCTGGGAGCAAGACAGCAATGTAGAGATGACCGTGACAGCCTTTCTCCTTACACAGGTAACCACATTACAAAGTCAATTATTTCAGAGGTGGTGGAGCAGTGAACTACTGATGTCTGCTCCCTTCCTAAGTTGTATAAAGCTCACATCTCTCACGGGCATGAAACACAATGGGTATAATTAATATATTATTAATTCCAGTTTTAGGCTGCAGTCTGCCCTTTGTGACAGAGGGATCACATTTAGAATGCGCAGAGAGGCCACGTCCCCCGTCCCTCTCTCCTGAGCTAGACTGAAAGGAGCTCCCCAACTCAGAGCAGCATTGCTAAATGTTACATGGGTTTCTCCCACGCTCCTGATACAAACACATATGCACCCCGCAGGTTACAGGCAAAGAGCATCAATAAGAAGGAAACAAAGGAGCATTTCTCTGGCAGGTTGGTTTAAATACAGGCTCTTGAGATTTTGAAAACGTAAGTGATCCCCTGGGAGATGGACTACCAATAAAAGGACAGTGAAACAAAGTCATCTGGTCATTTTTCTCCTGGACCTGCCTGACACCGTTTGGACCTCCCACAGAAATGACTTGTCTATTTATAGCTCCCTACAGTGACAGCCCCAGCTGTAAACCCAGATTCACAAACTTCTGAGCTGGATTCAGATAGACTCCTGTGAAACTCGCAAATAATAAAATACAGGAAGCTCTCTTCTATTTTTCACCAAATGTTACCAGGGATATTTGGGTTTATCACATCACGTTACACAGCCTGGGCCTAAGTGAAAAAAATGAGCACATATTTTTGAGCAAAACACGTGTCCATGTCCTTCAGCTGATGGTATTCAAGTTTAGCTCTGCTGACTTTCCTCCACACCAGAGCAGGATCTGATGTTACACAACTGGGATTGCTTGGTTTTTTTTTGTCAGAGCTTGTGTTCACTGCTCTTTAATCTAAAATATGTGAAAGATACAGCTCTGCTGTAGTTATTGCTGCTGTGCTGTGTACGGCCAGAGAATTCATCTATGACAGAATTTAACTGCAACTTTTAAGAGAAGTGACAGGGTAAGCTTTCAGACCAAAACGAGCAGACTTCTCTGGCCCTGCACCTGGGAATGGCCTGCTCAAAAGGCGCATCTCAACTGATCCTTCATCTAAGCCTCCACATAACGCTGTGCTGAAAGATCTAGTATTTCACATCAAACAACAACGAAAAAAGATCAACACATAAACTAAATGTTTAGGGGACAAAGGGACAAATATCTTCCCCATCCTTTTGGGTCCTAAACATTCCAGACAATTGAGCTCTAGAGATGGCTGGCAACTAAAGTCCAGTGAAATTTCAAGGGGTTAGAAGAATAAGTGTTTTCTAAAATTATCAGAGTATCACTTCTGAGATCATGGGGCATAAAGAAAATACTTCAGGTAAAGGACTGATTGCCCAAGTTTGGAATTAGGTGCATGGATCAAAGGCTGTTGTATTCATAAACTGCACGCTTATGGCAATAAAATACACACCCATATAACCAACACAGCATAAGGCAAGCACTGCTAGCAGCCAGGAAGGCCTTTCTCCTCTGGGCTGCTAATTTATTCCTGTTCAGTACTGGATTTTTGCCCTTATTCAGGCTTAGTGACTGCTGAAAGCCCCCCAAGGAACCTG
>WHYT01017044.1:39034-63788 GCA_009806455.1 Tetrax tetrax
CCCCAAGGAATAAAAAAAAAAAAAAAAAAAGAAAAAAAAAAAGAAAAATATTGTTCTGGCAGCTTGTTTTCACTTAGATTCCCACTCCAAAGTGGTGTTCTTAGCTCTGTTGCATCACCATCTCTCCAAAAGCAAGCAGAGTAAATAATTAGAATCTGGTTTTGAAGGCTAATTTAAGTACAGCAATAGAATTCTCCCCCTGGAAAAAAAGTCTTCCTTGGGAATTCTTTCTCTGAAACCACTGACCTTCCCTTACACTGTAACATACTGGCCTTTGGTGGGGACCAGCTGTACTGACAATTTTTACGAGCAGAGGTTTCCTCCTGCAGCACATTAAAGATATTCTCCAAGGCTGCTGAAGCAGTGGAACAGAGACTCTTTCCTGTCTCACCTGAAGCAGTTTAACTGCTCTGGGGTTTGGCAAGGATATCCCCATGCGTGCACACCAGTCGAAGTCAGAAGCCGACCCGTTCTGTTGTCTCTAAATCAGAGATAAATGCAGAAGAACAAGAACAGAGAGCAATTCTCTAGTTATGCAAAGCCATTTTTATCATAACTACTTCTCAGAGCCATGAAGCATTTTTAATTAGAGATGTTAGAGAACCTGCTGTTTTATCTGAGCACTGAAAGCCTGGAAAATCAAATGAAAGGCAGGAATATTTAAGGATTCAAGCAATTTGATGGATCTTAAATGAGAGATACATTTTTTTTTCAAGGGCTAAATTTGGGTTGCTACTGCAACAGATAAAGGATTCTTGCAGCCTGTAGGACCACTGAAATTCTTTTAGCTGAAGCCTGGCATGAGTATTTATAGATCAAGCAATGATTTCTGCAGAATTTTGGTTTTGCTTCATTCAGTGTTTTGTTGTGTTTTGTTTTTTTTTTTCCATAAAAATCTACCCATGTGATGTACAGAACTCCATCATTTCTCCATATAGATTTTCTAGATTCTCAGTGTGAATTCTTTTCTCTTGTGGCAAATTATTTTAACTTTGGAAATCAAGAAACTGCTCGTTAGCTATGATATATTTAAAACATTCCCATGAAGAGTGACTCCGCCTCTGAAATGCAGCATGGGAATGCAGTGGGTGCACTGCTGGCTCAGGGCACAACGCTGCGTCATAATTACAAACCCCTGGACAAGCAGAGGCCTGTCTTCCCATGGCACAATCACAGTGACAGTCACAAGGGGAGAAGGCAGATACGGCCCACATTCAGGAAAACATGGAAACGTGCTTACCCAAAGCAGTCTTCGCGCCCTCATTCTTTTTCCTTTCTTACATCCTTCCATTAATCCTTCCTCTCCCCACTCCTTTCACTTTTTTACAGTTTAATTTGCCATTTCCAAGAACTTCTGACACTTAAAATGACAGTATTTACAGAAGATCATGACAGTTACTCTGCTTATGTGCTACACGGCTGTCTTACCTCCATTGTAAAGTCTTTGGGCAGTTCTTATTTCTTTTTTCTTTTCTGTTCTTGTTCTGTTATTGTACAGAACCCATGACAACTGGGACCCCAGCCACGGTGGCCGCCTTACACTAACACCGCAAATACGGTGAAAACGATAGACAAATCCTGCTCTGTAAACCAGGTGCTGGCTCCCATGCTGGGGCCTCGCCGACAATTGCTTAGCGAAAAATCAAAAGGCAAATTGGTACCTGGGACAGACTGTCCCTTCCCTGTCAAGTGCCATTCCTCACACTGACGGCAGACAGCACAACAGAGAGGTGGAAACAGCAGATAGGAGGGGTAGGGTATTTTCCGTCGTTTCTTTGTGTGCATCTATGTCCCTTCATGGATCTCTGGTCTTCATCACCCAAGATAGGAATCGTGCTTGTCCTTACTTCAGACTTTGGTTCTACAATCATCTGTCACTGTTGACAAACCTGTTCACACCAGGTCTAACTGGATCCAAATCTCGTATTGCTTCCTTTAGGAGCTGTGACCTGGAGGCATACAGAGACATGAAGCAGCCTTTCCACAACCAGGTGTAGTTTCATCTCAACAGCGGGAAAGCAATCTTAACTAGAAAAGTGTTTTACTGAAGAAATACTCTACCAATTTCTGCCTTATCTAAAATTTTGATAGACCTGTCCACCCATCTCCTTCTGTTACGTGATGTGTGCACTCTGATTTCATTGATTTATCTGTGGTACTCTGTTACTTCCATCTCCATCACCACGTTTCTGAATCCTACCTGTATTTTCCTCTGGGATATAAAAGAGAAGAAGTTCAGAGGTAAACATTACAGGGAATGACACCTAGTTATCACCTTTTATGAAGGTGGGGGCATCCCTCTCTTTTGCATACTGTCAGAAATTTAACCCCTGGCTGCCGTTTAACTCAGCCCAGCTCATCAACAGATGAGAACTTGCAGGTCCTTAACGTTTCAAGTTTCCTGCCAGCTCATCACAAAGAGCTTCTGGGCCAAGGAGGACAGCAGAAGCAGCTTAGGTGGAGTACGCTCCCAGTCTTAGGCGAGCAGCTCTTGGGAAACACCCAAGTGCATCAGTAATATACAAGGAAAATGTTTGAGGAGACTTTGCTCTTCTGCCTTTCAGGCGCAGCTAATACACATACTTGTCATCAATGAATTTACACATACTATGTATGTTTCCAGTACTGTATGCATAATTAATAAAATAATAATCTAATTATAAGATACTGCTGTCAGCTGAGAGTTGAGAAATTTCTGAAAGGCTTGTAACTTGGTAGCAATCAAATTTCACTGTACTCGAGCCTTAATTTATTCTTCCCACACAGTACAAATTACCTGCTGGCAGGAAAGTAGTTCACTGTGGGGCAGAGCTACCCTGCAATTACTGGCTTCAGCAGCGACCTCGGAAAGGCCTGTGAACAAAGTTGCTGCCTGATTAATAGCTGCCTTTGCTCTTGGCTTAGCTGCTTAGGCGTGCACACAAAGTAAGTGCACCGGACAGGCCAGGCTGGGATTTGCGTGTAGAACACTGTTTGACTTCTAGATTTGGGAGAAGGACTTTTTAAGAGACGAGAGATTTGTCTACAGCACTTGTTTTGGCTTCTGAGGAAATTAATACTTTTAACTGTTAGGAGAACAGCAGCAAAAGTGTTCTACTGAAATTTGGTCCTGCTCGGCTCTCACGTTTCTGACACTCACCAGCTGAATACCCACAGTCCTCAGGAATTGTAAGTCACATATACAAACCTGTGGCACTTGTGATATAGATCATGTAGTGCTTTTTAAAATTACACACACAGCGCCATGCTCCTCATAATCTGAGCTATACCAAAATTAGCAAGTACAGCGACTCACACTCACCAGCTACTTCTGGTCTGGTTTGCTGCTTCCCTGACTCATCAGCTGCTCCTGCACAGAGCCTCCTGACTCAGACGCTGCAAACTGTGCGGCCTGTGTAGGACAGGGCATGGCCTCAGGCCAGCTTTTCCTCTGTACTTTTCACCCAGATTTCTCTCCTTACTCAACTCCGCTCTCTTCCTAACTTCACCGTGAACCCGAACAGCCCCCATCCCCTTCTCCCCAGCACATCAAACACCAATCCACGCTATGTCCTCTTTACTCAGTTGCACATCTCCTTTTCACCACTGCCACAGAGCAAAGCTAGAGCCTGTGCTGCTGAGCTAGGGCACCCTTGAGCTGAACACAGCCAAGGACCCATGCTAGCAGATGGGGGATGCAGGAGATACGTTGTGGGGCAGGAGAATGTCACTAGTGGCTGTGTAAGATTCTATCTCTGACTTGCACTTAGCTGTGAAACAGAGATCTTGCTAGGAAAAGAACGAGAGGAAGCTGCAGGGCATGCACTAGAATGTATGGCAGACTCTGGCATGTGGCGCTGTCTGGATAACCTGAACAGCCTAACAAGTTTGCACTGCCCTGGCTAGCAGTGCCAAGCCCATCTAATCAGCAAATCTCCTAGTGTCCAAGTTTTACTCCCTTCAATCAAGCTCTAACTGCTAGATTGCATATTCCTCCAACGCACATTGTGACAGCCAAAAGCAAGTGCTTGATCTTACACTCTTGCACCTCAAGCCCTACTCTCCACCCACTTTTCCCCCCAAGCACACCTCAGGTCACGGGAAGGAGCCATTATGGGTTTGACAGCTAGAGCCCATGGAGACTGATAGAACTCCAGGACCAACCCAGCTCCAGGACCAAC
The DNA here is from genome assembly GCA_009806455.1 of Tetrax tetrax. Taxonomy (NCBI): domain Eukaryota; kingdom Metazoa; phylum Chordata; class Aves; order Otidiformes; family Otididae; genus Tetrax; species Tetrax tetrax. The sequence continues at coordinate 43,195 of WHYT01017044.1, forward strand.
CCAGTTTGCTTGGTTGTTTGCTGATGAACACTGCAAAACAGCCCCGCACTACTGGGAACACCCTCTGCATGCCAAGGGAAAGCCAAAGTGCAGCACCGCCCAGCGAGGAACCGAGAGCACAGGTGAGATGTGCCTGTGCTGTTCGCGACTGCAGAGCAGAAGAGAGCCTGACTGCGCCGGCGCAGAAAGAGGCTAGCTGTAATTCAGCTCAGCTTCCTTATCTGCACGGCAGTGAAGGCAATGTGTCACCTGGCAGGGCTCCTGGCAGACCTGGTGAGCACGGGGACAGGCAAGAGGAGCGTGTGGGGTATGTGTCCCAAGGACAGGGCAGAGAAAACAGAGAGCCTGGGGTGAGTTACGTGACCGAGAGCCTCTCGTGGCTCTGCAGGCGGTTCTGGACGCAGTCTCCTATATTATGAGACATACGCCTCCTAAAAAAAGTGAGGATTGCAGTCTGCAACTGTCAGTGGGGCTTCAGGGCCCAAATCTCCAGCAGTGGTTGAAAACTCCGGCCCCTGATCCAGGCCCTCTGATTTGACCGGAGCTTTGTACATAGAGAGTGGCAAAGTGCAAAGCAAATCACAAGTCAATTTATTCTGTAGTGCTGCCAAGCGCATCTGTTTACTTCAGCATTTGCTGGCGCGAAGGGAGGGGACAGAGATAGAGACCCGTTATGTTTTATTGGTCTCACTGTGGATTCAGCCTGACTGAGCACAATTTCAACAATCCATACCTAGTTTTAAGTGAACTGCAATACAGAGGGCACACTTAAAATTGGCAAGCCAATGGCACACGCTTCCCTGAGCTGTGAGTCATGTTCCACATGAATGCCACTGGGACATGACAAAGGTGAGGGATGGTCCACTGGAATATGATAGGACAGACTCTGGGGAAGCGTATCTGAAATGAGTTGCTGCTACACCCATGCTCAGCGTGCTGCATCGTTCTTCTTTTGAAGTCAAAGACAAACTTTCTATGTACTTCTGAGGGACCAGGTGACTCAGTGCTTTTGAAAATCCCACTGCAATGCTCTAGAGTCTCTGTTTTTTCTTTTGTTAGCCTATGCTCAACTTCTTACTGAACTGAAAGAATCCAAGAGCAGATTCTGGAGCTTCAAATGTATGCTGCTGCATTAAAACCTAGGTGCACACTACCTCTACATACTATTTATTGAGGAAAAGTGGAGATCTTGCATAGTAAGCAAAGGATTTTTACAGTCTCTGCTAAGTGCAGGTGACTGTGTCTGTGCTTTTGAGCAGGACTGCAGACCTACAATCAGGCATCTGCTTGGTTTTGAGCCTGTCTTATGTCACAGGCCAGTATCTTGATTTTGCTAGCCTGCATTACATTATTATTTACTCAGGCTATCAACTAACTCTAATTAAAATTCTGAAATGTAAGTATCTTTTAGTAGGTAGTAACAGTGGAGCGAGAGCAGCACAGCCGAGCTCTCTGGAGTCTTACCACACACAAATCCTGCAGTCTTGGTCCTTAAGTGCACCAAATATTGGCACAAAAGAGGAAAGAGATGAGAATGGCTTACACTGGGAGTCTTTTCCTGATGCCCAGTGTCTATTGCACGTAAATGCTCACTTGGTAGGCCCAGCAATAAGGCCAGAATGAGTCATTCTTATTCCCTAGCCCAGCTCCCGGCGAGTCAGTGGAGTCATTGGTAAAAGAACGCTTTATATGTCAGCCCTGATACAGACAGCCTGTGTGTACCAGCTCCTACAACGAGCTCTGTGTGTGACAGCGCGCGGCTGCTGTCCCGGGGCAGGGCAACGTTAGCTGAAGGCATCACAGCTACTAGCTTCCCTGGAAACGTGCCACATGGCAGAGGTCTTCAGTGACCAGTGCAGGAGAAGGATGGAGGAAATGATGTTCAAAGAGACCAGACTGGAGAGTTAAAGAAACGAGGTGGGTCCTCATCCTGGTAGGAGGCCTATGGCATCTCCTTCCTTAGGATCTGTGGACATGCAGTGATCTGGAACGAACTGTTCCCTTCAGCAGATGTAGCCCATCTCCCAGCCCCACCCAAGGAGCTGCAGAGACCTGCTGCAGAAGGTCAGTGGCTCAGAATCACTGCCCCTCCGTCTGCCTGCTGAATGCAAAGCTTCGTCACCATGATGTGATGAGCACCCGCGCTGAACAGGATTTTATTTTAGTACAGTCAACAAAGTTCAGCAACTGTTTGGGTGGGCAGGTCACCAGCCTGCCTCTAGGAGTACTGTTCACAGCTGTTGAAGGCAACGCTGCGCTCAATTATTGCACCACTTTTTCAACACAAAAGTAGCACCGAGAAAAAATCGCTGCAGGGGAAAGGGAGTGCAAATGCCACCCGAGCACCTGCTCTGTCCACCTCCACCTCCCTCGGGAAGGCAAACGACCCAGCACACTTTTGCTATTTCTAGGCCCATGCATCTTGCAGAATCCAGCTTATCTGTCCCCACACCTTGCCAGACCCTGGGCGCCAGCCCCAGTGCAATGTTGCACTTTGCTGTGCCTGTTGGCCTCAGTTTTGAGTATTTAGCATCTTGTGTCCCTAGGACGGCAACCACTGAGCCAGACCTTCCACACAGTCTGCAACACCTCGCGCAGGTTTAGCTCCATCCCTCGACACCACAGTCAGGGCAAAGCGGGGAACGCTTTGGGGAAGCAAAACAAAAATCACACCCCTGGTTGGTTCTAACATGTGACCTGGGTCTCAGGATGGAGTCACTGCATCAAGTGCTGGCTTGTTAAGCACAAATGACTGGCTCATATCTTGCCTTTTCCTCTAACATCACTGGCTGGGAAAGGATTTTATGCTTTCTCTTGTCATCAGACCAAAGCAGCACATGACTAAGTGACCACTGACATCCTCCCTCAAACATTTACCTCAGGAAAGAGGAACTTGTGGGAACAATTTCAGAATAGGACATGCAGATTTGATATCAGTAAATCTGTATTTCAAGGCACCTGAAAGATTGCTGGTGCTGCCTTATATCTCTGGCTTCTTATTTCAGGGAGGAGAAGTATGTAACATCAGTGAAGATACATCGCCGTGCAACTGTGTGATACCACATCTGTAAATCAAGCCTGTTTGGGTCGTGAAGATAAACACTCTACCACCAGAGCTCACAGACCATCCAGGAGAATCCTTTCCCAAAAGAGTTGTAAAGAGTCCTCTTATGGTAAGCAGCTGGGCAACACAGAAAAAAAAAAAAAGGCAAATTCAGGGAATTGAAAGCTTCATTTTGAATTTGATCATGTGATTTATAAAAATCATTTAATCACTTGCAGCTTTCAGGAAAGCATTACCTAAGCAAAAGAGGCATGAATACCCATGATCAGAAATTCTATAAAGGTCATCTGAAGATTACGAGTATCTTGATCTCCTGAGAATCAAACACTTGCACTCAGTGATATACACAGAGAAGCGTAAAAGAATATATAGCCAAGCTGGGGTGAGAAAAGTGCTTATCAAAAGAAAGCCAGCTCACTCAGAGGCCTCTGTGACTTACTTCTGTTCTATTCCTCTACATGTCCTTGGCTCATTTAGATAAACTTCAGACAAAGCTCAGCAAAATCCTTACTCGGAAAGGCAGATTATTATGCCTGGCATTGAATCCAGGGGAATATTTAGGATGATATTTCTGTGAGTTTGGTGATTACGCCTCTGACATGGCTCTAAAGCTTCCTTCAGTATGACAAAAAGTTTCATTTTGCAGTAAATAAACATGACAGCCAGGCTAAGAGAATACACGTGGGATGTTCCAGCTGAAAAAAGACATTTGCCTGTAAAGCTTCCTGACACTGGTAACTTGCTGAAAGAAAGTGTAAAATGATGCCACTCTCTACACTACCCCCTGCTGAGTGTTCTCTCATATGCTGTTCTTGCCCAGGATCTAAAAACACATTTCTAGTATTTTCTCAGAAGTAACTGTTTTCTGTCTCCAGCTTAGAAGATTATACCTGTCAGCTACAAACATAGATGTCCTTTTTTTTTTTTTATCACAAAACTCAAGCTTGTATTTGTTTTTTCATTGCTCTTCAGACTTTGGACTTTGATAAATTTCTGTGTTAAAACCTGTTTGAAAATAAATATTTGGATGTCTTTCATGCTGCATTTTTCTATGGGCCTGACAACGTAAAGAATCTATGTGGAAGTCAAAGCAGAATGTCTCTAGGATGTTAGACAACCACAAGACTCTAGCAGCATGAATTTGCTGGAATATTTTATTTATGATTCAATTTCTAAGAGCTATTGGGTACCACAACTTCAGTGAACCCTGAGATGAGCTTGAGACACTTAACATTTCACGGAATTTAGCCAAATGTATTATCCCATGTTTTATGTTTTGTGATCTTTGCTGCTCCCCATCACTGACAAAATAACGTCACAGAATAATGTCTTACTATTGTTTCAGTCTGTTCCTGTACAGCATACCGGCCCTGCCACTCTGCTCCATGCAGAACTTCCACTGAAGAACAAAGGCATTTTTTGGGCATATCTCATTATGTTTCTAAAGACCGTAGAGATAAAATACTGAGCACAGGGAAATCCTTAATTAAGCAAGATCTATAGATCTGCAACTTTGAATCCTTTCTACTGGGCTCCAAGAGGACATTTTCACTGGTTCAATGCTCTACGTCAAACCCAAGAAGGAATTCCAAGTCAGATTACTACGGGTAAGTAGGAAAAAATGCCAATAGACCTGTTCAGTGTTTTGAGTCAGCTAAGCGAGGATGAAATGCAGCGTAATATGGAAAACCAGTAGAACAAACTCAGCATCACAAGCTGTTTCCTTGAAAATTCATGGAAAACCGGTGTGCTTCCAAATAATCCATTCAATCTGCAGATGACACTCAAATAGAAAACAGTACAAAGACGGGAGTACAAAACCAAGGCCAAATGACTTCTCCCAAGCAGAACTTCTCAGCTGCGCAAATACCGAATGAGGAACAACTGGCTAGGCAGCAGTTCAGCAAGGAAAGGACACAGGGATTTTGCTAGACTGTAAATGTCAGCAACATCCTGGTTGTGCAAAAAAAAAAGGAAGCATCCTATCATAAGAATAAAGATGAACATGAGATAACCCCTCTGCTTCTCAGCATGGATCAGGGGCGTGACGTCTGGGTCCAGGTTTGGTTACTGTTCTTCAAGAATGATGTAAACAAATTCAAAAGAAAATGGGGAGAGTTACAGGAATGATTACACGCCTGTGACCAACGTGCCACGATGGAGAAAATGGCATTTCTAATAGAGATAAGAGATAACTGAGGGCATGCATAAGAAGCTCCAATTAAGTACAAGGGTGATAAAAAGAAATGGGAAATACTTTGCTTCCCATGTTTCTTTGGGACAAAATAAGTGAGTTCAGGGAGAGCAGACAGATTTGGGTTAAAACTAGCAGTGATTTTCAAATGGAAAGGACAGTTAAATAATGGAATACATCATCCTGAGGTCCCTGTCAGCCTATTGCCTTTGATTCTTTGGACACAAGGAAAGGCTTTGATGGTGCCTGGCTTTCCCTCACCATGATTGTAAGCCATGTAGACACACATGATGAATCATTATGAGAAACAACTTCTCCCCTCTCTTCACTGGCTGCCTTCCAGATTATAACAGCTATAACGTAAAGCAGGTCAGGATCTGGGGTGCCCTCATTACTAACCACGCTGAAGGCCAGTTCTGAGGATGGCACTCCCACCAGTTCTAATCTGCCTGCTTCTTTGCTCTCCCTACGTTCTTCAGCATCTTACTGCAGGAAGCAACTTCTTGGTCAGCCATCTAGGACAGAAAGTGTGGAAAGCATTGCTCTCGAAAAGCTGACAGCAGCTGAGAGAAACCCTTTCTTCCCTGTCTGGAAACGAAGAGCTTTTATGGTTGGACACACTCCTCATGTGCCACCTTCTGGATACTGTGAAGTGTTGCACAGAGAAGAGCATCCAGCGTTCATAGCCGATATATTCACAATTAATATGGCAAAAGGATGGTACAGAAAGACAGTCAGGGTTACGGTTTCTTCCCGGAGCAGGGAAGCAAGTCCAAAGTATACGAATACTTTTCCCTCCCCATTTTTCTACCTGGTCAGCTGGGGATGCAATGCAGAAAGTGTCAAGCAACTGCCAAGAAAACCTCCATGGCAGCAGTCTTGAATTTTAGATTTTATCCTGGCTTCTTGGGAAAGCTACTTTAAACTAAGCTTTGTGAGCTATAGTTAAGATACCTGTGAGATTATTTTTTCCTTTTCCCATCTCCTTTTAGCTCTGCCTTTGCGCACATGTCCTCACTGGGGACAGGGATAAGAGATGAACAAAATACCTTACACCTCTACATGCTTCCACAGCTCCATCTGTGCTTCTCCCATCTCACCATATCCCCTCCTTGCCTTCCTCCACAGTGTAAGGCCTGGCAATGAGCAAACACTGACAGCTCTTATTATCAGAAAGCTGCTACCTGCTTCCCACCTCACCTGTGACCTGTTCTCCCCTCCCTCCTCAACAGAGCGTCATAAAAGCACCACTGGGGTTTTTAGGCATGCTGTCCTCCTGCTCAGGAAGAGCTCTCTGCAAACCTCCATTAAGCTTCCCCTGACAAACTCTCATTCTCAAATTGTCTGTGGAACTTCCAGATGCTCCGATAGTACAGCCACAGGGAATAACAGGGCTCCTTAATTTGTATTTCTTTTGGAGTTGTTCATGTTTCCATTTTGGTCTATTATAAAAGTAAAACTGGAAGAAGCACCGTTTCACACACAAGGCTAGTTTAAGAGCAGTTCTCTCCAAAGTCTTTGATACAGCAGGTGTGGATACCGCGGGATCAGCCACTGGCCGGGCTCAAAAGTGCTCCCTAAATAGCATTCCCTGGTGCCACCGTCAGAGCCAGAGGAGTGGGGTAGATGCACCTCGGGTCTGACTCAGCAGGGCATTCCTCACGCGCTCTTCAGCTACAGCTGAGATTCCCTGTCACCTCACTAGATGGCACAGCTTACAGAATAAAATTCAGAAAGTTCATCTGAGACAGTGCAAGTGGGCCAGGACTCCCCCAGCTATGGCCGTAGACTTGTTTATAGAATTGTAATAGTAAATATCTGCCCCACTGTTTTGGTTTTGAAATGTGAAAAGTTGGCAGGTTTGAGGCTTCTGATCGTAGGCCAGTCAGCTGGCTGGTGATTCTTCAAAGTCACTTGTAGCTTTCCAAGATACGGTCCAGCAACTGCTATCACATGTACAATGCTGCAATGAAGCCTCCATGTTCCCAGAACAGTAACTTCCAAACCAGTGCCACATCAGAAATGATGGCATGAACAAACTGAAATCTTGAATTAATTAGAAACAGAATTGGTATCATTAATTAGAAACAGTTTCCCTGCCCCTTTATGCTTTGTTTGGTTTCAATGAAAGCTTTAAAAAAATACAAGATATATTTTGGAGCATTTCTGTTAACCTGTTTTGGAAATTCTCTTAGGCTGCAGAAGTCTCCATGTTCTGTGAGATGTGAGCATTTCAAGAATTCCTAGAGAGGAAGGGCTACCGAAAACCAAAGGTGAGTTACCTTCTGCAACGATCTGTGCGTTTGCTTTGGAACAGGAACCTCAGTCCTCAGCATCCTGTGAGCTCTTTGGCCGTGACTCTTCTCACTTCTGTCCAGCATCTCTTCTTCTAATGCTTGATATGGGATCAGTGACTCAGGAATTTCAGCCTTAGTATTTGCCAACAACCCTGTTTTAAAAAAAAAGGAAATAGAAAATAAATTACAGACATCCTAAGAGGAGTTCCAGTGTGCTGCTGCCTGGACAGAGTATCATTGTTACAACCATGACTGAACCACCTAAATCCAGTTACATCCAGCATAAATCCACATTGCCTCTGAAAGGGAAAGGTCTGCCTTTCCCTTAGCCACCCATTCTTGTTTTCTTCCCTCTGTTGGCACAAGTATTTGCATGGATGAAAAGAAACTTTTTTTTTTTTAATTTTCTGCATTAATGTTCCGCTGGATCAGTTGCCCACTTCAATAGTCACATGAAACTAAAGGCCTGCACAAAACAGGCAGTGAGGACAGGGGAGCCAAAGGGTCAGATATTTTTCTGCAACACTGTGGATTTATGCTGGACTAAAGTGCAGTCCTACCAGGTTTGCAAATTCTGAAACCTCCTCAGCTCCTGTCACCCACTGCAGCCACCACAAGGAAGAGCACTACCTCTTCATCTGTGCTGCAGGCTGGCAGAAGGATGCTCTTCCAGTGCAATGATACAACAATTAGTGATTTTTGTCTGCTCTGCCTCAGGGAGATGACTAGGAATTTTAAATTGCAGTGCACACATACTACCTAAAGAACAGCAGCATGTAGGTGCCCTAATGATAAGCCCAGCCGAGCAAGGCTAGGAAAAAGGAATGTAAGTAAATTGAAAATATCATCTGCTACGCGGAGTTCAGTAGTTACCACAACTCATGACAATCAAGTGTCTGCTTTAAGGACCAAGGCCAAGCTGCACCTTGAAGCATCAACAGCAGTAAAAGAGAGTGCATCCAAAACCACACTCACTGAGAAAGAGCCCCGGCAGGCCCTAGCTTCTCAGCTCTTTTATTTCACTGTATTGTCGAGCAGCCGACCCGAGCAGGGCATGTTTGGCACAGGCCTGAACACACCCCACACACCAAAATCCCCAAAATAGATATTTTTCCTTAACCACAAGCTCAGCACTTTCTTGAAGGAGGACTTCAGAAAAGGTGTCTTAGCTACTGTGGTAAGCAAAGAAAGGAAAAATATTTAGCTCATTAATTCTGTGTATTCGCACAGGCCACCATGTATCGTATCAGGCAGGAACTTCACTGCGAAGGCTGCACACTTGTGCTTCTATAAATTCAAATGACATTTACTGGCCGGTTAAGCTTGAGGTAGCACTGCTCTAACTGATACTGAAAGATTAAGAAGTTCACACACTGGAAATAGACTTATTGGGACATCCACTTAGCCATTCTCTTTTCTAATGAGATAGCGAATAGAATCTCATCAGTGGGCTTTAGAAATCAAGTAATGACACCACCTTTGTTCAGACAAAGAGCATGAATTTTAAAAAGACAGCAGGCAAAACTGAATGGAACGGCCTCCCCAATTCCTCTTCTGGTGTTAATCTTTGGTGTTAATAGTCTACATGAATTAACGTTTTTAATCATGTTAGTATTTGCACAGTTTGTCACTCCAGAATTACCAATTCAAAATACAAAGTAATAAATTTAATTTACTAAGTTTCTTGGGTTCGTAGTAATAGTTATCTGTATAACCTTTAAATTTTGAAATAAAATTTGACATCATCACTTCCAGAGGAAAATTGGGTAGTATAATTAAGGTAAATTAAAATAAACATGAAATATCCTCAGCACTAATGGACTCTGAACTCCTGGTACTCCAAAAAAGCTTCCTGAGCATAACACAGAAGACAGAAAAGCAGGACAATGTTAAGAAACGCAGCTGTAGTCATTAGAGCATGATGCAGAAGTTACAAAATTGGTAGTGAATTCACCTCACTTCTCAGGGATACCAGAGAAAGCCTGGATTTTCATCAGCACAAGCAAATCAGTCATCCTCGGCACACCCCCGTTAGAGCCTATAAATCTAAGCCCGCCGGTACTGCCAGAATTAAACTTTGTAAACCTCTGCAGTTACTACAGCTCCGATGCTTGCTTTCGTGCAAAACCAGGACAGAAACACAAGCACTGAGCCCTCAACTTTTGCACGGCATCTCCCATCGCCCTTCATTTTCGCATTATCTGTGGTTTAAAACACTTGCAGCGTGGCTACCTTGTGCAGAGTGCAGAACGAGACAAAATGAGAGAAGGAAGAAAACGGGAAAGCTGGCAGTAAAGGCGGGGACAGAAAGCAAGCCCTTCCACTTTTTTTCACCTAAATTACTCTGACCCGTCTTTCCCCTCCCTCCGGCCACCGCCCGCCCCGCCAGGCGCCACGGCGATGGGGAGCCGCCTCCCGCCCCGGGGCCGGCTCCTCCCCGGGGCCGGGGCCCGGCTTAAAGCGGCGCCGGGGGAGGTGGGCGGCGACGGCCCCGCTGCCAGCGCCCGGCCATGGCCCGCGATCGCGGCCCGCCCGTGTTGCGGCAGTCCCCCGCCGCGCCGCCCTTCCCCGCTCCCGCCCCGCTCCCCGCCGCCGCCCGCGGCTGGGCTTGGGGCTGGGGCTGGCTGGGAGCGGGGCTGTGGCCGGCTTTGGTGGTGGGGCTGCTGGCCGCCCTCGTCGCCTGGCTGTGGTACGGCGGCGGTGACGGGCGAGGCGAGGAGAGCGGCGAGGCGGCGGCCGGCTCGGCCCCGCTGCGGGGCGGCGGCGAGGGGGCCCCGCAAACCGGGGGCGAGGCGGCGGCAGAGGCCGGAGGTACCGAATGGGGAGCGCTGCGGGGGGAGCCGATGCTCGGGGTGGCTCGGTCTGCCCGAGCCTGCCCGGGAGGACTTGGGTTTGCTGCTGCTAAACTTCAGCTGCCTTGCTTTAACCATTCCTGTTTTAATTAAATGTCATTTTTAGAGGATCCGGTGAGCGGTGAGCAGGGGCTGCTGGAGGCCAAGGCTGCTGCCCTGTCCAGCCCTGAGGAGCCAGGAGACGATCCGGCAGCTGTACCGAGGAAAGAGCTTAACCATGTTCAAAGCGGTGGAGTTCCAGGAGAACCTGTGGAGACAGAGGGTGCGGCCGACTCCAGGGAGCATCCCGCAGATACGCATGGCAGCCCGGCAAGCGACCCGAGACCCCAGGTGGGACAGGCAAGAGATGGATGGTGCGTGATGAACGTTCCCGGAGCTTCTGATGCTGTTTGTAAGGACAGGAGTGAGGAGCAGCCGGCTCAGCCAGCTGAGAGTAGGGACTTGGACCATGAAGAGTGGGAAGTTGTTTCTGAACAGCTGGCCTGGGGGGAGGCTGGCAAGAATGGCAGCGTGGAAGACTCGGACAGCAAGGAATGGGAACAGGGAGACTGCCCGGATGCGGACTTGAAAGCGAAGAGGGTTGCAGCTGTGCCCCCCATGGTTCAAAACATCCACGTGACTTTCCGCGTGCACTACTTCACGCACTCTGATGCTCAGCTGATTGGTGTTACTGGTGACCACGAGTGTCTTGGCCAGTGGCACAGCTACGTCCCCCTCAGGTATGACAAAGATGGCTTCTGGTCTGAGTCCATTAGTCTGCCAGTAGACACCAAAGTAGAGTGGAAATTTATCTTGGTGGAGAACGGGAAGGTCAGACGTTGGGAAGAATGCGGTAATAGGACCCTAGTGACTGAACATGAAGATCAAATAGTTCATCAGTGGTGGGGTTACCATTAATGGGATTTTGGAAGCTGCTTACCTAACGGCAAACCTGCTTAGATTATCACAGAGCCCCCAGACTTTACCCCTTCTTCAGTAGGAGACTTCCTCAACTGCAGAGCTCTGCGAATCCCGTACCGAGCCTGGTTAAACTGCATGAGCAGCACATCTCTGCCATTCACTTTACAAGTCATTGGGCAACCAGGAAAATCAACCTGAAATGCGTTCCGAAGATGCGCAAGGTAGGCTGTGAAGGCATGAGCAGCATTCCAAGCAGCTGCCTGTCCAGGTAAATCTGGACCCTGGACTTGAGTTGGTGTTGCTTTGAGTGGGGCTATGGGATGCACCTTTGTACCGCCTGCTTAGGGCTTTTCAGGCATACTAGGAAGTGTGGTTACCTACACTGTAATAGCAACTTAAGTGTTTTAACTTATGTCATGTATTAAGTATACAATAAACACTTTCAGACTGACAGTCTGTTACAACTTGACCAGTGAACTGACTTACTTTAAAAACTTTGATAGAAATGAGTTACTTGACCTGAAATCTCAGTGCTAAAGAATTCCCAAGAAATGGCTGGTGCTTGTTGGAGTTAAAAACCCTCTACTCTCTGCTCTCCAGCAAGCACCTCAGCTCCAATGAAGGCCTGGCAGATAGGTCTCTTCTACTCAGATCATCCTGCTGAGAGGAGAGCAAAGGTCAGAAAGGACTGTCTGGGTTTAATGAATTACTTGGTCTGGGTGGGAGCAGGTTTAAAAAAAACCTGGACTGCTGTGATGGCTAGGGAATAGGATTCTTTCTGAAGCAGTCAGGTGGCATATTCTACCTAGGAACAATACCACAATACTGTTAGCAACTGCTTAGCTTAACTTGTATGGGTTTTTTTTTTTTTTGGTGGTTGTTTTTTTTTTTTTTTTTTTTTTGTGTGTGTGTGTGTGTTTGAAGAATAGGCTTTTCAACACAAATTTATGTTAAGTTGTGGCATTCTTATAAGCAAGATGAAGTAGCCAGCTTCAACCAGTTGGTGTTTTTTTGTATAACAGAAGCAGAAAGTTGCTCTCCTTGCCGGCTTTTTGTATTTTTGGTTACAAATATATGAAATCACTTCAGCAAGCTCTTCTCCTAATGAGGAACATAGCTCTCACTTGCAAATCTCACTTTCCTAGAGTGAACACATGTAGTCTAAAGAGCATAGTTTTCTAAGAGTTCTGCAAGAGCAGAAATTAGCACTTTGTTTTGGAAATGGTTCATGGACATTCAGCTGGTGGGACAAGACTAGATCTGCTGTGAAGAACAAGTGTCTGAAATTTTGTTATTGGGACTTCAGTACCAGCTGTTTCATGAAACAAATCCACTGAGATAGGGCTGGGCTGCCTGCCTCATGCAGGTGTAGCCACAGAAGAGCTAAAGAAAATCTTGGGGGGCAGTGAGGGGAGGATGAAGAGCCAAGATAGACTAAGGCAAATAAACAACTGCACTGGCAAGTTGGAGTCTTTGTGTTCTGATGTTAAACAAGCCTTTCCCAGCTGTTGCTACATGCCAGAGCAACTTGTTCTGTGGGTCAGTTATTTCCACAGGTATTAGCTTTGCTCCCAGGATGTCTTGAGCAACCTGAAGGTTCAGGTGAATTCGTTTCCTTCAAGAGACCTTTTAAAGATGGGAACAAGGTAGGAAATGCGGGTAGGAGTTAAACTCAAGACTAACTTGAGTTTAACTTGAGTAAGCTTATTGTTAACTGCTTGTCCAAGATGAAAAGTACCCCTGTAACTACTTCTGTGTGAGAAATAACGCAGGTCTGGAAGGAATGTGGTATCTTTTCTCTAAAGGGAGGAGATGGAGCTGACAATTTAGCAGGTGGTTGATGCTCCTTCAGTGGTTTGTAAACACACGCACATGTGCGCACACAAGTCCTCAAGTCTCTCAACAGGCAACTAATATGGGACTTAAATGACTTACAACATGAAACTAAAAGGAAAATAAGACATAGGTAGCATGCCCTGGGTTGGAAAATAAATATTTCTATGAGGCTCACTTATTTTTAGGGACTACTGCTTCACTGTTACAAATATATCTGCTGTTTAATTATGACTATGCTTACTGTGTACAAAGAGAAATCTCTTAAGCGTTGTCCATGTGCTCCACCACTGAGGACACAAGCAGTTGTGTGGGTTTCAGTCAGTAACTTAAAGCTCACACAAAAGAGGTAAAATTGCGCTGGAACTCATGGCTTGGTACCTTAATTGCATTTTCTGCACATAGCTTTTCTAACAATAAATGTAAGTAAACAGTATCTCCAATATGCAGAGGTAGAGCTGAAATAAAGGTGATCGTCAGAAATCACGTAAGTCAAAGCAAAGCACTTATTTCAAGCTGTTTAAATTTCTTTTTCCCATTAATGCGAGCTCTTCAAATAGTGAGATACTGTCAACTTAAAAAGCACTTGTCCAACTGCCCCTGCCACTTGAGTGTATTTATACATACACAGGAGGCTTGTCTGAGAAGATTAACTGTGGTATTAGATTAAGATATTCACTAGAAAGCCACTTAACCTACACTAAAATAGATTCTCTAATGCAATGATGAACATGTTTCAAACAGACTAATCCTGAGAAGACTTCTCAAATTGAAAACAATTTTTTTTTTTTTTAATTAAACACTCTGCACTTTGATCCCACAGACAATGCATATAGTCCTTATGATTGCACCTTCCTGCTGAATGTTCAGGCAAGGTTTCTATGAAGACCTGTGCAGCACTTTTGCTATAATCTCTAAATTATTATGCCATTCACATCAGTACTTGCCCAGCAGGGCCTATGCTATGTAAATTAAATGTTACTTGGATGGTGAAAGAACAAGCTCTGGATTTCAGTATTACTGGAGGAGCTGATTAGTATTTTCTCCAGAGATACAGAGGTGATTTCTCATTACTGAACAATCTATTCACTCAAGCATGAAGGTAGATTTAAACAAAGTTGTCTTGCTGCATAAAAATGACTGTGCCAGAGTGGGCTGATACATGTTTAATAGAATATCCTGCCTATGAGACTAGTGAGGCTACATGGGAGAATCAAGTTCTTGTTGACATTCCTATGTGGATGTAACAGCCTAGGCGCCAGCAGCTCTGGATACTGAAAAACAAATAATAAACTGCGTCCCTCACAGCTTGGCAAAGTCAGAAGGACTGTAACCAAAGATCTACCTTTTATTTGCTTAAGCTGCTGACAATAAACTTGACAATGAAATGCGACCTACTCCTATTTGTGAAGTAGTCCGGTGTACAAATGTGCAGTGCTGCCCCTGGATGCTAAGCTGAGCAGACAGGCTGAGGCTGGACGGGGTACTGGGCATAAACCAGTTTAAAGTCACATACACAGACTTGCATTGCAACTTCTTTGCCTCCTATTCACTTTGCAGATACCTCTGCAAAAACCATGCCCATCTCAAGTTCTCTCTGGGAGTTAAACTTACTGTTTGGAGTCTCTCCATGGGATCCCTTCAAAAATTTTGAACTGGTATTAGGTTTGCTCTCTAGGGGGTTGGTTGCCATCTGTGCTGTCCTGCTGTGGTCAAGATGTGCCTAACGTTCCTCCTGCCATCCACCTGCATGACATGGAATAACAAAGCGCTATTTGTGCCACAAAGTCCAGGTTGTTTATAGCTGCTCTACGGCCCACGAGTCTGTGACCCTTTCGCCTCCCCAGGCCAATTCTTTCCCTTCTGCTGGTGGCAGGTAGGGAGGCTGGATGCCAGCACAAGGATGTTAAGCTGCCTTTTTTCCTTGGCAAATGTCCCTTCTCTCTGGCTCTCTGCACCTCTCCACCTGCTGCCTTCCTTTTTCACAGGGCTGCAGTCTTTTAAAACTCTTTTTAGCTTGGCTCTTTGAACACAACTGAGAGTGCGCTTCTCACTGACCTTTTCCAGCCTGCTGGGCTATGGGGGGAATATATGCTCTCATTCTCTACAGCTCACCCCTTTCTTAAGAAAAAATTTGGTAAATCTGCCAAATACGTATAACAAGTCCAAACTGTGATACACAAGCCATCTAAAATGATCCTTTCATTTTCAATACAACCAATTCCTAGAAAAGAGAAGATACCTTTATTAACATTTTGACTAACTTTGCACCACTGCTGCAAAAAATGACAGAATCAGTGGGAAAAATTAGTAGGAAATACAGAAAATTACCTGAATTAAATAAAAATACTGATGACAATAACTCAACAACTCACTAAACTCTTCTTCCCACACAAGATGATCTGAAATCAATAAAAAACCCCTGAGATTTGATCTACTTTGAATATAGTTCTGTAGGTTTAAACTCAACAAAACCAAACTTCTGTCTGTATGGCTTGTGCTTGTGAAGCTGATTTTGCTGAGCCATAGCTACAAATCATTTGGTTTGGCCAAAATCAGGGGTTAGCTCCTTGAATTAAAGCATGGCATTCCATGCTGCCACAAATCCAAGGCAATAATTGCTTTTCAGAAAGCAGGTAATGAGGAAAACCACTAATGCCAGTGAAATTACCCCACTGGCACCTCCTGCTGACCCTGGGGATGGTCTGCTTTTCTGTGCTTGGGTACCCATTTATTGCCGAGGGACATCTTGCCCCTTATTTTCTTAGTTCCTTTTATAGCAAGGACTTTCCTGGTACCAAGCCAGCAGCCTCCGTGACCACCTTCTCAGCCAGCCTTGCTAGATTCTGAAGGGGCAGCGCTATTAATGTGCTCTTCACAGTCCCCAGACAAAAAACACACGGTAAATTCTGGAAAAGTACTCAATTTAGTACGAGTACAAAGTTCTTTCTCCCTTCTCCTTTTTTCAACAAGTATCATGTTCCTTGAGATACTGTCAAACACTAATGAGGCTTTAAACATCAATCTGTTCATCTTATTACTTTGGAATTGGCTAGTCTTTTAACTCTTCTACGGGCAGGAAGTCATTTGTCCGCTGGCGCAAAATCCTCACGTCAGTAGACAAAGGCGCTTTAAAAGTAAATGCATGTATGGCAGGTGTGCTCACACAACTTCC
The DNA here is from genome assembly GCA_009806455.1 of Tetrax tetrax. Lineage (NCBI taxonomy): Eukaryota > Metazoa > Chordata > Aves > Otidiformes > Otididae > Tetrax > Tetrax tetrax. The sequence continues at coordinate 59,510 of WHYT01017044.1, forward strand.
TGTTTCTTACTAAATCTGACACTAGGAATGGTCTTTCAAAACAGTTCTGTTAGGCACTGACAATAAGGGAAGGCTGTCTCTATTGATGACTCAACTGAAGAGCATTTTGCAGACCAACTGAAAGTAACATGCCCAGCTATTTTAGCAAACTTCTTAAGATGGGTGGAGGAGCCTGGCATTTAAGTCATATTACACTGTTAGAAGAAAAAAACCCAGTATAGATTCAAAATGCATTTTTTTTTCTCCACAAGCAGTGGAAATAACATTAAAAAATACCACTTGACGAGTACATTTTGCTTAAAGGAATCATGGTATAGGATGAAATCTGTGCAGTCTTGCAGTCGTATGTGGTTCAACACTTTATCTCAACATTAGCAGGAGCCACGGGCAGGTCTCCTGCTTTTATTGGAAATACTTGGCAGTTCCAGAAGAATCAGAATTTATTGAAGTACTAACATGAAGTATAGAGGAAAGGGAAACCAGTTTATTTAAGAGTGAAAATAAAAAATGCCCAACAAACCATTCCAAAATTAACTTTCTAAAAACCAGGACTTGGAATGGTGTGCAAGATCCAGAACACACAGAAGAAATACTGGAACTTGAAGCAGTCAGCAGTGCCCTGTGGCCGGTGTCCCTCACAGCGCAGCCACTGAAAATGTGTCCCACAGAAAGAGTCTGTAGGTGGATGTATTCCTACTCCTCTGTACATCCCACTCATTTAAAAGTATAATTACCTGTAAAGAGTGTCATGGTTCCAAGCAAGGATTACAAAACGGTAAGAGCTTTTATTATTAATCTTTAAAAATAAAATGTATTTTAAACACAATGTACATACGTGAAAGTAATCACTAATGTATATGGTGTCTTCACTTTGCTAGCTTTTTCTCCTTTTCCTTTGCTTTCTCTGTCTTCACTTCCGCAGTTCTTATAATTGATGACATGGCTGAAAATAGCAGCAAGAAGGGATTATCTGACCACCACCGGATGTTAAAATGATTGAGACTTCGGGTGCAGACACCTGAAGCTTTGTAATATCCTCCTGCACACTACACCGTACTCACCAAGCCCTTATAAATGCAATTTTAGTTTGCAATTCTTTATATGAAGGGCCTTAACAGAAAAGATAAACCTAGTTATACACAAGCACCACCTCATTTGCTTTGTGACGCCAAAGCACCAAATGCTGGAGTAGTGGCAAAATGCTATTAATTTCAGAATCTCTTTTACAGGGCAGTGTGAAATTAATATCTTTGGTCCAATGCTCACTGAAACAGGTTTACTTAGTGTGTACATAAAAGGCTTTCCCCCTTCACTTTTAGATAGTAACTCTTGATACACTGCAGATATGAATGTATCTTTTTATGTGGATATAAAAAACAGGCAAACTGAAGATGTTAATGGATGGCAAAGAATAAAAATGAGAACACTTCCCTTATACTACAATTTGATTAGTTTTACCTAAATGAGGTCACTTGTATGTCCGTGACACGTGTGCACTGTATGATGTGGGGAAATAGTAATTTCCCAGATCTATGCAGCGAAATTTACAGGGGCAAAGGGGATGCAACTGGGATGTGCAATAAGAAAAAGTGCAGAGAAAATAAATGCCATCTCACTTGTCATCCTGCCATCACAGGAGTTCATGAACATTTTACTGGTGAATTCAGAGGGAGCAAGAAGAGAACCTGAAAAGTTCTCCATCGTCACTGTGGTTATCTCAGATTTTTAAAAAGTTGAGGAGAGGATATGTTTCTCAGGCCGCTGCTGGGATACTATGTTTTTGGAGTCTACTGCTGTCAGAGTATCTTTCAGTTTCCATGAAAGTGTTATCAGATTGTTAAAAATTTCATTTAATTGGACATGACAGCACACGAGGACACCCCTGACCACCTGCCATGTTTGAAATGTTAAGGATCTTGAAGCTTATTAGAGTTAAGGGGCTGAGCAGCAGTGCATTGTGGAGTTAATCTAATTATTCTCCTAGGAGCAGGAGAACATAGAAGTGGGTAGGTACTGCTAGTAAAACAGGCACATCTAAACTGACCTTAGACAAAAACACAGGTAGCGCTCTGGCAGGTAACAAGAACAGCTGCTGGAGAGTGTGGGTATTTTTAAATAAAATAGGAATATTTTTGGTAAATTCTGGCACCTTGTTTTTTTATCTGTAATGATTCCACCAGGTTTTGCAGGCTTTCCATCTTCTTCTGTAGCCTTCTAGGTGTAGCCTCACTCATTTCCATGGGCTGAGAAGCTAGTGAGAAAATTATTCATCAATATGTTATCACAGATTACAAGAAAATAACAAACAAAACAAAAAACCCAAAACACAACCCCCAAAAAAAAGAGTGATGCCACTTATCTTTCTGAACTGAGCAATGATCGGCTATTGATTGAAGGTTACAGTTGTGACCTGCTAGATCTCCTGTGGTCTATATGGGAACAGTTTGGGGCACATGTTCCGTTGCAGAGATACCCACGCCACAAAGCCTGCAAGGTCCCTAAAATGAGTGCTATTCAGAACTAAGGCTGATAGCAGGGACAATTGTGTTGCTCTACAGACACAGAAATTTGCATGTACTCACTCGCGTAGCCAATTCAGTGCTTTGATGGGGAAACGGCTCGCACATTTGCGCGCTGCTTAGGAACAGGCATTTCTTACTTGTTAAACATGCATTAAAAATACAGATTAGCTCACAAATATGCGCTTCATCTTTGCACAGCCAGACGGCTGGGGGAAGCAGAGGTCAATGAGCAACGTTAATATTCTAGTCAGGATGAGCGCTCAGCCCAGCTGGTTTAGATACCACTCTGCATAAAGAGAAGATCCTGGTGTCTCTAAAATGCAAACGATGAAGCGACTGAGAAGTCCGCGTTAATAAAATAACAACACGATACAGACATGCTAAAATTAGGTTGAAACTACAGAAGATACCTCACCTGAGAAGCAGGAAACATTAGTCTTTCTGAGCTCCTTGGAGCTGTTAGATTTTTGCCTCTACCAGAACCAGCTTAGAGCTAGGCATGCAGCATCTCTATTACACTCTGACCTGCACTGCTTATGTGCCCTCTAAGAGAAATGGTATTTTAAGACTTTTCAAAATAGAGAAATGTGATGTTTAAAAATGGTATTCAGTAGGTATTATTTGAAAGTCTGGTTGCTTACCTGTTTTTCCTATTTCATATACTCATTTTGGAGTCTTTCTGCCACTTAAATGTAATAAAGCAGTCCTGAGAGCCTGGCTCGCTAGCAAGTAATTAACAGGCTACCTTGAAAATGTTCATTATCCTCACTCCTATTTTGTGATGGAGGAAAGCTTATTTTTATTTGTTAAGAGCTACACAGATGCAGCCTTAGATCAATATTTGCAGTAAAATCCAGAACTTTAAGAAATGTGTTACAGGAACAACAGCAACTGTTACAAATATTAGTATTAGGCAACTGTGTTGCCTGTTACTGCAAATATTGATGTAAAGCATCCCTACAGTCTATTTACCTGAATAAAGGAATTTACCAGTTCTTAAATTTAGTACTATATAGAATTTATCTTCTCTTCTCTTTGTATAATTCATTAATTAGCTGCTATGTTTTACTCACAATTCATTTATCGTAGAAAAAAATCTACTTGAACAGAACTGTTACAGGGTGAAGGCAGACTGATGTACACAAGAACAGGTCACTCTGGGTAAGTGGGCCAGAACAGCTAGCGCGTGCTTTAAAATGAACCATCAGTAAACTATGTTTCAATAAATTTGCATAGTGCAATTGCACTTGCTGGAACCACAACCAGAAGATCAATCCTGTCAGCTGTGTACATTTTGTGAATCCCTATGTTTAGCTACATGAACGGATTCCTTACGCTACGTATTACAAAGGTACATAAAGAAGAAATGCAGTATGAAGTACAAGTACCACAACCAGACTGTGAAAGACTGTACTGGTGAATGATGGTGGGACTCCACTGGTTTCAACAGGATTACTGAACAGCTGAATTTAACCTACAGTTTGTAACTCACTTTCTGTGCTGTCTGGGAAGAGACCCAGACAAGCTCTCTGCATCAGTAAACAAAACCACACTTACTTATCTGGGGGACTGCAGCTGCACTCTCTGGAGTGCCAGCCTTCCTCGCGCACGGTCTGTGCTCTGGTGAGGCACTGCGCCCAGCTGCAAGGTCATCGGGTGGAGAAGTTAACAGCAAGTGTACTGGAGACCTTTCTCTGTATCTCTCCTCCTGAGAGACCTTCTTAGGGGAGGACGTATAGTGAGGGGCTGCTGAGAAG
>WHYT01017044.1:63808-160796 GCA_009806455.1 Tetrax tetrax
ACAGCCAGACGGCTGGGGGAAGCAGAGGTCAATGAGCAACGTTAATATTCTAGTCAGGATGAGCGCTCAGCCCAGCTGGTTTAGATACCACTCTGCATAAAGAGAAGATCCTGGTGTCTCTAAAATACAAACGATGAAGCGACTGAGAAGTCCGCGTTAATAAAATAACAACACGATACAGACATGCTAAAATTAGGTTGAAACTACAGAAGATACCTCACCTGAGAAGCAGGAAACATTAGTCTTTCTGAGCTCCTTGGAGCTGTTAGATTTTTGCCTCTACCAGAACCAGCTTAGAGCTAGGCATGCAGCATCTCTATTACACTCTGACCTGCACTGCTTATGTGCCCTCTAAGAGAAATGGTATTTTAAGACTTTTCAAAATAGAGAAATGTGATGTTTAAAAATGGTATTCAGTAGGTATTATTTGAAAGTCTGGTTGCTTACCTGTTTTTCCTATTTCATATACTCATTTTGGAGTCTTTCTGCCACTTAAATGTAATAAAGCAGTCCTGAGGGCCTGGCTCGCTAGCAAGTAATTAACAGGCCACCTTGAAAATGTTCATTATCCTCACTCCTATTTTGTGATGGAAGTACAAGTACCACAACCATAGACTGTGAAAGACTGTACTGGTGAATGATGGTGGGACTCCACTGGTTTCAACAGGATTACTGAACAGCTGAATTTAACCTACAGTTTGTAACTCACTTTCTGTGCTGTCTGGGAAGAGACCCAGACAAGCTCTCTGCATCAGTAAACAAAACCACACTTACTTATCTGGGGGACTGCAGCTGCACTCTCTGGAGTGCCAGCCTTCCTCGCGCACGGTCTGTGCTCTGGTGAGGCGCTGCGCCCAGCTGCAAGGTCATCGGGTGGAGAAGTTAACAGCAAGTGTACTGGAGACCTTTCTCTGTATCTCTCCTCCTGAGAGACCTTCTTAGGGGAGGACGTATAGTGAGGGGCTGCTGAGAAGATGGATTCACCTCCTAGGAGATATCCAAGCGAAGAGCAGTGAGCACACACCTGAAGAGAAACCCCCGTAACAGCTTTGATGTCCCCTCTCTAACATTTACAGTGTTGGGTTCCCTTCAGTGCACTCTTTCATCCTCTCCGTTCCTTAGTAGCAGCCAAGGCAGCAGGAGACTATAGACCCTCTGCAAAACATCCTTGTTTCTGTTAAAGTGACAGTCTTATGAAGAATGGCCAGTAAACCTGCTTCGGAGAAAGTAAGGCCTGCTTTTTTCTGCTGACTATTCACTTTATGTTTACTTCCAAAACAGCCTGGAAGTATCATAGCTGCTAACAATCCAAGACTCTCCATATGTTACTGCTGACTTGGATCTCATTACTTGGTTATAAGAAGCAGAAAAAACAGTGTTGCTTACACAGGTCTGCTATTTCTTTCCTTTCCAGTAACTGATTGATATGCTTTCAATTCCTGGCAGAAAGAGAGTCGTAAGGAAGAGAGACAAGATATGCACAGAAATATACAATCAATAGATTATGTAACATATTTTCATATGGATGGCACACTGTGTGTGTGTGTGTGTGTTAAAAAAAGAAAAAAAAGGTTGCATGCAACTAATGAAGGGAAGATTTACTACAATTCTCTTTTTCTTCTCATACTCTGTTTCCTTACTCCTGGGATATTTTGAAAATAATTTGGGGGGTTTCTAACCAACTCCCTTTGTTCAACTACTTCTCAAGTCTTCTATATAAAAAACTTGCAGCTATTTTGGAAGGTAGGAACAATCCCTAGGTGCTGCAGTAGGTTTGCTGTAAGTCTGACAGTTAACTACCCAGGAGATTTTCTTTCATACTCAGAAATATAAAAAAAGGACCCATAGTAGTCACTCCTCAGGACAAACAGAGGAGTTCCAGCCTATATCTGAAGCACAGTGGCTTAAATACTAATAGAGAACAATTAAATGTATCAGCATCTGCAGGCAATTCTCACAGAAAATTCGCAGAATGGATAATCTATGGGCAAGAAAACAGAAGGTGGCTAAGACCAGTATCTGCAAACCCTGATGCTCAAAGCCATTATCTCCTTATATGTCTGTTTAGGTTACTAAATTCATGTCACCACATTTTGAAAGGTACTGACCACCCAGTAAGGAAATGAGCAGATTTTGCAATGACCCGATTCCTCTCAAAAGCACATCCATATTTAGGTATCTGAATACAGAATTCAAGAGTCTAAGAATTTGACAAAAAGACTATGGCTATTCATTAATAACTGCCATGGAAGATACCCATTTTTGGCGTGCTCGTATCAGCCTCCGTGGAGCTGGTTTGCAGTAAGATACAGATTTTGCAGTAAATGCAATAGAGACTTTGTAACAGCACCTGCTAAGAGGGATTTGGGTAAATGATCAAAGAAAATATCCTCTATGTTGACTATATTTTTTGTACTATTCTGTAATGTTCCAATTTGACACCAATTTGGCACATGCATCCTCAAATGCGGCCAGTGAAAACTTACCAAGGGATGTAAAGGGCAGGGTAACGTCTTGAGACTGAAGATCTGCAGTAAGCAAGCGTGGAGGATCCCTGCAAGCAAAACAATGACAAAACTTGCATTCTGCAAGTATTATGCTAAGTTTGGGTAACACTAGCTAGCCACAGTGAGACTGTGAAGCTCTCATATGTAATCTCCAGCTCTTTACATGTAAATTAAAACCAAACAAGGTAAATAAGTTCCAGACCTCGCTCTTAGAGGGATGAAAGTACATCACAGCTTTGTTTTGTAATTCCCAGGAAGCTTTTAGCATTATGAATAAAACAATACAAACAAGCTCAGGACTGATGCTGTATTAAAAAAGCCTTAGAAACTGAATCTCAAATGAGTACTTTGAAGAAGCAGTTTACTCAGCTAAGCAGAAGCATTTCTCACCGTCTGAAAGTATCCTTTTCCACGATGCTTTCAGCAGCAGAGTCTCTAGCTGCAGTTTCCCTCCATGGAAAAACATATCATTGTCAAAATCACAGCAAAAGCTGTGCCAATAGCATTGCTCCATTTCACATTTTTACAAGACAAGTTTGTTTTTTATGCAGAGTGCAACAGCAGCCACATTCTGATAGTGAAGAAAAGGCATCATAAAATTGTTACATGAGTTCACGAAAAAAAGTCTATTAGAGTTGGAGTGAATTTAGACTAATGATGCAATGAATGTCTTTGGGAAATAAAGGACTAGATTTTTTATGAATACCGGGTAGTCATAAAAATTGAAAAAAGACAATAAACTTCTGCTTTAGATAACTAATGCCATTGCCATCTTCCCTCCGGTTAGTCACCCGACAGTGCTCCTATTTAGCTTCTTCAGACCAGCTTTTGGTGATTAGGTGCTTTTCAGCTGGTATTTCACCTAATAGTATCAGATGACTACTACAACAAATTCTTGCCTTTTCCAGGTTTGGACCTATGTCTTTTCTCAGGTGCTGTAAATTCTTAGAGTACAGTGGAATTTGACAAAAAATGCAAAGGTGATGAATGCCTTCTGGTAATCCTTCTCACTTGTTTAATGCCAATTCTGTGGTACGTAGGAAACATGAGCACTGGAGATTAAGGACACAAGCCCGGTCAATTAATCTTATACATCACTACTTCACTGAGCTATCTCAGAATTTTGATCTACAAGGAACTTTCTATTCATTATTAGAACATAAACAATTATTTTCTTCCCAGGTTTTAGATCAATTTTGTACAAAAACTCTCTTTATTTCTCCATACATCGTCTGTATCGCCCTACTGTACTCCCTCGATCAGCATCTGTATCTGTGTTGTGACATTTTCAGAAAGGTGACTTCTCACCTCTTGCAAGGATCCAATCGTAGCCTGAAGACAGCAGCGCGTCCTTTACTTGCACCAGCTCTGTGTAGGACGTAGAAAGATGTTAGAACTAGCACTACCAACAGCACTGAAATTGTACTCATGTGCTTTGACAGTCAGCTTTGTATATTCAGGGGTGACTCTGCCATCCTCATTTCAGCTCTGCAAGACAACACTGTTCCAAGTGAGAAAAAATCTCATAAAATCCACATGGCCTGAACCATAAAAGCTTGCAGGCATATGGAGAAAAGAACAGTTACTCCACTGCCACCATAAACAGAGAACATAGGCAATAATGAGATAGTACAGGCTGGAAAAGGACACTGTTGATTGTCGTGCCTCCAAAGGAGTCTATGATAAGGAAAGTCAAGTTAGGAAGAGGTAGTACATTTACTGCTTTAAAAAATCAGACAGGGAGACCAACTTCTGTACAGATCCCTTTTCCAGTTGTGAAATAGGAGCGTCTATATTTAAGCAGTCAAAAATTTGCATGTTGATAACTGGCACATCTTTTGTTCAATAAAAATACCAAGGAAAAGCAGAAAAACCCAGAATACATAGGATATTGGGACTGATGTGATTTTGTTCCACCAGTATGTATTATGGGAGAAGCATCATGGTTCAAATAAACTGGATCCCAATCAAAGTCCATTAATTACATTTTTGTTTATGAAGCATCCTTATGTTCTGGAGTAGAAACATCAGAATTTGCACTGTAATGATTTTTCAACTTCATGTACCACTGTCATTATCACTTCGTAAAAAAATAACTGCGTGTTTAAACGATCAGAGAAGGAATACTTACAGAAAGCAGAAAAAGAAGGAAGGAGTTCTAAATTAAAATAAAGGCAGAAACACCAAAAAACAAGCAATAAAGGCAAACAGTGTAGTCGCTTTCTATTTCTCTACCACCTAAAGCATCCAAGGAACGAGGCAAACAACAGAAGCTCTGGAAGCTTTCAGATTATGTCAGGCTTACTGGTAAACCCAACTTCCTTGCAGAAAGGCATCCTATGCTGCTCCTAATGCAGATAAATGGCCAGATCCTAGTTTCAGTAGACAATACAAGTACACAGCACACAACAGAAATAACAGGATATTACTCTTACATTGTATTCCTCATGGTTGCTAAGGGTGATTTTCTCCCACCATTGCTGTCATCCTTGCCAAGATCCACACTGGGAATGCCATTGTCTGAGCTTGTTATTTCTCGAAGAATCCTCTTTAGATCCTGCAATGGTTCCTCCTTCCAAACGCAAGGCTTGGAAAGTATTCAAAATAAAATTATTCAGTTATCGAAGTTTTTATAAAGGCACTCTATTTTTCAATTCTTACCTATGCTCATCCAAAGTCACATGTTTTCCCCCTCTACTCTTATCTTACCAGTTAGAAACAGGGCAGATTTTTTTTTTTTTTAATTTTAGTTGAGAAGTGGTAGAGGCTAGATCATTATGACTCAAGACTGTCAAAATACTCTCTGACTATGATTGCACTCTTGTCTGGAAAGTTATCTGACAGAAATGCGTAAAGCAACTAAATACGACCAAGGGCGAACATGGCTAACGTTTGCGTTTTGATTAAATGTTGTAAAAAGCTTACGCTATGATTTCAAGGTCAAAAACATTAAAATAAGCCTTTAATTATGAAAGTTTCTGCCCCACCCAATAACGCCATTACCTTTTTCAGTTCTCAGAAGCAATAATCTTTGCTTATGCGACAGCTCTGTTTTCTCCTTTTTAACCTGTGATCCCAGTTATTACTGTAAAGTACACTAACACAGCTCTGAAGACAGAAATACTGGTATAGCCAGGTGTTTCCTAGGCACTCATTTCTCTTACAGCCAAGCTGTCTGCAAATAGAAAGCACCTCATTGTCACAGCTATACTCTGAGATGAAGTGCGATATTACTCTCATCTCACTGATCAGGACTTGAGGCAAAGGCCTGGTTCAAAGAATCATGCTTCCTGTGAAGAACTGGATTTTTCAGACTACTCAGCACTTCACACGTTCAAAGCACTGCTCCCACTGACTTAACGCTTCATCTGTGAATGGAACTGGCTGGAAACATTTTGCTAACGTATTTTTTCATTGAAAGAAAAGTCAGTGGGAATACGCTAGCAGCATATAAACAGAGCTTATATGGAGAACAAATCCTCAGATTCCTAATGGGTCAAAGTGATGCAGAGTCAGATCAAATCCTTCTTCCCCACATTCCGGCTAAGAAACCAGGCTGTAGACCAGCATAGGGTTTCTGTCTCAACTCGGAGCTGCCTCTTTTTTTGTACAGCAATTAGCCATGCCGGAACCAAGAAGATTCAAGCAGACCTTGAAACAAGTTCTCCTACAACCCATTAGGTCCTCACCATGGTGTTACATTAAAAATCAGTCCTTTTTCCTTCTCTAGCCTCCTAAGTATAAAGTGATTAACTCAAAGAAAAGAGAATGAGACTGCCTGATGCTGGAAGGATTTCACAGAATTAACTATCCTTTGCTCTTTGATGTAAATTTTTGTCACCACATCAGAAAGTAAAACAGGAAAATATTATTGAAGAATGTCTGCACTAACTTGTAGTCTCCTACAGATTTTGAGGTAAAAATTAATAAGATCTCTACCAATTTCTGTGGGAGATACATCAGGTCCCTTTTGGAGAATTATACAAAATCTATACAAAATCTTACACCAAAAGATTTTATTTTTTTTTTTGGCAGTGAGAGATTTGGATTGATGTTTTCCATAACGAAAAATTAGAATAATATTAGCATCTAATTTAAATCTATATCTAGATGTACACAAAACAAAAGGAAGGAAGGGCAATGATCTGTCTTTCAGGATAAAATTGGACAGAATCAGTGAAGGCTGGCTTGGAGAAAGATGTAAGTATTAAAAGCTACTACTGGTCAATCAGATGATGAAATTTATCAGAAACTATGTACAAGTCTATTTGCACTGCCAAATATACATGATTTACAGCAAGTAAAGTACTAGCAAAAAAAAAAAAAGGGAAAACCACACTACTTAACAGCTCAGTACCTTCAATTTTAATAGTTCATAAATGGTACTGGCGACAGAACTAAGGTAAGCTCCTACTACCATCTACAGAATTTTTTACTGGCTGTGTGGTTTTTACACATATTTCACAAACCTAAAAAAAAAAATTCTGAAAGGCCATAATGTACAAGAAGCTGCAGAAAATGATTTCACCTTTGGTGGTAACAAATCACTCTTGGATACTACTAAACAAGATGCTCTCCCATTCAGAATTTCCACATTACTTTTAATCTTTGGAACATCCTCGATTTCCGTGCAGGTTCCCGTTTTACGGTAGGTACTCACACGAGAGGCACAGCTGGCCAAGTTCAGGGAAGGTGGCACGACAGCATAGTGCAGGTGGGGAAGAGGCACTATGTGCTGCAGCTTGCCTGAAGCAGAAGCTGACGAGTAGCCTGGGCCCTGCAGCTCCTGTGGAGAAATGTAGCTAAGCAAAGTAAACGGGTATAGATAGCATGTGCTCTGTAACAGGGCATCTCTTTTGGTCAAGTCTTTTATAATACGCAGCACTCAATTCTCAGAACACTTCCTAGTATTTATTAGGCATGCTCAGACATAACCCTTCTACTGACTGAACTGGGTGCAAGAGTGGCAGTTTCATTTATTTTCAGAATTTTAACATAGGCTCTGGAACCATTCAGGTGGAAGACATCTCAGGGCTACCACAAAATTAAACTGTCTCACAGTTCCTGTACCTTTTTCCCCCCACTTGGGTGAATATGAGATTCCCCACCTTTGCCATTGTTCATATGAAGTACTTTTCGTATCGCTTATGTAGATTTGTATTTTGAATATAACATTTAGTTTCTCACTCAAAAATAGCAACTGGGATGGGTCACTAAAATTAACGATAATTTATTATGACAACTACTGTTTGAAGTGCGCCACTCATTTATAGTAGTAGTTTCATTGCAGACTTAATAGTCTATGGTTATAAAAAAGGCAAAGGTAAACAATAATTCTGTCTTAAACTCCTTAGTAAAAATAGAGATTGGACTAAATCTATTGCTCAATAGAAATTCTGGGCTCTGTGACAGAGACACTGGCTTTACATCACTGCATGATTTTCTGTAAACCCTGTCTTTCACTAATGCTATACAGCTCCACAGACGTCCATTACGCCTGTCTTTTTCTGTCCCAGATGCCTCATGACTGTATGTCTCTTTCCTTTGCTAACATTTCTCTTTGCTTCTTAAAAATTATTACTTTTTTTTAGTGCTGCCTTAGCATAATCAAATTAAACTCAGAGCCCTTGTTTCCAGCCTGTATGGGCTTTAAAGTTGCTGGTTTTATTTCAGGATGTGAGTGCCCAAAAGCTTGTTAGTGCTTTCTGTCTTTAACAGTTACACTAGTAAAAGGCATCTCTACAGACCTTGTCTCTCCAACTCATTTTTCATAATAACGCCATGAGCGTTTCTAGCTTCCGTCTGCCCAGGGCCGCAATAAAATGCCGAAGTGTCACTGAATCCAAAGCTTAGCAGCTGAAACACGTGGCCTGATATTCTTGTAACTGGTTGATTTTTTTGTCGCCCTTATTGTAGCACTTCAAACTAACTGAAATTATGGCCATGACTTGTGCATGTAAAAACGGGTTTCAGAACATGAACTTTTTAGTGTACTACACATAAATAGGGTTAAACCTCAAGTCAGGACACAAAGTAAAAGCATCCAACTTCACACCCACATTTCTCAGTAATGTACTCACTTTTATGTCTAAAGTGTGCTGCAGTCTGAAGCGCACAGCTTCTTGCTCCTGACACTGGATTATGCGCTGACATTCTGCAAATTGCTTGGATGCCTGTAAGAGACGATAGAAGAGCGATAAATTCATCTTGCTAACTTTCTGTGGATTACTCTCTTTTGTATTTTCTTTCCAACAAAATAAAATAAATAAGAAACAACAAAGTATGCATAACATATGCTGTATTTATCTACTGCTATCAGTACAGAAACACTGCAAGATGACCAGATGCCTTTCTTGATAGGCTTACAAAAGCAACTGACTGGTTATATGATCCTAGGAGCCGTAATATGCACAGCATAATATCACAGAAGGGAGCTAATCCTGTCAGGGACAGTCCTCGACCTACTGAACACCTCTGGGATTAGAAAATTCAACTGTGCTAATGAGGCAAAACTATACTCAAGGTTTAAAAATAGATGGCTGAAAACATTGTTGACCTGTCTTTGTTAAGATGTGTGAGAAGATCTAATCATGTAGCTGTTTTTCATTAAGTACTTATCAGGACAGCAAGAAGAAGAGAGGAAGCTCTAAGCCAAAGCACAAAAAGAGAGAGACAGACCCTTATGACCTGACTGCTTTTATCATTCTAGCAGAGTTCCCTCTTGGGTTTTAAATTAAAACCTGGCTCTCTTTCTGTGCTACTTTATGACTGCCACTCAGGCATGTGCAGGCTCCCTGAGGCACTGTGGATGTATGGTTACAAGCAGCAGCTTTTTGAACACCTAACTTTGAATCATTGAGTGAGATGTCTAATTACTCTTTATGATGTTTATACAATGGATGCTCTGCAATGGGACATACTAGCATCCTGTGAGACGCCACAGTACAACTTTTATTAACTTCTAAGAACTGTTATTTAGTGCACCGTATGTGCTAGTTTTCAGTGAGCACCTGCCTCCACTGTGTCTCAGCTTCTCTGTCAGTTGGCTAGTACTGTGCACAATGATACATATCACAAAGAAAGTTAGGCTTCCAGCATCAAGCATTTAAAGTAAGAAATGTCACGCCTAAGAGGAGGTATCACTTTTTTTTTTTTTTTAAAGTAATAAAGCAATTTGAGAGCAATACCTTCCATGGAAATTTACATCTTGAAAAGCTTCAATTCTGAGCAGCTGAATAAGACCCTTCCTTCTGGAAGAGCAGCACTCTACCTGTGGGGCACCTGGGATTTACGGGCTAGTCGCACCAAAATGCAGAACCTACCCTTACGAGTCAGGTATGTCAGCAACAGAAACCTCAACTAAAAAAGGCAAATGCAACAACATCATGTTCTTAAAAATTTCCCTCACCCTGAGGGACCCACAGCTGGCTAACTGAGGTCCCAGAAAGGGCTGAGCACGGACAAGCGTGTTGCATCTGTGTGTGCCCATCCGTTCCAGTGGAGCCCCTGTTATCTTGAGTAAGTCTCTCTGGTCAGGGAAAGGAGCTGTGCCAAGAGCCAGTGGAAGGTCTGAAAGGTCAGTCTACTGTCTGGAAGATCAATCTGCTTTAAAATCACTGCAGTTTGTATTTCCTTGAGCTACTAAGGAGTAAATAAAGAATTTAATGAAAATAGAAGCCTTTTACCATTAAAAAAACCCAGAAGATGGTCTTAACTATAGACATCTCTTCAGGTAAGCATCGTACAGCACGTGCGAATAGGACACGCTAACTACAACCTAGGTAAGAGGCCAGACATGTTCTCGTCCCAAGTGACTGCAGAGAGAAGCACCCAGAAGTCTCACTGACCTGAAAGCTATCGAAAATTACCTTCTCAAGGGCTGTCTCCATCTTAGATATTTTTTCCTTCAGACGTTTGTCTTGTGATCTCAGGATGTCCAGTTCCCCAGCAATCCTGGTATTTTCTGCTGTGATATAGCTCAATTCCTGACTTAGTTTACCATTTTCTTTTCTGAGGTAATGCTTCTTCTGGATAAGGAGAAAAGAAGGACAACAAAGTAGGAGTCAAGAATTTCTCACTATTTACATTACACATACTTGTTATCTACAATATTTTTGTCTTTGAAAGACCCAAATTAACCTTTTCAGAAGCTTAGCTACTGCATCTTGCAGAAAGATGCAGCTTTTCAACAAGAAGATAGGAAAAGTACAATTGGACTGGTCCTGATGAAGTAGCATCTCAGATTTTAGATCCATTTTAAAACTGGAATTTTAAGCTTCAGCATCCATAGGATCCAAAGCCAGTAAAGAGCCAGGACAGGTTATAGCGAACAGATACAAATGATTTTTCAGTAAACTCCAGCTACTGGTAACTGAGTGATTTCTTGGTCGCAGAAAATGCTAGAAAGACCTCAATATGCTAGACAGACCTTGACATACAGAGTTTACAACCAGAACTGCAAAGAACTGCCTCAGAAAACAAAGAGAGGAAGCACTGTGGGCCAAATTCAGAAGGATACAGAATGCATTAGTTGACATTTTTAAAAAGAACTGATAGGTAAGAGCTGGATTCTCATTGAAACTAGTACTGTTCTTTCAAAGAGAACAAGTATAAATTAAAATGCGTCTCTATGCAGAAGGTTAATTTATGTTGTGGAGATATTCCCTGATATATGTAAGCAGGAGGACAGGGAAGGTCCCCATTACATCAAGTAAAATTCACTCTGGTCCTTCTTGGGCCACTTGTGCTTTTGGCCATGCATTTCTCCAAAGATAAATTCCCCTCTAGACACAATTAAATATTTTTTTCACAGAGCTCTTGTGACCTTAGCTGCATTTGTCATTGCCTCTTCCAAGAATTTAATCTTGCTCTGTAATGCATCTATCTGTCCTCTCTTGGCTGTGATCTGCTTCTGCATTCCCACTGCAACTTTCATAGCTGTAAAACACAAGGTTAATTCCCAATCAACAACACTGATTACGCATTCTCAGTACAAACAAAAAACTCTGGGAGTCAGTTATCAGCAATATGTTAGAATAAGCAAGTTGAACCAGGATCTTACAGTCACTTATGTGAACCACCCATTAGATTCACCTGGAGTTTTGTCCAAGGTAGTGACACAAGACCCATTACACATACAAGACAAGAAGACAGCATTCCCTGGACATCTGCATAAAGATCACCTGAGAAAACTCAACTCATGGCTCAAGTTTTACAGGACGTAGTAAATGGTAAAATGGTAAAAAATATGTTGTCAGTTGCAATATTGCTTGTTTCACAAAATATCTGGAATATTATTACATCTATTGAAGGATCAATACTTATGAAAATCCTCTTGTTAAAAAGATAAATGTGTGTAATTTTTGGGAAGTTCAATCCATAATTACCATGGCCATCAGATCCCTCCATAGTCTTTAGAGCAGCCCTGGTCCATTCCAGTTCAGCTTGGGTAGATTTCAACTGCGTTTTCAGTCTGTTGGCAGTATTTTCCATCTCCTCAATTTTATCCTGGTAATCCCTCTTCAAATCTTTATATCCCTCTGGTGAGAGTAAGTAAAGATTGAAATTACAGTGACAAAAATTATCATTCTTCTAGAGTAAGAATACTGATTTGCTGCCCCCTCTCTTTAAAGGAGTATTAGATGTGCAGATAGCTAAGATATAAAGCAAATAACACCCACTGCTAACAAATGCACAACTAGTACTTCATTGTCCTGCACGTCAGCAAAAGCTTCTGTTTGGCCAGAAACAAATGTGTTCTTTGGTTGCCTGCCAAAGCAAAATCCACATCTTTGAGTTCCTGCTGCTAGAACCAAATGCATATTGTGACAGTTAAGGGTATTAGGGAGACAGCATCTTGCCTTGGTCATTCTTCTCTCCAGCCACACTTATAACCAGACTCAGGTCTGAATTGATCTAATTTGTCAAGCACTCCCCCGCAACTCTACTTCTCAGCTCTGTTTCTTAAATCTCTCTTCAACTCCTCTTATGTCACCCATACCACTACAAGCCAGCCAGCTGTGAGCTCAGACGCTGCTGACAGCTTGGCCCTAATTCCTCTGTGGTCATTCACTCCGATGAGCCTTTCTTATAGCTTATTCGCTCTGATAGTTCTACGTAAACCTGTCGCAGACCTGCTGTATAAAATCACAGTACCCGTGTAACTCTTACAAAACGAGTTTAGAAGTATAACTGAGTTGTGAAGAAATAAATGTTACCAATGGGTATTTTATATGAGTGTGGAGATGGGTGTGCAGAGGGCAAGCATGTGAACAGTACCATCTGTCTGGCTGCAGTGCAGATTTAACAAAGGATCTCCCTGAATTTTGGTGGTTACCTTTGGTCCAGCCCCTGATTTTCTTTTGTTTCTGTTTTTTTTTTTAAATAGTACCCTGATCGGCTTACCTACACATTATTTGTAAAAACAGAGCTTGGAGTTATAACATAAAGTTTTAAAAATGTTGTAGCAAAACTACAACAAAACAGAAACAAAGTTCCACTGTAATTTGACCATAGATGGTTAATGGGATCCACCAGTGCTCTAAAGTAACACTCAAGAAAAAGTGGTCAAGTTACTGTTCTGGGACTTACTAAATCTGCTTCTCCAGTCCCAAAGCCAGGTGCTTTAAGTACTTTTGCTCAGAGTAGTGAGAGGCTGCTATAAAAATTGTATTCCCATCATTCTGTGCCATAATCCCAAACCATGACTTAGCTCTCTGAAGCCATCTGACCATCCTGTGCCGGCAGGGAACCTTCTGCTGTACCAGCAGCCATATTTGGATTCAGCAAGCAAGCTGCTCTTCTATTTTTAACCCCAGCCCAATTTAGCAGCTGTTGGAGCTGAGCTAAGTCGAGGCTCCCTACCTGCAAGGCCAGCTAGCTCGCTCCGACTGGCTTGGAGTCCGTTCATCAGCTGATCTTTTTCCAGTTTCATATCATTAAGCGCATGGAGCCTCTCAGTGCATGTGTTAACCAGTTTAACCTTCTCCAGTTCCAGCTCGCTTAATTTGGCCTCCACTTCATGTATTCTGGCTTCTTTTTCATCCTTTGCAATCTACTTACATAAAAACCAACAGTAACTGAGTAATAGATATAGTTATATAAAATAACCACAAAGATGCGCCAACTTCAATTGCTTTAGATCTCAGTTGTCAGAGAAGAGTTTGGGGCAAGAAAGCAAAACAGATTAAAACAGACAAATTACTTATGTGAAAATTGCTAATCCAGGCAAACAGGGTACAACACAATCTGATCTGGTGGCTTTACAGCGTGTTTAACCCTACCAGGTGTATATGAAAATTATTTCTGTCCTCTTGTAGTGCTGCCTCCATAGTTGTCATTCCTAACGCTTAACTGTCTTCTCACAGAAGAGGATGAAATTCCCTGTCTGGAGTGTTTTCTTTTTTTCTCTGAAGATGCAGACCTGCATAAGTCTACCATATCCTGTAATTCTTGTCTGAGAAAGAACCAGTTACACACAGTGTCCTCAGTTTGGAATTCCGAGCGCTCACTGTCTGTTATTTCTCAGTAACACTTTGCATTTCTGATTCTGTTACTGGTGTGGACAACCGTGTCACTGAGGACAGCATGTTGTATTCCAGCTTTCACAAACCTTTGGGCAAATGCTTTGCACCAGTGAATTATTCATTTTTGGTGGTAATGTGATAATATTCTTTCCTAACTCTTCTAGTGCTGTTAGGATTCAAGGTACTGACCTGCTTTAAAACCAGAGTATTAGCACATTAAGATACAGACTTAAAAACAGAAAACATTTACTGTCTTACAGAGACATAAATACAGCACCATTTGCACACCTCAAGTTCTTCTGCTTTAAGTTTCCAGTCATTTATTTCTTTTATAAGCTGAGATTTCTCAACTTCCATTGCTCCAGCAGTTTGACTGTGCTGGTCCACAATCTGGGTCATGTTATCAATTTGCTTTTGGAAGATCTCGATAATCCCTTCCTTCTCCAGCAGCTGCAGTCTCAGCGTTTCGCACTCTGACTGCACGTTGCGGAAACAGTCCTCTTGATTCTTTAGATGCTGGAGCTCCTGCATCCTACTGTCAACTTGTGAATGTAGCTTCTTGATTTCATTATTGGTAGCCTCAAGGGCTCTCTCTTTCTCCTCCAGACAGGCTGTCAGGTTTGACACTGTTTTCTCAGCAGCCTCCAAATTGATCTGTTTGGCTGTAAGATCTTCTTGAAGTCTACGGAGTGTTTCCTTGGTTGACTCCAGCTGGACAGTCAAAGAGGAGATTCTTCCAATGCTCTCATTTTTTTCCTTAATTGCAGCCATCTGAATAACAGCAACATAAGGATTGATAAAGAGAAATGATTACTTCTACCTTCAGAATTTCACGTCACATTTGTTTTCTATAGTTCATCTTAAATATCTTATTTTTACAAGAAAATTCCGTCGGCATGGTCTGTTCTATAATGACTATGTAATTCCTCTGGTCCCCTGAAATATCGCTTAGAATATACGGTTTTTAATCATAGAAAATAAAAAATGTTAAATTGATATTAAAAAATTATAAACTGGTAATGTTAGTATAAAATCTAAAGTACTTGGGTCTAAAGAACTTCAAATGTTAAAACTCAACTGACTGGACTGTAAGTTGGAAAAAAAATGTATGTACATTAATAATTTATTACTGATTTTATTCCTCCAGGCAGCAACGTGCACTATTTAAAGCACAAAGTACTGCGACTCAGGAATTGCCAATAGTACAAAATAGAAACAGAAGAAAAGAACTGACTTCCTGGTGGGAGGAAAAGTAACGGATTGAGAAAATGTAGAATGATGTGTGAGGTAGCACAAGCCCATGGTTAGTAGAAAATTAAGGAATTAACTTGATCTTTACTTATAATGCAAAGTTGGTTACCTAACTACAGCTCATTTTTTAGGGGCTGAAGTCCTGAAGAAAGGAGAATGTACTACAAGTCAGTGTCTAGGAATCTGCTTTGTCAGAAGCAATTCTGTCTGACATAGCACTGCATTCAGCTTAGGGTTATAAACACAAACTTCATCTGTTTTCATTAAGTACTACATAAAACAAGGCATTATGAAGGCCTTTAACTTACTAATTATTCTTACAGAAGTGCTCACTACTGAAAATACTACCATCAATAGTTTGTTTGTTACATCTGGCAGCATCAAACTTTCCGGACATTTACAAAATGTTGTTTTGGAGGTTTACCGCCAAAAAATCAAACAAACTATCAGCAAAATCTTCATTTTAGACTAAGGCTTGTATATCAAAAATCAAAATTAAAAATAATGTGTCTACTTCATCATCATCTAAGAGACATGAAGGCTGGCCGGTCAGACTAATAAAAAAAAAACCTGCAAATTCTGACTGCTGTGTATCTATCTGCATTTTTGAAAGGAAAATCTTGGCATTTGAGCTCCAGAGGCCTCCCAACCGTGGTACGCAGTTACAGTACTATCTGAAGTACAGCTCCCAGCCAGTGCACTTCCTACCCCAAACACTACCACGCCGCAGTTGCTCACCAACCTGGCGTTCCATTTGTCTGTGGCATTCAGTCCTCGTTTCCTTCGCGGTGTCTTCCATGCGCTGCAGTTGCATGTTTTTGTGGTCTAGTTCTCTCCTTAGATGGTCAATTGTGATGCTGTTGTCTGTGTTCCGATCCCAAAATCGCTTGTTCTGCTCTTTTTGTAGACTTAGTTCTATCTCTTTTTTATGAAGCTCAGTCTACAAGAAATTATAGTCATCTCCCTCCTTGAATCACATTTAGCATTTTTTTTCTTTCTCTTAACATTAGAAACATTCAATTACATGTTTACATACCTGAAGAGGGACTACTGCACAGATTTACGCTTAGCAGGAGACAGGAATATTGGCTAAACTAGTCTGACGCCTCCTACACATTTTCTTCAAACAAGGCAGTAACTTCAAACTTTATATATTGCTGCTATAATTATTTTGAAGCATGTAACACCTCAACACTGAAGTCTTTCATATCATTTGTATCTATCCCAAAATCAGTATAAGCTACAAAATGAAAAAAAGATTGCATCGTGTCAACATCAAATGAAAAACAATGAAGCGCTACAGTACATGCCAAGGAAAGCTGCTCTTGATAAATACCCATCTTTACCACTACTAAGAATTGTTCCTTGCTTGTTTCATTTCATGCAGCAATTTGTTACAGGTTCTCCAGAGCTTAAATCTTTGCCACCTCAGACATAATCCTAACAGCACATAATTGAAATTATACATAATTAAAAATGTAAATAATAGTAAAAATACTGACATACACGTCAGAGCTACTAATTTCAAAAATATGAATTTAAAATGTGCCCAAACTGAATTATCAATAGGCATTTCTGCTAATCGTAACTTTTTCTGTTAACTATCTGCATATTGTTAAAGTTGAAGTTGTAAATAAGAAGCTCAGAGAATGGCAGAATTGAAAACATGAGTTGAAGACACAGAAGCAAACAGAAACTTAAAATTAGATTCCTAACCTCCAATTATGCAATGATTATTCTGACTCCAGTCTCCTCTATAGCTATGTACAATCTCTAGGAACACTTACACTAACACTCTTGAATAAGAGAACACCATGGAATGAAATAATTTCAACATCTCCTTCAGAAGCACTGTGACACTAACGGGGCAAACA
The DNA here is from genome assembly GCA_009806455.1 of Tetrax tetrax. Classification (NCBI taxonomy): domain Eukaryota; kingdom Metazoa; phylum Chordata; class Aves; order Otidiformes; family Otididae; genus Tetrax; species Tetrax tetrax. The sequence goes on from WHYT01017044.1 coordinate 80,966, forward strand.
AACCTAATGAAATCATGCAAACTAATATCCCAAAATTCAGCCATTCTTACGTAAGAATTTCAATTTCAAAGAATTCAAAATTCTTAAGTAAGAAGCAAAGCAAGGGTAACTATGGTACATGAAGCCAGTTGTGATTAAATCAACCCGACGTGGCAAAATTTTTTTATACTGTATGTTCAATTTGTGAATATTCTCATTCAGTTACAAAGGAATGTTTAGTCCTGTTCGGAAAAATCCCAGAAATGTCTTGCAAAATATGCGTTAAGGGATCGAGGTTGCTTAACAAAGGGATCTAAACTGTGAGGTTAAAGTGAAGGTGGCTCAGCATCGGATTCAAGGATTTTGAATTTATGGCAAAGTTAATCTTAATTCTGAACGTCCTGCATTGCTAATAGCAAAGGCCTTGGGAAAAATTCTTCATATCTGATTTGAATTTCCAGTAAAAAACAACCTTCAAACTTAATTATAAGGGGGGGCTGCTGCACTTTGGAAACAAGCGATGAGCAAATCTGAACATTAGCAGTAAGGAGAGGCTTTTAAAAAGCAAGATTTTTTTCAACACTGTAACTTGTTTTTACCAACAATTGATGAATCTGGTCATTCAGCTTTCCAGATTCTTGGCTGCGTTGATCCTGTTCTGTCTGAGCTTCTATCTCAGAACGAGCTAGGTGCAACTGCTTCTCAAGATAATCGACCTAGAATAAAGACAAATATTCATTATTATCTTAATGTATTCTATTTTAAATAGTACATTGGATTTCTTCTAGTTTTCTTCTAGGACTCAAAAGAAGTCTAAATGTCATCTTTTGGCTCAGTGGAGTCATACTCTAGAGGTATTCAGAATTGTGTTGTCTTCTTTTAGTGATTAAGCTCAATTTCATTGCAGTTCCGAAGAATGAATTGGCTTCCACCCTGAACCACAGTTCTTCAGAAATTCCCTACCTATACCGTAAACATGGAATGGATTGGAAAAAGAGTCACTTTAGAAAAAAAAAAAAAAACAAGCTCCTTGCTTGATTTGCAGCACTTCCAGTTAGAAAAGCCAATATAATGTAAATATAAGTACAAGGCAATTTATATGGAATCATTCGGTGAGAAAATACATGAAATCTCCTACAGTGCTCTTCTAATAAACACTTTAGGATCTGCAAGCTCTCTTTTGGCTAACACCAAAATCTGGGCATTTCCCTTCTACTTCCTTAAGCAGAAGGACATTAGCAGGGCTTTGTCTTCCTATGATTGCCTGAGGTCCTTTTTGAAAGGGGCTTCTCTCATCCTGTAGAGCCGTCCATCAGATGGAAGAATGTCAGTAACTCCTAGATTACCTCTCCCTGAAATCCTCCTTACACAACTACTCCGTATTTCCACAGAAAATCTAAGCCTGAAGGACCCCCTGTACAGAGCTCAACGACTGTGTACAACGTTATCAATATGGCTTTCACAGTGACAGAAAGCGCTGGCTCACACAGGGCCTTTCCTGCACAATTAATTAGGGAGAATTTGGTCTCAAGCATATATTCAGCCAAATTCACTTTGTGTTTAATGATACAGTGAAGTTCTTCCGAGGCACCTAGGTGTAAAAGCAGGTTTTACGTAGCTAAGGCAGGGAGGTATATTTCTTCACTATGAATACATTAAGAAATCTACGCGCAAACGTGTTTTGCTCCAGTGGTAGTCACTTTCTCTGAAGGGATGCACCTTCTGGCAGTCTATGCGATGAAGGACCAGTCTGTGACACTTTTAAATAAAGATACTAACATAGGCATATCCAAACAGAACACCTAGGTGTCTACTTTTAAACTCACTAAGTAAAGTATCAGGTTTTCTGACTGCTGAAACTATCTGGTATCAACTACTTACACCAGCTTTAGTTTTCACCTACTCCCCAGAAAATTATAGCTCCTGAAGTGTTTTCCTACCAGAGAAGCTGCAGAGAAATGCTTGTAAGAGAGAGATACACAGTTGTAAAAGCTTTATTTAGATTCTCCCTCGCACCTTCCCAGGAACGACTCCACGTACCAGTCAGAGATCAAATGACAACCAGCTATCAGCTTGTCTCTCACTAAAATCTGCCTTAGCACTTCAGTGCGTTACACTTCCTACTCAAGTGCAATTTTTATCGGACCAAGTAGTACATTCTTTTATGATATACAAAACCAACATTTTCTCAGGTTGGTGGACTGTGGAAAATAGCCTCAAATTGATATCCAGTTTCCAATTTTATATCAGTTATAAGGTAAACATTATGAAAGGGAACGTGCCTAAGCAATATGCACTACAGTTACAGCTATATACGTGATACGACCTCGCACTGTGCACTGCATGATTTAGAACAAAAGAATTCATGTAAATAGACCTAGCGTGAAAAGCATACCATATATTGTCCTCTTCCTTGAGGATGAAATACAGTAACGGAGAGTAATTTACAAATTCTCCCTAGTTCACTTATGATGCTGGAAAAAGTTACTTTTGGAACTGACTAGTGTGAATTTTGGTACATGTGAATCAATGGAATTTGTAAAAGTGGAAACCTACAGAAATGATAAACACAAGGTCCTTCCTGCTCCGCTTTACAGTGCAAGCACACGTACAGCATGGCTCCCCAGGCTTGACGTGCACATCCCTGCCATTCCATTCTGGATCAGACACTATCAGCTCTGCCAAACTTCACGGCGCTCCTGTGACTTGAACTTTCCCTTTCCAATAGTACGTATGAGAAGGATGCCTAAATCCTCACAACCTGTAACCTAAGCTGGATTTGGATCCATCAAGCATTTCTCCATAGGTCGGCTCCACTACTTTTTAAAGGCAGCGGAGAGCAACTGTTTTCAGGTCATTCTCTAAAGAAAACATGAACTATCTTTCACCAAAAATAAGAAAGAATTTAAAGACCTTCAGCTTGTTTGTAAAATTGCAATCCAAGGCAGTGAAATAAGTGAAAGACGCAGCAGACAGGATATGGGAACAGGACATAAAATGCTGCAGTTAGTGGCACAGCAGAGATTCTGAGGTGGAACTGTAAGAAGTTCTCTCCATTTGTCTCAGTAACTCCCTGCTGTAACACCTTAATGTGATTAAGAAATGGTTTGAACACACAGGTGCTGGCCACCCTGTCTTTTTTGCCTGTACTACATCCTGCTGATAAGAAGCCTTCGGATTTCAGTGGATGTTAAAGATTCTTAACTCACAATGGGGCATCTCTTGGCACCCGAATGCTTCTCCAGTGCTGCTGTAATCTCTGTGGTTTTCCCATCCTTGCACTTACCAAGACAAAAATACCAAAGAATTTTTCCGGGCAGTATGATTTAAATAAGAAGTTATTTTTACCACCTGTTTTTCATTGATAAATTCTCTAGTGGTATAGGGGAACAATGTTCTTGTTCTGCATGTGCAAGTGCTGTTTATAGTGCAGAATCATTTTATGTATTTTCAAAAGGCATCATTTATGGTATGTTCTCAATGCATTTGTCAAAACTATTTTGTGTTCAAAAAGTTTTGCAAAGTTATTTTTTGTTAGAGAAAGACAACTTTTTCTTAAAAATAATACAAACAAATAGAGTTAAGGATGATGCAATTTATCACATTGTCCATGCAGTTTTTCTGAAGCAATCCCTTAACAAAAGGCTTTCCTTACGTATCCAGAACATTTAAGATACCCACATACCCAGTTTCATTAGCGCTAACGCTAACACACAAATCCACACACACCTTGTCTTCATACATCCTCTTTGCTTCTTGTAATTCAGAACGCAGCTGGGAAACTGTAGATTCCAGGTGACTAACTTGATGTGCTTGCACTGCATTTTGGTTTCTTGTTTGTTCTCTAAAAATGTTTTAAGTGGAGAAATTAGAAATTGTAAGAACCATGACAGTGTGAAACATTTGTGGTTGTTTTCACTGCAATCAGTATAACCACTGAAACTTACAGTTTGAAGCATGATTATCACGTACAGTGGGATCACATAGAATTACACCTTCTTACTGGTTAGATTTGCTCTCTGATATCTATTTTGTATAAAATCACAAAAATTGAAATCTTGATGCTTTTTACTCCTGATTATAACTCATTTACTCTCAAGCAAGTTCTAAGAAAGCTAAGTCTGCTTTCAAATACTCCCCAACTATTTTACAAGCAGAAGCGAGAAGCATTTTGAGATCAGCTATTCAGACTCAACTACGCAAGTCAGATATTAATGCACACTGGTATCTAAATTTCATCTTAAGTCTGCATGGCATGTCCTCAGTGGCCAGTGAGAACTAGTGTCTTTTACTCTCACTCAGTTGTTACCAAAGTCAATAGAACCAACATAGCTATTTAGCTCAAATGAAAATTACCCTTTTTTTTTCTGTAAATTACTGTTCATTACTTTGGCACATACATGCAAACAACCCAACTGTTTACCCATTCTCATTTGTGATTCAACCCATAATGCTGCTGGAAATAAATTTTCTACCCGAATCCACAGAGCATTTAGAAGGCAAAGGACATGGTGCAATGCAGCCACCTAAAACTGCACTCAGCCATGTACTCTTTATCCCTTAACTCCAGCCACGCACTCTCTGCAGAAACTGCTCACAACTCGGCTAACAGACTCACCATTCCAAAAGCTGGTGGCAAGAACAGAGCTGACAGCTCGAGCCAGTTCGAACTCCCACTAACTTTGCTGGCCTTACTCTTCTTCTGAACCGCAGCAGCCTGAGGAGAGAACCAGCCCAAGTCCCCTGATTCTTGGAGTTTGCCTAATGCCTGGCTGGTTTGCCTCTCCTCTACGTAGCATGCTTTAATGTTTTGTGGGTTTTTCTCCCTGTTTTTTTCTTCGTAATTTATGCAAGGACTGCTTACCTCTTTAAACAAACACGCTAAGAAACCAAAAGTATAGGGCAGAGAGCATACCAGCAGCACAAACGTTCTCTCAAATTAAGGTTACTCTTAACATTTTCTACACTATAATAAAAAACATTCTGAATTATCTCCATCTGGCTGTGGATACTATTTCTATTGCTGCGCGCACTGTTAGCTTTATCAGTTAGTGCTGCCACCTCCTGTTCATGCTCACTTACTAGCTGCTCGATCCTGTTTCAAAAAGAAAATGCTGGTTATAATTGTAGTCTTGGCAAACAGTAACTTTTCCACTGAAAAGGTAACGGCATTTTTCAGTAGTCAGAAACACAATCATTTTGATGTTCTACTGTGAATGAAAACTACGTATCGCGTTATCAACTCTTTTATTTTGAACAGGTTACTGTATAATTCAGGTGGATAGCTGGGGAAATAAGGACTTCTTGAACAAGGAAGGACAAAGGTCTTAGCAAAATCAGTAAGAAAAAGCTGATGTAACCACCCAAGTGATTACTTTCAATCTTTTCTTTTAACAGTTAAATTAGTCTCCCAACAAATTCTAGATGTCTATTTAAGAGATCAATCACACTTAGGAAAGTAAGGTGTACAGATTGTTCCAAAGTAGTATTTTTTGAGGCAGTGAATAAAACAGGAAACCGCCAGCATGGAAGGAAAAAGCAGTAGAAAGTAAAGAGCAATTAAACAACTGGAATGGAACAATTAAGCTCTCAAAAACATTGCTTATTGCCCCCCAGCCACTCCATCCCCCTATTATCATTACAATCAGAAAATAATTATCTGTGGAACATGGTGAAAAAATATCTATTTATGTTTTATGAATAAATAAATGGAGAACAGGTACCTATTTTGACATTGCTGAAGCAGAAGTTGGTTTTGGGTCTGTGAATCTTTTTTCAATGACTCAAGTTCTTCTTCCACCTATTGTGAAAAGACAGTCTAAACAGTAGTTTTCAAAGCGCAATTTCCTTCCTTTTGCTTCCACCTTGAACTGCGAAAACGTGCACAACAGAGGTTAAATTCCAGCAAAAAACCCAATCTCAAGTTGGGGACAGTGTAAAAAGCCGGCATACCGCCACCTGCCACCTTAATCGCAAAGTAGCACTTGTACCTCTTTATGCCATAATCATTTTATTAGGCCAGGTTAGGTGGGAGCTCACGGAGTTTTCAAAAACATTTTCTAAAACAAAACAGAACACAGAGTGCTGGAAGGAAAAGTAGCACTTTCTTTACATACCAGGGAAACCTTTTCTTTGAGGTACGACACCTCAGAGTCTAAATCTCGCAGGACGTCAGCAAATGCTGTGCTCGTGTTGTGGATGTGTAGGGCAGTAAAATTCTCATGCTCATGGAGTTTCTTGCCTGTGGTTTCTTTGTAGTCCATTAGGATGCCACGCAGTTCCAGAAGTACCTCCTCATGGCTGTGTACCATCTTTTTCAGACGCTCAGCCTGGCTGTCAGCCGCCCTCAGCATCTCCTCCTTCAGTTGGTTGGCAGCTTCCAGCTCTTGAATAGTATTTTTTAGCTGTATTTTAACAATCTCTTGGCTCTGGGATTCCTTTTGTCTGAATTTGGAAACCAAAGAATTTAAAAAACAGGATTCACAACACGGATTTTTACTTTGACTAATAGGTGTAATACTTACGTTGATTAACTGCTGTTTTTTACAACTACATAATAACTCGTTTTCCAAACCAAAGTGCCGTAGTCTCATTGTCTTGATTTCTGAGGGCAAGTTTCTCACTGAGGAGAACTGGTGTGCCTCTCAGAGCTCGTATATACATGCTCCACAATACATTTGTCTTGGCCTTCATACCTGGTATCCTGAAGCGCATCTCTTTCCAACTGCACTTTCTTCAGTTTGGTCTGCAAATCAGCAACGATCAGTCTTAAACTGATTTTCTGTTGCTCATGTAGCTCAGTGGTCTAAAGGGAAAAGAAAGAAACAACCAAGCTAAACCAACCAAAATACTCAACACACAACCTAAAAAACTGAGGCTGCGAGCAGCACAGGTATGGGAATTAAGAGATTACTTTTGTTTCTATTATTTATTTATTTTTTAAATATTTCTTAGTTTACTTATATTTCTTTAAAATATAACTTAGTTAACTGTGCTGCGCTGGACTGACTATGCGTGGAACGCCATCCCAGGGATTGTGCCAATGACATTATTACCCATCGCCTATTTCTGTCTGTCAAATGACATGTGGGAATCATGACGGCCAAGCACCACTTACAGCAGCCAAGAGGCTGCTCAAAATAGTGCTTGCAAAACCGTCCAAGGACTCAGCAATAACAAAAACAACAACAGCTCATCTATACTTCAAAAGCAGCCCCAAATTTGCAACTCACCTCATTCAGCCTCTTCTGCACATCTCTACCTTTCTGCCAGTATTCTTCCAGAATGGTTTCCATGTGTTCTTTGCCAGCAACACCCATGTTTTTTTTCTCAGACTCACTATGTATTTCATATTTGGAACAGAAGACACTACTGAGTGGACTGCTACCAGTACTAGAAGAGGCTGAGTTTTCCATCACTGTGCTGAGAATGGAAGAAGCTAAAACATTCTGGTTTCCGAGAAAAGGGCTAGCAGCACCTGAAAGGCAGATCAAATTGAGCGCTGAAACAGGAGTCGTTACACGAGAATAAACAGTTATCTGTACAAACTGGGCTGTCAGTGTCTATCTACCCATAGTAAAACCTAGGAATCGTCTTTTCTAAGGACAACAAACCCAGCCAGTTTCAGGATTGCACACTGGGTGGGGAATGCCACAACTTTCAGAGGAGAACTCTTCAAAACTGCTCTGCCTTTACCTTGGGCTTCCATCAACGGGAGCTGTTCAAGATGGAGGACCTAAGGAAGATTCAACTTGAAACATGAAATATGAACTTACGAGCATCCCTTCTAAATCATGTAATAGTGTGCAATGTTTACAGTAATTTAATCCCGAATCTCGTTCTGTAATCCGTTTAATACTTGCCCACACTAGGCATATTGCCACTTGGTAAAGATTCCTCATGACTCAAAGAAGGTGCTGTTGATTCCACTGGGAATTTGGTGGCTTCTTCATGGAGTTTCAGAGCCTCTTTTGCTTGTCTTTCCAGTGTCTCCCTGCAGAATAGCACATAGAAACATTTGCTGAAAAGGTAGGACCGAATACAGAAGAGTACTCAACCGTGCCGCGTCACAAATACAACTTGAAATGAACAACTGAAAAGAAAAATGAAATTAAAGAATTTATTGGTAACACTGTTTTATTTTCCTGGTTTGCACTTATATGTGGCAACACAGTGTCACATCTTCAACAACTGCAGCTCCACCGTGGTCAACTGAACTATTGTGTTTTGCAACTAGCAGACATAATGTATAAAAGTCGAAACAAGTAAAATAACACTTCATCAAACGAACAGAACTAAATTGCTTTACCTTCTGAAAAGGAATTTCCTTTTATTTCCACGCTTTTCTCCTAGCTGGACAGTAAAATGCTACCTTACTGACACAAAACTTTAACTATATACTCAATTAAACCCACAGAAATCTGTCAAATACTTCGTGTGCAGACATAATAAGAAACATCTCAGAAAACCTGTAGAATCAGCTACGTGTTTGGTTATATAAAACCTTGAGTGCGGAAGGAAGCAAACGTGCAGATTTATACCACCTTATTTTATTGGAACTGATCAGGCAACAGATCATTTCCTACATCTCTAGGGGACTGGGGAATGTGTGTGTGCAAAGAAAGGAGACAGATAAGGAAAAAGAAAAGGCAAAAGGAATTTTTCTGACTGAAAGAGAAGAAATCCAGTCCAAGTGAGAGTAATAGGCAAGTTTTGGCAGTCCACCTATAAGCTGTAAATAGAAGAAAGCTAAAAGGAAACATGAAGAAAAAATAGCTGAGGGACAAAGCAGACCCTGAAATTACAGAAAAATATTTTAAGTTGCAAGTCTACAGGTGAGGGAGGAACATGAGATCCGCAAGGAGAGCAGCTGCCTGTCATTTAGCATCAGTACTGTTGTGTGTGCACAGCAGGACTGTGACATTCACAAATGACCCAATTACAACACACACGGCTGATTTCTGTCTACACAGCACTTTTTTTTTTCACAATACAATGCAACAAGTCTCTGTGTCTGTGCAATGCACTTATTATGCTGCCTCTCTGCGTTTGTATTCACGTATCCTGATAAACCTGGATTTTCGTTCTACAACAGTACTGATAAAAAACATTAGAGGACATAGATTAAAATAGAGCTGCAGAACATGGGAAAAAGCATCCTGAGGAATCTGTTACCCTGATAGTGGGAAGAAGCAGCATCAGCCACAGGCAAGGGTGGAGGTTCTGTCAACCCTCCCCTGTTATTGTGGAGTATAACCTAAATGCGTAAACAGGTTAAAACAACTAGACAAATCCCCAGGACTAATAAACTTGACAGCTGGGACAGACACTCAGATTCCGTAAATCTTTACATTCTAATTCCCTGGACGCTGAGATACTGAGGTTTACTAAGCAAAAGTATCACTTTTCCCTGACCATTTTTCTAAGCATCTGCCACTACGCTCTGTTGCAATAAGCACAGTGGTAAGATGACATCAGTTTGACCCATCAGTCTGAGCGAATCAGTAAATCAAAGCTTTAGAAAGAAAACCACCATCTCCATTCTTCTCAGTCAGCCATTAGTTTTCAAACTCATTAATGATCCTTCTTTGGGAGAAGCTGTCAAATATTACATACCAACTGTGTATAAAAATCACTAAATCCAAGCACCACCTCTGAGAAAAAAAAATAATCACTCAAGACAGTAAAATCATTGAATTTCACAAGTGTCACTTTTCCAGTGCTGAATGATTCTGAATCTAATAGTAGGCAGAATCCTGGACCCCTGCAAATTAATTATCAAAGGGCAGTACTACATCCTGCTATTTGTGCAGAAACCCCTTAGCCAGCAGGAAGAACTCATTCCATCATGTTTAAAAATGAAGCTATTATCCTGGCACACGAATTACAACAATCAGTGTAATTCAACCTTCACAGCAGAGTGCCTTGGGCACCCACAGCCTTCACTTTTGTGTTCACATCTTTCCTGTTATACTAGTGTAAGAGACCACAGCTTAGGAATCTGTTGGCTTCCATTTTCAGTGAGTGTACTGTAACCACAGATAGCGGGTACAGGAATTTCTCTAGTAACAAACAAAACCTGTGCACTACCTTAACTCCTGGATATTCTTGCTTGTTGCAACAGCGCTTGTGAATAAAAAGATCTGTTCTTATTTTCTAATATATTAAGAATCAAGTTTATGCAATAAAAAAATGAATTTGGCCCACTTTATTTTAATATTGCAAGAGGAACTAAAGGATATTGAGTGAGACAGTTTCTCTTCTTTTTGAAGTCATATGCTTTGTCTTGTCAGGACAAATGCAGATGCAGGCATTTATTGGGTACTTATTAGCATTCCTTGTTAAGTTTTTCAACAACAATTAAGCGATAAGTTATATACACTATGGCTTTCCTACGATGTTTCAAGATACAGATTTTTTTCTACAAGAAACAAGATGATATTTCTATAAATGCCTGCCTTGATCTCATCTACAACTGTTGTCTATCCCCATCTGTTTTATTAAAGCCAAATGGACTTTTTCCTCTCAGAAGTGCTTCTGGAGGTACCCTCAAAAGAAAAGAAAAACTGAAATCTGGGGTGAGCCCAAGGTGGGCAAGTCTGGACTTGTATGTCGTGAGGGGAGTGATTGCTATTAATAGCCCTTACGGAACAAGTCTGAATCTTTTCCTCAGGGTAGGGGGGAAAAAATTAAAAAAAAAAAAAGAAAAATGAAGAAAAATTTATTGCTCAGGAGTAGCTTTGATCCAGATGGTATTTGATGGGGTTTTACTTGCGTTATTTGGATTTTCCTGGATGACTGGTCTACTGGAAGACATGGGACTACACTGTAAATCAAGAGACAACTGCAGTATCGAGTACCAGAAAAACTCCTTTTACAGGAAAACATCGCTTCCAACGCTCACACACCAGCCCCTGGAAGCTCAACTGCGCCACGACAGGACCATTTTTCCCTAAACCGGGAAGGACCCCGTCCCTCCCCACCCCGCGTTTTCCGGGCGGCGAAGGGGGACGAAGCCGCCGGCGACAGCGGCGCGGACGGGGCGGAGCGCCGCCAAGATGTCCGCCGCGTGCGGCCACCTGCCCTTCGGTGGCGGGAAACGAGGGAGTCCCTGAGCGTCCCGACCGGCCTCTCCCGCCCGCACAGGTCTGTGGCGAAGTCCCTCTCGCCTCCATAAACCCTCCACACCTCCGCTTCCACGGGCTTTTTACCTCATCGAGGCGCGCACCCGCTACTGCCTTCCCAGAGAGGCTGATCCCTCAGGGTGAGGAGAACCGCCTCGCCCCTTCTCCGGTCTCCTCCCCGGGAAGGGGCCTTCCCGCGGCTGCCACCCGATCCTCCGGGAGCCGCCCGCGTCCTCACAGCGCGGCCTCGGGGCAGACAGGGCCCGCGCAGCCCCGGCATCGTCCCCGCTCCTTTCCCGCCCCAGCGCTCAGCCCCAAAATGGCCGCTCACGTCTGCCCCCCTGAGGCTGTGGGCACAGGTGGCGTTTAGGTGGCTTCAGGGCCGCTGGGTTTTAATGGCGGGGGATTTAACGATGTGTTTGAGACTGGAGATAAAAATCCTTTCATAGAGGGATCATTTTCCTTGATATTTGTCCAGCAAAGTAACATATTTGAGGAGATGACCATGAGCTAAATAAAAGCAGAAGTTTAGGGTGAGGGGGTTTCCTCCTGCCAGAGAAAAGGCTAGAGGGCAAAAAGCCTCCTGCTAAAAATCCAGTTCAGAAATAAAAATGAAAATCTTATTTTTACACTGATGTCTCCAGAGATTAAATGTTTTTTAATTCCCAAAGGTGATCGTGTGACTGGTATTTTCATTTCTTGCTGAGTGGGTGCAGAGTCAAGAGATAATCGCTTTACTTCAGCAAGGAAAATGATGTGGCTAACTGTCCCATTTTGGATTTTGATTTCAGGAGTGAACAAGCAGACATCAACAGGTCGTTCCTCTTTTCGAATTAGTCACAATAACAGCCAACAGCTTATAGCAGACAAACCATGTTACAAGTTTCCAGGAAGAGGTGTATGAACTGGGCCGAAAACAAAATCATCAGATGGACTGGACAACTTCAGTCTCAGGAGACCTGACTAAGAAGAAAAACACATAACCGTTCCTCAACAGAGAACACGCCACTTTAATTTATAAGAGAAGAAAACCATTCACCTAGTGCTAAAAAACAAGCCAAAAGTCAAAAGAATAAAAGTGGTCTTAAGTGGACTTTTTCAGACTGAGGGAAGAAAAGAATTACCTAGCTGAAAATAGATCTCTGGTTTCCACTCTCCTAGCTGCACCGTGCTCCGGAATTGCCAATGCATCAGCAGGAAAAAACAAACGCAGAGGACAGAAAACAGCTCAAGGAAAGCAAGACTTTTATTGCGCCACCAGGAAAATGAGGCAGCACTAAAAAGATATATTTATCTTCTATCTACAGAGAAAAGAAGCAAAGGAGTTTATAGGTAAGTATGCTTTACAACATCCCAAAGCTAGATTTCAATGCTCAAATAGTCTCAGGTGTTAACAAAGCATGAAAACTTATCCGGGAGGCGGCCTGCACCTACCTCTGACAGACACTGGTGAGGTTTGTTTCTCCTGTATTTTGGACGGCGCTCTGAGGTTTTGCTTCTTGCTGTGGGGCTGGGAAAGGAGGGGGACACCGAGTATCTCGCATTCGCTCCTGCTTTTCCCGTGCTGGGGGCTGTGCACCCAGCTCCCAAACCCCTCCAGAACCGTTGGGAGCCACCTGCCCCTACTCCAGCCCCTCTGCCAGACTCGGTAGCCTTGGGAACAAACTCCTCCTCTGGAGCAGATCATGTGCATGAGGGGAGCCAATAAACACCGCATCCATTGCTTGATTTCTCCGCAAAGTGTCATTCATAGTCCGGCCTCAGCGGGAAACTTGATAGTTTTTCCCCATCGGGGCCGTGGCAGGGTGCTTTCTGCTGAGCATTACTTCTGGAAGCTGGTGCCTTTTTTGTCTGGTGTTTCGTGAGTGTCCAGGTCCTCAGCACCCCAGCCTCTTTGCTACTTCCCTGTGCCACTCCTGAAACACCAGTTACATCCTAGGGACAGAATAACTCTTTTAGAGTGCAATTCTTGAGTAACTTTGCTCCTCTTTTAGGTGTATCTCCATGAAGAAAAATCCAGGAATCTCCACAGGTTTGCCAGCAAGATGCAAATATAATTTTTTTTGTGTTTAAAACAATCAGTTCCTCTCACAGAGAGGGCTGTGAGCTGCACAGGGAGGATATAAGTTCAGAGGAAGGTAATGGAGTGTAATTTATGCCCCCAAAGACTATACTTTTTAAATACTTGGGCCATACCCACCAGCCATTTCAGATTTGGTTAAAGGTATTAATAATGGCTTTAACTTTTAAACAATCATCTTGCTTCTGAGGGGAAAAGCCCCCCAGGAAATTAATCTGTCTGAACCTTCCTTGTTTCTTCCTTTGCCACATATCAAACATAAAGGTCTACAGAATCTGCCCAGCTCTTTACAGGATGAGCTCAGACACAGGGCTGCATCATCACTGCATCGCTTGCTGCGACATCTGGCCTTACAGTAAGAGCATCTGGCCGTGGTGCCTCAGGTGACTTTAGCTGTAATCTGTCTTGCAAGAAACAATTGCAAGAAATAGCTCGGCACAGCAACCTCTGATCGCAGCAGATGGGTATATCTAAAAGCTGTCCAGTTGTGGAAACAGCCTGCTAAGATAGAGATAAATGCTACACAACTGTTCAATTGAATGAGGACATGGCAGTGTGTTGTGCTTCTCTTTTTTTTTCCTAAGTGTGTAACTGAGTCTCCACAAAGGAAACTCCTTTAGGATTGTATAACAACAACTTATATGGTGTAAGGTTTTTTGATTCCTGGTTCCTGATTCAAACTCTTGTTTCAGCATGGGATTCTCTGTGCATTACATCAGATAGGTGAAAATTCAGATGCAGAGAGAAAATCTGCAATTCTGAATTCAGATAGTCTGAATTCACCTCCTTCAGTTGTGAGAGCACTTGTGCTCCCCTTAGAGGGATAGATCTATTCCTCACCTTGGCTTGTGGCTTTTCAGTTTGCTTTGAGTAGCGGAGGGACCCAGAGCTATTTTGTGCCAGAGGCAATATTATACGGAGAGGTTTTTTTATGTTCACCAAAGAAAATTCTTTCTTTTCAGACTTCAAAGACAAGTGCCTTTTCCAACACAAAAAAAGGATGCAGATTCATGGATTTTGCATCTTACTTCTGTTTTTCTCACTCTCAGATCTCTGCCTTTCCCTTTCTCTGTCTGATTTTTCATATTTTACTTAAGGCTTGTCCAGAAAAGCAGGCTTATTTTGTAGCCTGGAAGGAGGATGAACTCAAATCCAACCTGGAATCTAAGCAGAGCTTCCCTGTGTAACCCTAGCAATGTCTCTCTAGAAACAAATTTTGAACGTTGATAGTTGACTGCAATCCCTTTGAGGCCATACTGAGTCTTAACGTATGTTCCTTCCTGTAATTTATTCTTTTAGATAAAAGACTTAACATTTTAGATGCAAGAGTTAACATTTTACAGAGCTGAGTGGATGGATATGTTACAGTCAGCTCAAGCAGATTGGAGGTAAGTATAGAAAAGCAGTATTTTCTATTTTCTGGTTTTTAATTTTTTAATATAATAAACCTTCTGAGGAATTGTTACACCAAGAAAGAATAATTGACTTCTTAAGGGACCCTAGGCTGATTCAGGAGGGTTGTGTCTTTTGACACTTGTATTTTGTTCTGTCCTGCTGCAGATTTAGGTGAATGGCTTCAGGACTCAGGGGGAGAGGAAGAAGCTGGGAGGGCCAGCTTATACTTTCTCTTCTGTATGGAAGAAAAGGAGAAGTTGTTCTATGATAAAACCAGTGAGCTAGGAAAAAGAAGCACCACTTTAATTTTTCATCATTTCTACGTTTGCCTTTAATCTGACCTGAGGAGTCGCCAGCTCAGGGACCCAAGTAAGATCAATAACACCACTCTGAATAATACTTAGTAAAGATTCTGCTTCCTTTCTGAAAGGGAAAAGCATAGCAAATGCCTATTAACTAAACTGTGAAATGTTTGCATTTAAATCAGTCAAGTGAACTTAAACTGTGACAACCTATAGTGCCAGCAGATGGGGGCAGTATTGCTGTGCTAAATTTCGTTTTTGACAGAAACCTGTAATATTCAAAGGAATTTAGGAAAAGTCAGAGCAGCTGCCAGCAAGGAGGCAGGGCCTTTATTGATGATAAAGGTAGAGTTTGGCTATAAACTCTGAACAGTGAAATCAATGGTAATTTCTCTTGCTTTAGCAGTGTAGTACTTGTTAATTGAAGGAAACATGATTCTATTCCAAATTTATTTTCTCTTACACTGAAATCCTGAAAAATTTAAATTAAAATATATTATTCTGTACGGCCAACAGTTTTCTGATCCCGGATGAACTTTTCTACTGCACCCCAACAGAGAGTATCTTAGCTCTGTCCTGAGAGGAGCTCTCTGTAGAAGAATTCCTTTCTTGTAGCAAACGGTGCTGAGATACTTGTGCTATTTAGGGTTCTTGCCAGAGGCAAGATGAGGAAAAACAGTTTGTATTTAATAGTTTGAAATGTTTATATGTAGGTGAATGGCAAATATTGCTTTAATTGTTTTCAGCACTGCCATCTATTTCTCAGAAGAATTAGTTTTCAGCTAAAGCACAGCAATGCACGTCAGCATGTTGTTAATCCCACGTTGTTAATCAATATTTGCTGTATGTTATTAAGTTATCTTGCACTGGTTTTGTTTGCATTATGTCTGGCAGGAAATTAAATCCCACCTGTGTGGGCTGGAGTTGCTCCTATCTGCAGTGTTCTGAAAATCCTTTGGTTTCTTCGGGCATTGCCAAGAGGTGAGTGTTGTGAGGATGGCCCAGACAGTTTTCTCAATGAGAAATGTATGAGTAATACAGATGAGAACTGGGTTCTGTGAGCACCCAACAGATTTTTAACTCCTGTGTGGAATAAGAGGGAGAGAGCTGCTGAGAAAGCAGCACAGTATTTGGCAGGCCCTTTTTGGTGATTGATCAAATCTTTTTCCTTAGCTGCTCGCGGGTTTCTGACATATGCAAGCACCTTTATGCGACCTTTTTAGAGCTGGCTTAACAGTATGAAAGACTAGTAAATCCGGGGGTAGTCAGCGGAGAAAATTACATGTTTGCAATGGTGACAAATTTGATGGAGTTACCGGCAAAAACAGTGTTGGATTCAGCACCCGAAATGAATTACAGTACTAGAGGAGAAGATTGTCTTGTTGGCTTGTTAACAGGCTGGTATGTTCTTAGACAGTCTTAAATAGTTCTGATGGCTATGGATAGGAGGATGTATGACCCCAAGAGACAGCTCCTGGAGCCTTAGTCGGTCTCTGGAAGGCCTACGGAAGGACAGAAATGAATTGCTCTTTGTGAGACTTGGTTTGAGGGTTTTTACAGTGAAACACTAGGAGTGTAAAACTACAGAAATCTGATTTGAGTCAGGCTGAAGGGTGAGTTCTGCATGAAAGCAATCCGAAAGCCTGACCGGGATGTGAAGTTAATGAAAGCTCAGCCCCTGGGAGGGAAGCAGAGGGCACAAAGCTCAATATAAGCAAGGATTGAGGATCATCTACCATGAAAAATAAAGGGAGGGGCCTCTTTTCTGCATGCCTCTTCATGGCTATTGGGAATGAGAGCTGGGACACATGGGGCAAATAGTAGGCTCTGGGGAAACTCTTAACATCCTAAAGGGGATGGGAATGGGGCAGCATGAAGAATCAACAATTGCAAAGATTTTTGGTTTTAGAGTCGCAGCTCCAAAGCTTTTCCCCTACAGTTCATCATGTGTTTGTTAACACAAGATCTTCACAACTCTCAAAGCCCGAAGGAGAAATAATGCACGTCCCAGGCACTGTAAGCTCAAATATGTGGGAACCTGAGAGGCAAAGGCACTGCTGTTTGTTTACACAGCTATGCCAGCAGGAAAGGGGGTGGTATGTGGGCTCTGTTCTCTATCATCCCGCTCAAGGGCCGACAAAAACTAGAATTTTTTTTAACACCTTCAGTCATATATGCTGCCGACACCTGTTTAAGTGATAAGTCAAGTGTCTAGGCCTATGTGCGTATGTACAAAAACGGAGGCACTGATATCGATAAAAGTATCCTAAGTTCTTCGTGTTATTTCTTATTCCCTATATTGGGAAAGCATGGACCTTTTATGACAATGTAAACAGGGGAAAGAAATATGTGCAGGGGAGTTGGTAGGCTCCATGCGGAGGAAAAGCACTTTATGAGAGCAAAATTACTAGCAGTGCTCCACTGTGTTGATTTGGAACAGGTCCATTGTATTTTCAGCAACTGACAGTTTGGATTGTTACAATTCCTTGGCAAGCACAATAGAAAGATGGTGGTTTCCGGGGGCATAATAAAAGGGAGAGCCCCAGCTTTTGCACACTGCATTTTGTAATTGCATGCTTGATGTGCACAATTGGGCTGCACTGCCTTACTTGCCTTAATCCATCTCTCGCTCGCTCTCTCACTTCCTCACCCTCCCTCACAGCAGCAGTAGCTGCTGCAGCTTTGGCAGATCATCGGGGAGAGCACAGAAAATGAAAAGAGCTCAGCTATCGTCTTAACATTTTTCCCAAAGGATTAATTTCACCTGCTCCTCCAGTTTTCCTGATAGATGTTTTTTGCGCTTTTTAATCCAATAAGTATGGAGTTATTTCACATTTTAAACCCCTCTAAATAGTTTTAGGAATGGACTTGCTCTCTCCTCCTCCCCCAGCCTTTTTTTTTTTTTTTAAAAGTCAGAAAATTGTGAAGTAAGCGGACAGAGTAACTGAGAGCGCGAGAGGGAGAAGACGCTTCCATTCTTTTAGTGCAGTGGGCTGAGGCAAAAAGGCCATTGTAATGGTAAATCGCATGCAGAAAGGAAGAAAAGACTGATAATCAATCACAAATGAAGCATTCGTTTGGATTTTGGCGATTTGCTGGCCAGGGTTTTTAAATCTATAAACATTTTTTTTTCTTTTTTTTTCCTCCACATCTTTAAAAGCACAAGTTTGATACACCAACGACAGGAAGACAAATCTTTACAAAGCTATCATGCCCAGAATACCTGGGAATGGGGAAAGCACGGTGCTGAAACGCCAGTGAAACCTCGCAATTCTGAAGGAGAAACAGCGTGCTGAAATGTTGGCGGGAAACGTTTTTAAGCCATCACCTTCGACTCCAGCTCTGAAGAAACATTTTCTCTCTCAGACTCGTCTTGTTTCACGTGTTCAGGGATGACTTGTGGCGGGCTTCTGGGGAGTTTAATTTGCAGCTTCGTTGTTCTGTGATTGCTTGAGTGGGTTTTGTATTTGACTGAGTATGTGATAGGACAGATGAGAATGTTAGACAATATTAACACCAGCATATCATCTTCAGAGTCCAGCATTACCCATAAAGGAAGATACATCTACCTGGAGGCGCTGCTTCAGGGAGGCGCTCCATGGGGATTCACGCTGAAAGGCGGACTGGAGCACGGGGAGCCATTAATCATCTCAAAGGTATTTTTCTTATTTTAAATGAAATGCAGGCAAGTTAGGAGTGGTGCCCGATTTAAAGGGCAAGAGTTGTAAAATAACACTGAAAAGTTATATTTGACACTGTATTTGGCTTGATTTTGAAAACTGTTGAGCACCTACTCAAGTCAGTAGGCTTGCTCAGGAGGTACGTGTTTGAGCAAGACCCGAGAGCTCTCGGCGTTGTTTAACTATCAAGGTGCAGTTTTTGTCCCACAGGAAGTATCTTGGCTTGCAGAAATGAGCTCTATTTATTGTACGACTAGGACTGCGAGTGAATAGGGGACTCTCTTGAGGTGATTTTGTGTAACGCAGTCATACCGTATCTGAGCACGTTCAGTAATCCATCACCACCTCTTCTGAAGAGAAAAGAAAGTAAGTGCTTTAAGTCACATGATGCTGTTGGCTAATTAGAAGGGGGACGCACACGGAGAATAATAAATACTTGTATCTAGTTGATATGTGTATATATTAACGCTATGTTAGCAACTTTTGTCACCCTCCGTACTCTCTACTTACTGAATATCTATTAAGTGTAGTATGCCTTCAAGACTTTTATTATCTAGTAACATAACTCACAAGGATATTTGGAGTGAATAAAATGGGAGAAAGAGTTCCTCACTCTCATCAGAACTGGGCTATTAAAAGTACCCAGGTACCTGTAGGTGCGGATACTGAAGACAATGGATTTTCAAATTTGAATCTATGAATATCTAAATATATTTGATCTCTGGCCCTAAAACTGTTCTGAAAATAGGATTTAGGTAATTCTGAAATTTTGCCTGCAGTGGCTCATAATCGTATTTCTCTTCTGTGTCATCTGTCTGGTGCATTCTGCTTGTTCATAGTGCATAGTGCATTTATATAGCGAGCTGCTAGGTGCGTATACGAACTTATGTCTAATCTTACTCCGTCATGTAAACTGGGATGTATGTAGGGAACTCAAAGGATCAGATCCAATGTTGGCTAAAAGAAAATGCTGATGCTCAGAATCAATGTTATTCAAATCCTGCAATTCACTGGGCAAACACAGTTGCATGAAGACTGTCAGTCACTTACATAGTTCACCTGAAATAAATTATTTGTAATGACTGCATCTACATGTTGAAAGTAACAAAGGGGGGCTTCCATAAAAGTTCTTTCATCATAAGGGGATTTTAGAAATTTCACGTAATCATCTTTCTTGCAGGACCTTCTTAGAGATAGTTTGGCATAGTCAGATAAAGCAAAACTAGCCTCACTGAAACGGTGGTGTATTTTTTCATTTTACAAACACGAGGAACTAACACTTCAGTCAAGTTGTTCACTTTTATTGGTAGCATTCTGCATTTGGGAGGAAAAAGTTTCTTTTTGCTATAACATTCTTCCGTGATGTAAAAAGTGCCACCCCCCCCCGCCTTTTTTTTTTAATTGGAGGCAGAGAGCAAGAGAGATGGCTTCGGCTGCTGAACATTAATTAATCTATGGGATTTGGTTTCCACAACAACCAGGCCCCTTAATGTCAAACATGCCTGGAGTGTGCATAGTGCCACTGGGAGCTGTATGACTTGTGCCTGCCTTCTGTGAAACAACACTGCAAAAATGTGGTGGGTTTTATTTGGTTGGGTTTTTTTTTTTTTAAACTTGTAGCTACTGCTTGGTTTGTGCTATCAGTGGTAGCGTTTCGTTGCTTTGCTCATGCATTGGGGATGCAGAGCTGGCGAATAGCTTGCATGTGAAAGCTGTGCTTTCTGGAATTCATGCAGCACTTAGAGCTGTTTCCTGGTTTCCAGTTTCAGCTGAGAAATTCCTCTTGTGTTTGCATTCACTATGTGCTCTTCAGAATTAATTGCATATTGGTCACTTAGCTAATTCAGTATTCTTCTGCTTATACTGTGAGGTAACGAGGAACTGTGGAGAAATGACGAATTATGTTACAGGTTAACAGGAGCACTTGTAGAATCATAGAATGGTTTGGGTTGGAAGGGGCCGTTAAAGATCACACTACTCATGCAGGTATGCACTAGGAGTAATCTAAGAACAGTTCTAAATAATATTACCTGTAAATATCAGAAAACGTGGATGTCAGGTTTTCATTTCTGATTAGTCATAATTAAGATAGGAGTTTTACTTCTATTTAGGCTCCCCATTCTGTTTGGGCAAATAGCTTATATTTATGTCCACTTAACTTGTCTGTTTGCATTGACAGAGTGGTGTTCAATGGCCTTAGTGTAAATAAAAATGTAGATTTCAGCAAATATTTAAGCTGGTACCCATGAAAGCTTGCAACATGACTTAAACCAGTCAAAGTAACACTGATGTACTGTTATAGAGTACTAGACAGATAGCAAATCTGTTTGATTGCAATAGTTCTTTCTCACTGTCAGGAACTGGTGCTCATTTGGGATCCACAACTATTGGCCTGTCTCAGCTTCAGACCAAAGGCTGCGATAAAAGTTAAAAACCAAGACAAGTGAATTTACAAAAGGCCTCGTTCTCACAGCCCTTTGCAGTCCTTTGAAAGACAGGTTTTTCCACCAATAATATGCCAAGAAATTACCCAAAAGCAATGGGAGCAACAGTTGAGAGTATAAGTTGCATAAACCAGACCTATATTCTCAGCTGGTAAAAGTGCTGTTTTAGAGATCCAATTTCCATAATTCTAGTATCACTTTCAAAATAAGGACAAGTTATCTACTGTCTTTTCAGGAAAGGTCCCGTTGCTCTATAGAGGTATTGCTGTGCCTCTGTGCAACAAGCCAGGCTGATTTCTCAGTGTGTGTGGTTGAGTGCATGCAGAGGCAAACTTAGAGTTTAACACACCGGTAAACACTTTGCTGAGTCAGCCGTGGTGCTCAGCACATCATGCAACCAAGTCTAAATCAACTGGTCAGAAGTGTTGGTTGTGCAGCTAACATGAACTTAGGTAGTTAAAACAGATGACCTTTTTATGCTAATGCTATTCTTTTTTCCCCTGTGGAAAGACAAACCAACAGTGAAGCAGTTTCATGATAGCTAATTCACAGTCCTGAACAGCAGTCTCTCCGTAATGTGTCTTGCTGGAGATGAGGGCAAACCATAAACAAATTTATTACATCCAACCCACATTTTCCCCTCTCCACAAAAGAAGCTTTGTGGAATCTTCCCAACCTTCATTTTTTGTGGTACCAGAAGGAAAGAAATGGAAGAAGGGGCAAAAAGTAGTTAGTAGCACATTCCTCTTCCGCTGTGCCTCAAGGGAAGATGCAAAAATCAGTGCCTAAATTAGCACCAGTACATCACTGGTTCGCAGTGGGACAGCGTCCAAAAAGATGAATCACAGGCTGCAAATTAACAAAATGTATTTTCCCTTTTGTCTTGATTCTGTGGTATAAAACATTTTGTCAATGAGGAGTGTAGATGAGAGTTTGAAAGGGAGCTATAGTCTTAACATTCTTCCTGGGGAAGAATTTCTAATTTCTTTGAGCTTAGAGAATAGCTGTCAATCAAATTCTTTGCTTAGAAGCGTTCACAGTTCCTGCTTGTGTTTTCAAATAAATAAATAAATGTCTTCCAGAGGTGAAGAGGAAAAAGGGTTGGTGGCAATAGTAAAGCGCCTCTCTAGAACAGGCATGTTATGCACACTTTTTCCCAGCTGAGAGAACTTTGCAAGTTTGTAGACCTCAAAAAATCCAGCTTACATCTCAAGAAAATGTGCTACTCATGCTTATCAAATACTGCTTTAGCAAGAAGGTTCTCAAGTTCTTGATTACTTTCCATTAATGTTTAAAAAGTAACTTGGTGTCATAAATGTGTCAGTAATACTTCAGAAACAGTAGAAGTTAAATCCCCTGCAGTTACCTCTGCTTCTCTGTTTTCAGATCTTGGTTCATCTAGTTCAACTTCCACTTTTTTAATTATACCTGTTCAGTAATTTTGAACCATGTAATGTTGGCCCAGATTTGGTGAGATTTGCTCACGGTGGAAATCTCACTAAACAAGTGGTTTCTTCCCCTGGAACTAGAACTTTCATGAGAAACGCAAAAGTGATTGTGGGTGATACCGAATGTTTAATTTGAGTCTGATTTCCTTTGGCCTCAAAACAGTTATAATACCCAGAAGCAACCCCAGATTTCCATTTCCATATTCCTTTTTTGGCTCATCCTGAACTGTAAGATCAATATTGCAAAAATGGAAGCCCTGACTTTTTTAGACAGTAAAGGCAAACTGGTAACAGAAGTGTTCATTCCCTCTAGATATCCTGAAAGTATTTTAAATTTAAGGTAGTTTGCGTTAATCAGTCTCAACTGTTTTGGAGCCAGGAGATCTATTTCTGCAGTCTGCTTCTCATTGCTACGCAAACCCTTGGAATAGTTTTAGCTGCTGTTTGCCTCCGAAATGCCCTTTTATTTTGAGTTCCATGTTGATGATACTAACAAAAGAGTTGTTTCTCTTGCTTAGAAATGAAAGCATCTAAAGTGCTGTTTCTCAGACAGAGGCTATACTTTTCACATGCTGTGCTGTAGTTCCTCGCTTCCCTTACTCAAAAGGGTAGGTCATTTTCAGGGACCTCATGCCAGAAGCATGACACAAACTCAGGAGTTTACCTCTCAGCAGGGATGTAGGAAGCAATAGAAGTTTAATAATAATAGGAATAGCTTGGGACAGAGCCTTAGAAATAATCCTGAATTCTTGCAAGGTGTTTAAACCTTGTTAGGAGCCTGATCCAAATTCTGCTGAAATGAATCGCTCTGTAGTGACTGGTGCTTACAGGAGCTGCATCAGACTGTCTTCCACCAAGCTCCCAAGCCTGTGCTACTTCTCTAATATTTTTATTTATGATGCTTTGTTCACCTTACTTGAATGAGCTCATAGAGCAGTTAGTGACATGTAATGAGAATCATTTCACCGTTCTTGACAAAACAAAACCCAAAAAGCCATTATGGACCCTAGCTGGCCCACAGACATTTACCTCTGTCTCTGCCTCTGATCAAAACACTCAGAGTCAGTGTTCTCCCATTAGCTCACTACCAGGAGCCCATTGCTTTCCCCACTTGAATGCCCAGAGTCTCCATAAACAAAATTAAATTACCTTATGCACTGACAGGCAGAGTTTCTTTGCATCCATTCCCCATATCCTTGTGTGTGACAAATGGCATTTTAGAAGCTGTTAACCTTTTTGTAGGGCTGCAAGCACAAAAAAGACTGCCAGTGCTCACAGTAGAGAGGCTTGTCTGAAATTGGCAGAGTCACCATAGACTTATTGGCCTGGGCCTGAGGAGATGAAACTGAGCCAGAGGCATTGTGACTTGTTCGGTGATTATTAATTTTTTTAAATTATTTTTTCTTTGAAAGTTTCCGCACTAGCTCTTGTCTGTTTAGATATGGACTTTATTTTTCTCCTCACTGCAGAAGAATAGCTTGGGGTGTCTGTGTTGTTAATATTAAAAAAGATCCCTTTTGACTATTTACCTACAGCGAGTGGACAGATTTAAGGTTTTCATTTCAAAGCCATTGTTATGCTCATGCCTTCTTGCAGAGCATTTTCTGCTCTAGTTATGCATTCAGGGCCATAGATATGGATATTGTGTGTAATATGACAGGTCCTTAGAAATGTGTAGGAACAGAACAGGAATGGTATAGAAGAATCACCTGAGTGCTGATCTCTTACTATTTAACTACATCAGCCTTCAGGGCTTGGAGGGTTGGCACGTTTGTTATTCCTTCACTTCTTGTATTCTCGGGGCAAAGCCCTAAGTGAACAGTAAGTGGGCAGTAATTTGTCTAGGACTAAACCATAGTGTAATTGCTTGTGTGTCTCAGTCCAAAACTGGGGAAAAGGTACTCCTGTCAGTTCAGACCTGCACTGATCAACAGAAATGAATTCTTCCTAATTCCCCTCTCCCTGCTCGTCAGTACTTCTTCTAGGTTTGCCACTGGAGAAAGGTATGCTCTGTCTGTTGATGAGCTAAGGGGCCCATTTTGCAAAATCATCTGCCTGCACATCTGACTTTGGTTGCTAAACTATGGCAACACACAAGGCAGATGCCTTATCCCAGACAGCATGGAAATCTGGATGAAGCAGACCTTTGCTTTCAGAGAAGCCGAAGGGAACTGATGCTGTAGTTGTTGCAGAAAGCAGAGAGGCAGCTCCTCGCCCCTCTTCCTTGTTTCTCAGGGCTCAGATTAGGGCCTCACGCAAGACTGCTGATGCCAGCACAAGGCACAGGATCGTCTACCTTTTCTTAAAGCTAGGGAGTTGCTTGATGAAAGGGCTTCTATTGTCAGCCCCCTCCATTAGGCTGCCGATGGTGCTCTAGCACAAAAAGACTTCTGTTCACTTCCACAGCACTGAATTAGCAATTGCAGACTGACTGACTGCCTGACGTGCGCAGTGGCTTGCTGGGCACTGCTGCTGCACCAGCAGAGTCAGTAGGAGCTTTTCAGACTGAGGATAGGCCTTCAGTCTGTGGTGCATCACGGTGAGCCTGTCTACCAGGAATACCCTGGTTCTCCTCATTAACAAAGAGCAGCACAGTCCCAAGGTGCACAGACAGCTCACTTACACGGCTTTTATGAATGTGCATGTGGAAGGAAATTACCCTTGAAAAAAGTCATGCCTTTATTCTGACACGGGACGGGGACAACAACTGACAGTTGACCAGTCATGTTTTAGAGTTATTTCCTTACCAGAGATCAACCCAAGCTGCGAAGGTTTGGTCCAAATCCACAGAGATAGTTGGTCTTTAAGATCAGGTCTCCACCACTGCATTGCAGCCACAAGTTACAGAGGACCATATGCAGTGTAATGTCCTTCAAAGTCACAAAAAGGTGTGATAGAAGGAATATTTTCTTCTCAGGTTCTTGAATAGAGAGGAATCGTGTGTGATTAAACATAACATGTAGTCCTTAGGGTCAGTTAATGGAGCCTTGATAAATCCTGCCTTAGCTTTTTCTTACATGAAAGAGATTGGACAGAAGAATGCCATGTATCCTTGTTCACTTGGCTGTAGCAGGTATAACCAGAGTTAAGATTTACACCAATCCTACAATGAGAACCAGACAATACACTCTTTAGATCAGTGTTTGTGCGGAGTAGATGATGGCTTGTGAAAGGCTCTACTGCATTCAGCCTTTCCCACACTTCTTGGAAGCTCAAAGCATAGGAAGAAAAACTGTCATCAATAATAGAGCTGGAGCTGAGCTAATCTCATCTCAAATTTCATCAGTGTTTGCCTTCAGGATCTTTTGATGAAGCTCAAAACTGTGGAGCATGAATCCAGCATGGATGTATTGTGCATGAACTACTCAGACTTTGGGAGGGGTCTTTGAAAGTGAAAATGAGCTATAATTTGCTTGCCAACAAACATTGGTAGTCAAAGAAAAAATGTCCAGAGGCCTTTGAAAATAGAATGCTAAATTACAAAATCTTTGTCACTTACTTGTGTATTTCCGAAGCCCTGAGTGGATCCCCATCTGGTGGCAGCAGAGAGCATCCAAGACCAGAGCCGAAAACCCTGAGAATTGTTGGCATCCATCAGCCCAGGAGGCAAATCTCTCCCCCACTTGAGAGGCGGTCATTGGTCATTGCTGTATGGCAGATGAATATATTTTAGGAAGTATAGATTTTAAGTAGACTAAATATGTTTCTCCTTTTCCTTATGATCTCATCTCAGATAGGCTGCCATATCTGTGCTTGTGTCTTACCCAAAGGATTCCTCCCTCCTTTGTAGGTCCACTTAAAACCCTCAGCTTTGGCTCAGTTACTAGATCCTTGTTTGTGAAGGAGATCTGGACTGTCTACTTCAGAGGGACTTGCCAGAATTCTCGCTCTTTAAAGAGACTCAGGCCAGAAGTTGTTAAATGCTGGGAAGCATCTTTCCTCTGTGGAAATACAGTCTGTGTGTGTGTGTCACACTTAACACCCTGAGTGAAAAAACATCTTCCTAAATGTTGTAAGTTTATTTGTAAGAGTTCTGGTATTCCCATTTTCAGCCAGACACTGCCTAAATCTATTTCCACAGTTCTTATTACTTTGCTGTGAACTTAAAAAAAACACAAGCAAATAAATGATTCCTGGTTTCTTGGTCAATTGAAATTAGGAAAAGGACAACAGGAACAGACAAGACCAGCTTATCCAGGACACAGCTTGTTAACATCCTAACCAACATCCAAGCATAATATTAATTTTTCACACTTGCATTAAAAAATCACACAAAAAAAAATTTCAAACCCCAGTGAAGAATGATTCCTGCTGATAAGAAAATCACTGTGCTTAAATTCATTAACAGAATAGGCTGTGGGGTACATTTCAAAGCATGGGGTGAGAAATAAGCTCCCAAATCCCATTAAGAAATAACAGGATTTCTGTGCATTCCTCCCATATATTAACTTTCTCCTCTGGAAACGTCTTGTGCTGAGCTGGTGCCATTTTTCAGGCAGGTGCAATGTTTTGCAGTTCCCACAGACCCCTCCAGATAATCTGCCAGCCTGAAAGCCATTCCCTATTCTCACTCAAGAATGGGGATTTTCCGATGTACGGATGAATGACGAGTTTGGCTGACAAATGTCATAGCTCCATGTTTTACTGGGATTCAGTCACACATTCTGCAGTGATGTTGTAAGCAGTTTTGTCCTGTCCATATCAGCAGTTAAAATGTTTTAAACATCAGCCAACAGAGATAGAATAGATAACATTTTTTTTAATAGCCATTTTCAGTGGTGGGTCATTTTCTGAACAAGGCTTGACATATAAAGGTACAATCTGTGATTATGAAGTCTTGGGGGAATTGGTTTGTATTGTCAAACAGCAGGGTCAATTTTTATTAGCCCTGTTAGAAGCTTTTCATGTTTTTATTGAGGTCAAGTTTTTGAAAATATGCCAAATCTTCACATTTGCTGTTACTTCTAAGAATTTTCATGACTTTTTCCTTTTAAAGGCATGGATAAACGTAAAAAGTTATTTCAAAAAGATATGTTTCAAGATGTACAAAGCAGAAACAGTTTCCTGGGGTGGAAGGAGGTCGGAAAGGTCTCCAGGATCCCTGAAGAAGACATTTATTGTGACAACAGGTGTTTATTTCTTAAGAATTGAAAGACCATACAGTTCATTATATGTTGCAGAAAATGTCCTAACACCTGTATAGAACTACTAATTTCCTGAGAAAGAGTGTTAGCTATAGTCATATGGCAGTATTTTCTCAGTTTTCTGCTCAGCTTGTAATCAGGATGTATTTTTTCTATCGTGGTAGTGCCAGCAGGTCAGAGTTGAAAACTATGACCCTTTTGTGCTGCTTATGAGTGTAATAAAAGAATCTGCTTCCGGGTGTTCAAAACCTATAGTTGTTGTACAGTCACAAGATGTAAATATAAAAAAGTGAAAATATGGCAATGGATGAAGAGTGAAGCAAGGGCGAGTCTGCAGATGCACCGGTGCATTTACTACCTCATGTAATAATTCTGTTGCTTGGAGTTTATGCGTTAGGTAGTCTTGGTTTTTAAGATGTTTATAATGGCATATAATCACCGGAATAATTGTGTCCTTGAAAAGCTGCAGTAGTGCTGGATCCATTTTTGCTATTCTTTTATTGTTCTGCAAAAATATGTATTATTTAAATGAGTACTCCATTTAGAAAAGTATTGATCCCTAATGTCAGACCTCATGTTTTTATACACTGATTGATGACTAGTCTTGCCAGTGGGCTGAGAGATCCACGTTTCTCAAATGCAGTCTCATAGAAACTGGGAAATGAGCTGATGGAATTCAGACTGAAGATCTGGCTGTTTTCCAGGAGCAAATACATGGCAAGACGTTTTTCCAGTTTCAAGAGAGAGGCTTGAAATGGAAAAAGAAATGCGAAACATTTGGACAGAGAAGGGTGGGGTCATGGGGGGGAATCTTCATTTTATCAATGATCCCACTCCCCTCCCCTGCTTCGTTTCATGTTTGCTTAAAAGCAGTTGCCAGTGTTTGTTGAATAGTGTCAGCACAGAAGGGATGCAGCCACTGACCTGACTATAAGGCAACCGCAAAAGGTTAGTAGAATTAGTCTTGTACTGCAGACTTGTATTAATAGTTGTATTGTGGTGGTGTTGGCACAAACTCGGCAATTAAATAAGTTCTTGGCACTCTTCCCTAGGTTAAATTACTACCACTGTTCCCCCCTACTTGCAAGTCAATGAATACAACACTTTTGGGGAGGCAAGTTCAAACATTTTTGTTGTTTTGGGATTCCGCACATTTCTGATTTCAAGCTAAGAGGTTTCTGCTGGCTTTCCAAGTAGACCTCTGTTGTTGTTCTGTCTCTGCAAACAGCCGGTGCAAACTAATGCTGGACTCACCGAGCAGGGAAGGTGGTGGGCGAGGGAGAAAGACACCAAAAGACTAATGTAGAAAAAAATGCCCTTAGAAGGGGTCCTCACTTTCTCTCATGCCTGGACCCATGGATGTTTCTTAGCGTTGGGCTATTGTTGTAGAGGATTAGGTTTCCATCACAGCTTCATCAGGGGCAATTTACAGTTTTTATCAGCCCAGAGAGACAAACACGGACACCGGGTGAGTATCCCCACCTATCCTTGCCCAAAAGTGCAAAGCAGCCACTTTTTTTCCAGACCAAGATGCTCCTTGCGCTTCTGCTGTAATCAGTGCCACTTGGGTTTGGCCCAGGGGCCCACGCACCCCTCTGTGCTGCTCTGCAGGAGCCACTCACAGCAATACACCTCCCCAGTCCTGCTGGCTAGAAAACTTCAGATTTCCAATTTTTTTCCCAGTTCCTTCTACTTTGGGAAAAGGAGTCTTTGTGCTTCTTCCCAAGCCTGTCTCTAATTTAGCCTACCAGGCAGCACCTATGTCCTCACCTGTTCACTAGGGGGTAAATCTCAAAATTGCTGTTCCCTGGCATATCATGACTTTGTTTTTCTACAGTGTTTTCAGTAAAGCTAGGGAATCAAACACAGTCTGGCTTCTCTTTATGACCTATGTTAAGACTAAGACTAAGATGCAGTCTAGTCCTTGGGAGCAGCACACTCTAAACATCAGACACCAGCACTGGAAGTGGTTCAGTCTCTATTGCCCTATGACCAGTGTTGAAATGCAACAAGGTTGTGGGGAAACTGTGCTACTGCATGAGCTGAGAAACTGGTACATGTAATGGTTTTCTAGGAAACTGGTGATACACGTAAAAATGACCGGGGAGAACCTTAATCTGTCTTTTCCTTAAGAATGGCTGTTATTTCATCAATCTTTCCGTGTTAATAACAGACTGCATTTGCAGGTTTCCCTGTCTGCTAATGACACGATCTTTCTGTGCCTCGTATCAGTGTTTAATGGAGACCGATAGGGAGTGGGCCACTAGCACGTCAATAGACATGGGAGGTTAGGAGAAAGGAGTAAGCAGAAACAAAAGTAGGTGCGCTTGAGTGGCTCTGTGTCTCTATGGCTTCTTGTGTGTCGCATCAGCTGCTTAAACGCAAGGTTCCTCTGCTGCTTGGGGCTGAAGAGAACCAGGGTGAGCTTCTGTTGTTCTATATGTTTTATTATTCTCAGCCTGTGATCTTGTCAGCTCTCGTTAACTTAACAGGTTGGACTGTGTCACTCCTTGGATGGGAGACTTTGAAATGCAATGAGAAATGACACAAAGTGCTTCAGTCCATGGCCCTGCTCCCTCTGAGTTGCTGCTAAATCAGTGACCCGTCAGAATTTGAGGTGGAGAGGGTGTGATAGCACTGCTCTATGAGACGTTCTGGCTTTGGTGATGAGATATTATAGAAGGTCAGTCGGTGGCATATTTTACTAGAGAAAAAATGTGATCCCATGAGATAAATTCTGTTTGGGATCAATGGCATACCAACACCAGCACCATCATCTTTATTTTTTTCTTGTTCTAGAGCAGCTAAGGGTTGAGGGTGACTTTTGTGAGATGCTTTAAGTAGCAGATGGCAGTGCCTGCAGGGAAACAGCATTTTAATATATATTTTTAATGGTATTTTTATAGATATGCTTGTGTGTGTATCAGCTGAGGGTGCTTATAGTTTGCAAGCCCATAAAATATCAGGATGCAAAAATTCCATGCTTTTGAGATGAGTCAGAATATACGCTGGAATACAGAACTGAAAGGTAACACATAACTGGATTTGGAGGGGTACCTGCACAGCAATTGCATGCTCTTCTCTTGGCTTAAATAAGTGTTTTATAGACAGTGAGAGAGAACTAGCCATCAGCACAGAAAGTAGGGATGTGAGAGTTAGGGGAAAGGAGTAAATAGAAAAGTTCAGTGCCTGTACATTACACTTATGACATTTTGATGGTGACAACATACAACTGATGCAAGTTAAGAGGTCTGATCTATGCATCCAGTCATCTCCCTCTGCTCCGAGCTGCCTCTGTTTCTCCCCTCAGCAGATTCAGTGGCAGAGTACTGACCAGCCATTGGTGCACGCGTGGCCAGCGCATGCAGCAAGCCCTGCCAAGTACGTGCCCTGCTGGCTAACAGCGGTTCCCGGATAGCAGCAACATCCTGCTCCATCACACCCCTCCTAGCTCCCCTCTCTGAGATAACAACCCTCCTAGCTCCCCTCTCCAAGGTCGCGTTCTCACAGCTGTGTGCAGCGTGCGATTTCCCACAGTGGCCCTACACAGACCATCATTGAAATCCCTCACAAGAGGCTCCCTACAACTGTGTGATCTTCTACGGTAGTGATACCTTAGAAATACCTAGAAATCTCCAAGGCAAGATTGTTGTGCCAGAGCAGGGCTTTAAAGTATTTCCTAACAAAGTAGTCCAAGGTCTGAATATACGTTCTAAAAGTTGGTAATGTGGGAGGTAGGTAAGGAAGCCAAAGTTAGAAAGACACCTCTCTGCACGTGAGGGACCATGCCTTACCAAACTCTGCACATATCCTGCAAATGCCCTATCTGAAAAAAGAAAAAAAAAACAACAAACCAAATCAAGAAAGAAAAAAAAAGAAGATGGACAAAAGGAAAGTGTGGTTGTCTCATAGCTGCTCAACAGGCAACTCTGAGATCCTTCTGGCAAGATCAACTGAAGCTGAATTTGTCATTGTTTGGCTTGTGTCACCCAGCTGGTTGGGTCAGAGAGCTTCTCTGACCTGAGTCCACAAGTGATGGACAGGTCTGTGGAGGGCATTATCACAACATAATCACATGGAATGAAAGGAAAGCCATGTGTGCCTTTCTTAACTTTTTCCCTCCCTGTTCTCCAAATCTTTAGGATAATACATCTTTTCTTATTTTACTCTGAATCTGTTAATTCTTCTGTTATGTAATAAGGTTTTCACGGCAAAATATGGCCTGGAGTAAATGGAGCTTTTCCAAGGATCCACAAAGATCTGCAAAGATTCTTTTGCACTGCTAAAGGAAGCATTAACCATGGTCAGAAATATTTCCTGCTGGGTTGTAGCGTGCCCTCCGGTTTCCTCTGTCCCTCAGGCAGTGGGAATTCCAACTGACAAGGAGGTGAAAGGGTTTTTTTTTGCTGGTTTAAGTTAGCTAAATCGGTTTTGGAATCAAACACAGCGTCTGTAAGCTCTTAGTGATATTACTGCTCTTGCCAAAACCAACAGCAGCCAGGAAGAAAAAATGGTCAGGAGGAGACCAGAGAAAGAATTCTGTTGGCCTGGGGACTTTGAAGTTCCTTTTATCTTTTTGTATATCTGTATATGTGTGTGTTGCTGCGTTGGGTGGAGTGTAGGAGGAAACATGCATTCGGAGCAGGCGGTGTCAGGAGTTTAGAGGTTTATTTAGTCACAGCATATTGATCACAACACGAAAACTATTTTTCAGTACTCAGAAAGGTTAATGAACGTAGAAGTATGAAATATTCCTGGTTTGCTGGCCTGTGTAAAGAGACTAGTTCTTGTGGGCCCTGAACCAAAATTGCAGCAAGACAAAAAGAATAGAAAACAATTAGAAGTTTGTGTTGAACTGAATAGTTTTGTTCGACCCTGTAAAATAAATGCAGGTGAACTTCAAAATGAAAATAATAACTAAAACCAAAACCAAAATATTCAGCTTTAAAAATATTGAAGTGAAAACTTTAAACCCTTTTAAATTATTCTTTCTTGCCTGCCTTTTAGGGATCAACCCCATTTACTGCATTCAGCCTGCCTGTGGAAGCAGCCCTGTTCTTGCCGCTGAGAATGACACTATAGCTAAATAATGATGCCCTGCTCTTGCCAAAACACATCTTTCAAAATAAAGCTCTGCTTGAAGGTGGAGCTATTTAAACTCCATACAACCTAGGAATGGCATTCCTTATTATCTTTGTGGCTTATTTTGACCTTTTGTCTTCTGGTAAAATAGAGCTGAAACTTGCCAGAATCCTCCTTCAAGACCTTTTCTGAATAGTACATGCTCCTAGGGAAATTTAGGTAGTGAGGCAGAGTTTTCATGAAGGAATGGATGGGGTAATATCCCTGGATATTATTCTTGCACATTTCCTGTTTTTAATGCAATTGTGATGCTTCAAAACCCATCTTTTATAGGGGTGCGCAATGATACCCACCAATTTGCGCTGTCATTCAGAACTGCGGGTTACTTTTGTACAAAGAGTTTTCATACAAAGAGCTATTTTTTTTTTTTCTCTAAGAGCTTCATATTTCTTCTTCCAAGAAATACCAATTCATTTCATCTTTGGCTACTGACACATTTTTACAATGGATAGCAAAAAATGTTTTATGGGCCCCTTGATCCGCTGCAGCCTGTGGAGTAGTGTGAATCAAGCAGGAGTTGGTCAGCAGGTCAGGGATGCAGGTGAATGCATCCTTTTTATTCTGGCATTTGGGAAGCTGAGGTACCACTCACATTGAGGAGAATCTAACTTTTAATATTTTTCAATTACTAGTGATTCTGAAAAAGGTAGTCTGAGCTCTTCTCTGTGGCACGTTATTTGAAAGAAAAGGCATCTCCACATGAGCAGTGGCCTCATGATCAGATGTTAATAATATTCACAGGATAAATATTTATTGATTTACATTTGGGTTGTACATGCTGTGTATGCTTAGAAAAACATTCTACACTGCTAGCTGTTATCCTCTCTGTTGATGTACTCGTTGCAAGCCAAGGATTGGAAATGATTTGTTTGATGTTAAATGGTCAGTGCCACCTTCTCTAATCCTTAGACATGTTTGCAATTGAACACCTGCTGGCAGAGATCCATGCACCAAACCCCTGTTCAGAGACTTAGCACTTAACGCAGAAGATGTTTTTTTTTTGTCTTTAACCAAGCACCAATGGCTTGCAATTTTCCATTCAAGTGTACCCAGGAAAACATTTCTGAAAATAACAATGAGCAATGGCACAAATTAGAGACTACGACAATCCCTGATGGGGAGGGGTACGATAGGTAGTGGGATGTACAAAATGGTGTTACATATCCCAAATGTGCATTGTCAACTAAGTACAGGATTGATGTGCTGTCAGTCTTTGTGTGTTGGGCGGTTTTGTCTGCCAGGTGAGTTGAACAGAGTTGACATTTTTGTATAACCTCTTTTTCTGATCCAAACGGATGAATCCAGTCAATTTTCTCTGGGATTTCTTATGCTTCTTATTGGCATAGTATCTATTGCGTGAAGTCTTAGTTGAACCACAGGTGTGGAAAAAGGAAGATAACATAAGAAAATAATTTCTCTGTGTTCCCTCATCTATTTGAAGTCAACGGAGATTTTGTTGCTGCATGGAGAAATAAATGCTAGCAAAGGCCTACAGTCTTTGTCCTGTAGTGTTATCATACCTAAAGGTGGTTGCTTTGTACATCGCTGACTTCCCGGAGTGCATCTCCTGGGCACATACTGGAGCAAAGATATGTGTGTCCTGTTCTCTTTTCTTCCTATATCCTGAGTCAGGACGAGGAATGTACTGTCTTTACCCAGCTATCTATGGCTTTTGGCTATAAACAGGGTGGCATTGTCAAGGCGTGCTTGGGAAAGATCAAGACTGCAAAACAACTGTGCTCTTATTCCACTTCCTTGTGTATGAAAAGCATTTTTAGCAGCCCTTCTCTATCTGGTACACAACCATGAAATTATTTCAGTGGCATAGTCATCCGTGGCTCTCCTTGGCCATCCCTAAAACGCTGCCCAGATGTAACGCCTGTCCTGTCCCTGTATTGCATTGCCAGTAAATAGAGCTGCCAAAAATCTGCACGGAAGGTAGGCGAGGAAGATATTTCTCTTCCTTTATTATTGCTGGTAACTGGAGCTGAGTGAAAAATGGATTTTCGGGTCACTGGGTGTTAAAACAATATTTCCACTTGATCCAGATGGCTTGTTCCAATAACAGTTTTAGTTTTGACTATTCCCAGAAATAACTTCCAACTACTCAAATCAAATAATGAAATTTTAATTTAAACTGAAAAATTGAAACTTTTTGTTTTAAAAATAGTGAACTTCAGGCTGTTTTCTTTTTAATGAATGTCTTATCAGAATCAGTATGTGTTTGGAAAGTGTTCCTACTGCTAACATGTCACTGATTGGACTAAATCACCCAAGTCACATAGGCATTAGAAAACTTGATTAGTAGTCTTTAAAGCAAAGGAGATGAGAACTGGATTTTCAGGAATACTTAGTGTCCAGGGAGGTTTCCGTGGTCCTTAGTTGTAGGACTGAGTACTCTTAAAAAATCTGACTTTCTCACTCAAGTTCCCCGTTGGCTACTGCTCTTATTTATTAATACTCAATGGTGTCTTTCTGCCCAGAGGGGACGCTGTGGCCCTTTCCCCGTGAATGCTGCAGTGGAGGGAGGCAGGGAAGAAGAGCGCTGTGAGGTTACTGCGTATGATGACCGTCATCCCCAGGCCTGGCGAGGGGACCTCCACAGGAGAACAGAAGTTCTGGCTGCCTGAGCTGGAAAGCTCAGCTCTAAGCAGAAGGTTGCGAAGAACTGGTTAAGGCCAAGAAGGAGACACTGTGTGCTCAACATTAGTGCTTAACCTCTCTTCACAGCCCCAGCTGCCAAAACCTTGTTACTTCAACTATTCCAAATAACTTCTGAGATTTGTCACTAAATCTAGGGGTAGCACTAATCCAGGGAAAGAGGTTTTGGTAGTGTAAGGCCTTGTCAACAGACCAGCTTGTGGGAGTGGAGCAGCTTTTCTTAAAGCTGGCTTATATACACCAGTCTAGTACTTCCGTGCCAGTGTGAGCTGTTGACTTTGCGCTGGATTCACCCGCGTAGGCTCCATTTGCGTTGGCGCCGTACGCATGTGTTAGTGACTCAGACAGCCCTGACCCAATCAGGCCTCTCGCTCTCCCACGGCTGAGACCAAAGGTTAGACAACTGGCACTTTGTCACATGTTTCTCCATTCTTTGCCTGGTTTTGCATGACCTGCACCTCAGCCACCTGGCTCTGTCTCTGGCTGCACTGTGCACTTTGTGTTTGGCATCTAACTACGTGTTGCTGGTTTTTATCAGCCTGGTGGAGCATGCTACGGGAGTGGGAGCTACCTGGCAGCTGGTGCTCATCTTATCTTGGTTGCCCAGAGGGGTGGTGGATGCCCCATCCCTGGAAACATTCCAGGCCAGGTTGGCCGGGGCTCTGAGCAACCTGATCCGGTTGGAGATGTCCCTGCTCCTGGCAGGGGGGTTGGACTGGGTGGGCTTTAAAGGTCCCTTCCAACCCAAACCTTCTGTGATTCTATAACCCTCTAGCAGCCCACAGCAATGGAAGGTCATGAGACCTGGTGTTTTTGCCCAACCTTATTCTCAGTTAAATATTGAGATGGCTGTAATTCCTGGCACATGAGCTACCGTCCTCAAGGGCTGCCTAACTCCCCAGGGCTTGCCTTGGCTGAGGAGCCGTGGTGTTTAACTGACTCGGCCAGCTCTAAGGTTAACTGAGGACAGCTGCTGTGTGCAGGATGCTGGCGTGCTCCGCGCCGGCCTCATGCATCTCCTCTCCACGTGAAACACGGGAACAGCCTGAACGGTATTTGAGAGGAGGATGGGAGCGCAAGCTGGACCTCTCTGAGATCTGTGCGTGTGTGTGCTAATGAGGCCCAGAGGTGATGCCAGCCAGCTATCTCAAAGTGTAGTTTGCACATGAGTGCACCAAGAATGCACCAGCTATTCAACGATAATAAGTTTTTATAAGCACACGTTTCTGACCATGTCAAATTTTGTACCCATTCAGCTGCTAAAATCCGTGGAATTTGACACTGGGGAAACAATCACATTTGAGAAGAGCTGTACAAAGGGGAACTCACATTGCTTCCCAGCTAAAGCCTGAGCAGTTGATTGGCTTTTCTAACACAATATCACACATTTATTCCTAAGCAAGATTAAAACTTTAGAAGAAGAAAGATTAGTCAGCAAGATTAGAATAGAAAACATTCTTAGAGAGTTCAAGAACCATCTACTCTCCACAACTGCAAAAGTTAAAGGAGATTTTTCTTCCACAATTTTGGATGGTAGAGTTCTACAAACACACAAATGGGGCCTACTTCTTTCTCCGCTCAGACATCCCATTATTTTTTCTAACATTACTTATGTGGGTAAGGTAAAACATGCTTAAAGGTGTAAATGAGATGAGCAAACAGAATAGATTCATGTCCCTAGAGATCTTGGTGTCCAAGTACCCAGACAACACTGAAATGAGGAGAATGCGATGTCTTCTCCATTGGAAAAAAATACTGGATTCTAAATCATTCCTGCTACAGAAAATTACTTGTGAGAGAGACTCAGTAAGCATCAAGGAGGGAAAGAAATGGGGCCTGGGAATGAAGAGAGAGTAGGGATCAGGTTGATGCTAAAAAAGAAGAGAAAATGCAAAACTACTCAGGCTTCCATCCCAGTGAGATGGGGTGAGCAGGCTGTGTCAGGTTTGAGCTGCTGTAAATCAGTATCGTTTCATTGACGTCAGGAGGCTCCCCATCAAGTACATCACCTCTTCCTACTTTTTAAGACCATCTTACAACTCACATTGCCTCCCAGTACTGTCCATTCCTTAGTTTAAACAGAAATGGGGCTGGGGTTAAGTAGTTCCCTGATTCTAGGGACAACACTGTGTTGTCCTTCTTAAAGAGAAAAAAGCTCTTAGATTGGCTCTTATATGTCCACATTGCCTTCCTGGATGAAGTATTGAAGCACAGGAGATGAATGCACTGAAATCTCATTTCCCACACTGCTAGCCTGATATCAGTTTACCACAATAACCGCTCTCTGGAAAAATAAACATTAGCTCAGAAGAAGGCAAACTACAAAATACAAAGAGATGAAATATTAAGGAAATAGTGAGCAGTCACTTGAGCTCCTACAGTAGCACTTAACTTTCTCACCCCAAGGGCTCAAGTGAGGTGAACGGAGTTACTGAAACTCATTAACCATGAATCCATTGTTCATTTTAAGCTTGTTCTATGGGGTGATCGATACTTCAAAAACTGCGTGGGAACTGGAGGGAGATTAGGAACAAATAATAAAAGTGAAACCAGATTACAGGCCTGATCCTTAGTTCCTGGGCAATGAGGAAAGCCGTATGGTTCAGGAGAAGGGGCCCTGCGGGAGGAGCAAGGAGCTTCTGCTTCCGATCTGATTCCACCTCTGGTCTCCACTCACGCTGTCTTTTGTCTCACCTTTGTTTTGGGGCCGGAAGAGACTCAGCAGGCTGTTGAGAGTAAAATAAAATTTTCAACTCTGCCATGACAAATTTTCTGTCTTTAACAATGGCTTTGTGCCATTGCAGCAGTAAGGCATGGTTTTTCAATAACCTGTGGTTTATATCGAGTCATTTTTTGTGATGCAAAACACTGCTGAACTCTCTCCAGATACTGCACCACCAGAGCAACCCGCTGTGGGACAGCACACAGTTTCCAGGCTGAGGATTTGGATCAGCAACACGTATGTTGCCAGTTCAAGACAAAAATGCAGTGGGAAGATACTGAAGCTTGAGCTCTGCTTGCTGACACATGGGAGATGCATGACAAGAGCAGACACTTTCAGTGGCAGCAGGTAACAAAGTAATAGTTGTAGGCCGTGGGCCATGAGACTAAAATGGACCCAGAGGGCTTTTTGAAGTGCTGCACAACAAGGGCTTTAAAAGTAAGACTGCTGAGTGCATCTGTGAGGGGTGTGATGAACCCTCAGGATGGAAATCTGCTCTTGTAATTGTCCTGTGGTAAATCTGGAAGGAGTCAGTGAAGTGTGAGTAGTACTTCTGCTGCTGCGCACTGATGTAACTGAAGCAGAGTTTGGTTCTAGCTACTTAAGTGTGATGGATGAACATTATTATCTGGCTGGAGAAACTGAGAGATGATGGCAAAGTCATCCAGGGACAGCCCTTGGGAGTTGGCCGTTATCTCAAATCTGTGCTATGATGTCGAAAGACAGCTTCTCTCCCAGCAGCGGGGGAAATAACCTCTTTTCTCTCAGACACACCTTTGCTTCATGCCTCCACTGTCTTTTCCAGGCCACAACTGGACTTTGAATTATCTGTTGATGGGAGAAAGAGAAGTGGGAGCCATGCCTGAGCTGTGAAGAGGGGACTTTTCCTAGGATTGAGAGGCCAGACCATGGGAAAAGGTCTGTCTCATTCTGGGATAGGATTTAAATTACGCTACTCCCTCTTTGAGTTTAAAGGAGCCGGTTGGAGCATATTTCAGCATGCTGAAACTTCTCTTTCCCCAGGTAAAGGCAATGAATGAGCCCTGAATGGGTGGATAGGAACTTGAGCAAAGCGAGTAGGGCTGGAAAGAGGAGAAAATATGGAGTACCGCTGTCAGCTGGGCAGGGCCTCCTTCACAGCCAGGGAAGGGGCTTGCTCATAGGATCATGCTTTCTAGGGAAAAATTAAAAAAAAGAGAAATTATGTGAATAAAGTAGAATTCATTACTACTGCAGAAATAAAATATGATGCCTTTTCCTTTCAGTTCTGAATAAAAACAGATATGATGCTGAATAGCCATGTGACCCTTTTCTTACATCCTGGGTCAATTTCGCCTCCTCCATCTCTCCCACAAAAGCTACCAGATTCACCAAACTCGTCAACTATAATGCACGTAGGAATGATTTCCAGAGGCCGGTGCTTTAGCTGACATAAATCAACACATTGATCCTACTGGAACGACACCAGGATCTCAGCTGAGAAATTGGCCTGTGTTTTTCTTTCACCCTTTCTTTCACTGGAGTGAATAATGTGTCCCTAAGGTACAAAACTAATTACTGTAGGCATAGTGCTCTCTCACAAAGAAAGGCTCAGGAATCCAGGTAGGCAGTGTTAGGCATAAAGCTCAGGCACGATGATCAGCAAAATTTTGAGAGAAAATACTTTTCCAGCTGTCTTTCAGACTAGGTCTTTTGCAGTGGGTTTTTGCTGACTTGCCCTGCTCTTTGAGAAAGGCTGACATCAAGACCAGAGTAGGGTGTCCTATTATATTTGTTCTTAGAAAGCTGGCTTTTGGGATAGAAATTTGGCAGAAAGCAAGCAAGAATAGAAGTGACACCATCTTGTAACAGAATTTCATGTACTGCTTCAGCAGTACATTCAACCTCTGAACTGACATTTCACAGAGGAGGAGACAGGAAAAAATGCAGGGAAACTTAATAAATGCATCAAGTCATTCAGTTATTTTGCTCCCCAAATAAATAGCCACACAGGTTTTGTTCACAGAGGAGTCTTTCCTTTGAAAAGGCCGGTCTGGCAAGGAGCACTTCTCATCATCATCCCAATTGAGAAAGAAGAAATGTCTGTTGGCTGACATTTGCTTAAAAATCAGCCACTTCCATGTCTGCTGGTGAGATTGGAAGGGATCACAAAAGAATTTGATTAAGCTACAGCATGGATACTTACACTGTTAGAAAAATGGTTCCAAAGCTGAAAGTTTCTTAGACTGTACTGTGGACGGGGTGTCTATACAATACAAAAAGCTGCTGCAGTGAATGGTATCAGACAAGAATATTTTGTAAGATCCAGTGCTATCAGGCGAGCTGAAATTCTAGTGTGTATAGTGAAATGTGGCAATTAAACTAAAGTCAGTGGCTGGGCTTTTCAGCTCTTGCTGTTTCATGTGCTTTTCATTCTTAATGTTGAGGCTAGCAAACAATAGGTTACATATTTCAGCTCTATCTTCTTTTCTGCTGTATTGATTCTGAGTGCTTAGGTAATTTATAAGGCCTCTCAGCCTCTTGCTTCTGCTTGCATCTGATTTATTCTTAATAAAGGACAATTTGACCATCTAAATCTCACATTTGTGGATGCTTCTGTGTCTTAAGTCATTCCTCTCAGGGCTTGTGTACGTGTAAACTTGCAGGATGCTTAATACAGTATTTGAAACCCAATTGTAATAGCTACTCATGGTCTGCTTTATTACCAGACAGTATTCCTCTGTGATTCTTTCTCCTCCTTGCGAGAAGGTGAAAAAGCATTGTCAAGTATCAGTGTTACCATTTATCGTATCTCCGTACATCTTAGCCTGACACTTCAGACAAAAAGATGGAATTGCCAAGTGCGTCAGCCTTCTCCCAAGGCCTTTAAGCGCTGGAAGGGCAGCTGGTGGAGACGTGCAGAGAGTTGAGAGGGATGAGGGTGAGCGTGGGGGTGAAATGGCAGTTGCAGAATGTTC
This sequence comes from Tetrax tetrax, assembly GCA_009806455.1. Lineage (NCBI taxonomy): Eukaryota > Metazoa > Chordata > Aves > Otidiformes > Otididae > Tetrax > Tetrax tetrax. Next base: position 122,043 of record WHYT01017044.1, read on the forward strand.
CTTAGCACTTCGTTTTTAGCACTTGAGCATTTGTGAAAGCTACTGAGTAAATATCATCTGGGAGAAGCAGAATCTGGGCTCCACAAAAGGTGTTTGTAAGCTGTGATCTCATGGTGCTCAGAGAATAACAGTGGGAGAATGAAAACAGCGGGTCCTTGTGCTTTCTGATGAGAGAAGGAGGTTGTTTACTGGGTAAGTAAGATCACTAGAACTGGCACGTTCTCTTTTGGTTCTTTTCCTTAGCTTTGTACCAACGTGACTGGTAATGGATTTCTCCTTTGCTAATGGCAGCTAAATGCTGCTGTGATGTTTGCTGTTCTGGCATTGTCTTCAGTCTCTGTGGGCATGGAAAAACCTCATCTGCTGAAAGGTTCAGACATGCCAAGAAATGGAGCTGAATGGTCACATACAGGTACATTTCCTGCCCAAGGAAACCAAAATAACTCAACTGCTTTTGAAGTCCAGTTAACACGACCTGGGGAGCTCAACTCTATATGCTGCATGGCTTTAGTTCCCTGAACCCAGTGAACCTTCTGAATGCAGTGAATCCTCTGGCCAGCTTCTAAATCTGCTGCGGTAATGGAGCTAGGCAATGCAAGAACCACTAGATTTTTAAGAGTGATTGATGTTTTTGGACTGACAAGGAAAATGTTGTGATAACTGATTTTAATGCATTTTCCTATCATATTAGGGGACCTGGATGTATTTATTTCTTCTTCATCAATCAGACAGTAAAATTCTGATTTTAGAAATGTGTTCTGTTCTCATCGTACTTCAAAATCTGCAAGGAATTATATATGCCTGTAGTATTTTGGTGCCTAACTCCAAGCTGATTTCACCTGCATGCATTTGGGGACCTGGGCCTTTATACTGCTCTGCAATGATTTTTTTTCTGTAGTTCCTGAATGAAAGACGCGTTTGTGAGACTTTGAGAATATGAGATAATAGAATATCTCAAAAGGCAGCACACAACATGTTGTGAGCATTTGGGCAAAAGCCAATGTTTTAAACAATAGTTTTTAAACCAAAGTAGTAGGGCTGCAGTCTTGCCAGAGTCTTAAATTTTTTATTGGGCAAGGGAAAAGCCATATTTGAAGTTGTAATAAACCTGCAGGTTATCTGGCTGTATTTCAGTCTGCCTTATCAGTCAAACGGGCATTTGTCTTCCAGTTGCAGAAACGTTACTGCGAGGATGATGTGTGAAATGGAAACAAGACAATTAGTGTTTCAGACACGCCAAGCTGGCACTTGAACCAGCTTACTCTAACTGAAAGGGAACAAATCTGACATGGAGACCATTCAGTGTAAATAGCAGCTACAAAAGAGCAGTATGCCTTTATTTTCTGATCACGGTAGGTCACCAGCTGCTTGTTAGTCCCAAGGTGTTCTCTCCTTCCCCAGGTCCATTACTTTGGAAAAGAATTGGGGTTTGCCCTTATTACTTAAATTAAGAGGTTTGATCATGAGTCTCAATAAGTGATGAAGCATGTATAATGAGCTATTACAATTTATTGGCAAGTGTCAGGGCAAAATTGTTTAGGGACTGCAAGCAGAGGAATGGATGATAAGAGCCTTTTCATTTATTAATCGCTTTAGTTCACATCTGAAATTCAGCCAGCTGAAAAATAATCAACTCTGGAGAAAGGTCTCATAGAGCAGAACATGGTCAGCTCATAGCTTGGTCGTGACATCTGCGTTTTACTACTTGTACTTTGGGAGGGTATGCCAGGTTTAATGGCTCTGGGCAATGCTGAGAAAATATTCATTATGTGTGGAAGTTTATTAGATTAACTGATTAGGAGGCATTTTGTGGAGAACTTAAGTGAGACGCTGCCAGTCCTGACACCTCACGTTTTAAATTGCGTATCAAGTGTTTTCAATTTAACAAGAAGAAATACATCACCAGTGGTTGGATGCTGCAGCTAAAAGATGTGATTAGAAACAAGGGGTAGCTTTTTATTTGGGAAGGGCCATTTATCAGTGGAACGATTTACCGAGCATCTACCACAGTAGCTTCTTAATCCTTGGAAATTTTAAACTGAAGGTGGGATTTCCCCACCCCCTCAAAAAATATTCAGATTGGTGTATGCAAGAATTAATTAATCATGCACCTCTGCCATTATGCTGAATCTTCGCTGCTTTTTCTGGCAGCATAATCTAGAAATTTGTTTCATGGTGTTCATAGAGTTTACAGACTTGACTAGCAAACTGCAGGAAGATTGGAGGAGTCATTTACGTCCTTGCAGACGTTGTTAGAAGCTCACAAAGCAAATGGGATAAGCCTATAACTACTTTATCAGGGTCACAGATCTTAAAATCTTAGAAAAGTGGTACTTTAAAGACTTTTTGTGGACTCAGAAGTGATTTGTTGCTCAGCTCCCACCTTACTAGTATTTTCTGGGTAGGAAGGTGATCCGTTGTGAGAATTCAGCACCGGGATTCAGTGTCGAGCACAGCCAGGTATGGTTGGGCTTCTTCTGACAAAACCTGCTGTAATGTATTTGTTCATAGAAACTGAAAAAGAGTCTTTTCTGGCTTCCTGCCATCCCTCTAGCTGCCTTGGGATTGATAATATCTGCTTTCAGTATCTTGCAGAGAAGGGAGAGTATGATCAGGAATCAAAGATCAGGAATGTGTTTGAGAGGTGAAATCAGAAATGTTTTCGAAAAAATCTTATTGCACATTCACATTTAATTTATAAAACTATCAGTGCAGAGTCAAGGTGGCTGCACTTAGTACCATAACTATGTCAGTGCTAAGAGAGCTTTTTCTCTCAGGAGAGCAGAAGGGAGCATGATTTGCTCTCAGGAGCATCTTGCTCTAGGCATAACTAAAACACAAAGCAAGAGACAGCCCTGATCACAAAGAATGTGTCATTTAACTGAGGGGATGGGAGAGAAAAGCAGACATGAGAAGTAATGCTGTTTGGTTTGTAACAGAGCTTGTTTGATACCAATTCCATAGTGTTAGCCTCTAGATTATTCCATCCCTGTCGATGCTTTCCATGGTTTTTAGCTCTGTGAAGACATACACAAGCATACTACTGCAGCTGTAATTTTGGTAGGGATCTCTAGGATCATCTATTGTGCCAACAGTAACGGTCAAGAGGCCACCCCCATCACTGTGCTGTTTTCATACATAGTGAGAAACTCTGGGGTCAGCTGGCTCTGATCCTGATCCAGCTTGAGGAACAGATGATGGGATTTTTACTGTAACTGTTGCTTTGTGCAGCTTTTCAAGGAGCCAGCACGGTACATTTTTAATTATTATACTGGCAATGGTGAGAGTAGACAGCAGCAGTTCAATATTAGCGTTCAGAAAAGTGTCTGCTGGGACAGCTGGAAAGTCTGACTTGCAGACTTGCAGACTTTGTTGTCCCATTTTCCTGTGGATTTACTCTTCACCTGCCAGGCTCTTTGAACATGATCTGAAGTCTTTAAAGCTCATCCAAGCTTTGCACATGTTCAACACAATCTGCTTCAGTACAGACTAGACAGTACCTGGTTTTGACTTTCTAGGTCAAAGACACCCCCTCTGAGAGAGGATACCTTTAAAATTTATCCCCTCCATGAGATACCTTGCTCTTGGGCAATGCTGGTGGAGGAACCATGGAAGGGCTGTGATGAGCCTTGGTGTCAGCTCCAACCCCTCTTGCTCATTTGCCGTGAGGGACTTGGCTCAGCTCCAGCTCTGCCGTGATGGTGCTTGGTGTGAAGAAAGCTGGGAAAAATCTTGCCCAAGATTTACATAATAATTTAGGTTCTGGAGGTTTTTAATTCATAGGGTCAGTGGTATAACTGACAGCAACAGAGTTAGTCTTGTGAATCACCGCTCACTGCTTCTTGGATTAAGCCAGGCCTAGCGCAAGCATGGTTGCTTTCTGAGGTAGTGCATCAGGCTGTTACAGAGAGAGGCTGCAAATTTCAGGGTTCAAAGTGTGGGTTTGGTTTGGATTTGGAAGCCTGAGGAAAAGTTGCTACTGGTCATCTTTAGTCATCGCAGAGCAAAATACCAAGCCCTCTTAAAGTGGAAGGAATATTCTCTGAGAAATACTTCTGTGTAGGCTCTGTCCAAACCCCGTTAAATGGAAAAGACATACACTGAATTTAGCAGTGGTTGGTCAAGTCCCCAGAAGGGTATTAGGTAAACTAATTCCAAACAGCCCAAGCAGTGTCTGCCACGATACTTCTGCCTTAAGGTTTCAAATGTACTTTTTGTTCTTTCCTCTTAGAACTTTTACGCAATCTTCAAGTTTTCTGCAGCTTGTTTGGCTCAAAGCTGTTGTTGCAAATTTGTTTGCCAGAAGAGACATTTTAATCATTCACAGGACCTATTTTTAAGTTCCACAAAGATTCCTTAAGTGAGAAGGATATCCCACAGAACAGTACAGGATGCTGTGGGTATGGCAGCTGATCTCAGGGATGCTGCGGTGGAGCTAAAACAATTGACCGTATTCATTGAAGTGGCAGGGAGACCGTAGGGAAACAGAATGTAGTTACCTTCAGTGGAATCTGGCCAGCGTCCCAGCTACTGCTAATGCCTCTACTCTTACAGGAATGCCCTGGGATTTTCATTAATGTATGATTCAGCTTATAAAAACATGTGCCTGCTGCCTTAGCCCCTGGAGCTACGGCAATTAAAGAAATGGTATTTAGCCAGTGTGTGATGGCTGGCTTTAGCAGGCGCATTCCCTTCTTTTCTAATTATTTCTGCTCCCCTCCCCTTCTTTCTTCTCCCCATTGCCAAGACGCACGAGTGAAGTTTCCAGTGCATTGCGTAAACAGCACACGCAGTGAGCCGCTGAGCCCCATTCAGGTAGCATTCTGAGCGTGTAGGCTTCATGTAGCTGCACGGTCACAAAAGCGTGCTCTGTAAAATCAATCGAGTGAGTGTTGGAGGGGAACCATCTCTGAGAAGGCCTGATCCCGGCTGTCAGGCTAATTTACCTTCTGGCAGGGAATGAGGGCCCCAGGGATGCTCTTGACTGTTCCCATTGTGCGTGAAGCAGAAATGTGGGGTTTTGGTGCTTAAGATTGAAGCTAAGGAAATGGAAAAGGTTATGCAATATTTGGATATAAAGTGCCCCTTGTACCCCGTCCAGCTAAGCCCATACACATTCATCCATCACCTTGTGTCCTTAACGCTGATACCTCCGGGGCCCAGCACTACATGTGAGAAGAGAGGAGTCCAGCAGGTCAAATGGGCCTTCTCATGATGCAGGAGTTACTTTTCGTGTGCTGCCCTAGTTTAGGTGTAAAACTGGAGTAAACCTAGCAGTACTCATGGCAAACATGCCTTTGTCCATTTCTTTCCTGAGATCAAGGGCTTTTCACTGCCAGTAGCCAAACAGGTCACTTCACTTTACCCTTGTTACTGGGAATCTCATAGTTGTTTATCCTATCAGTTTATTTTCAGTGACATTTTTGGAAACAGAAAAGCAGGAAAAAAATTGAGAGAACTGTGAGAAACCAGGAAATGGTACCCAGTGTGTCCTGGGACAGGACAAACAGAGCAGAGCCTTACTGCCTGAGCTGTTAACTTGATTTTTTGGGGGGGGGCATGTTCAGGAATCTGAGCTCCATGCTCAGCTCAGCTGCTGGTGATCCTGAACTAGCTAAGTTCAAAGTCACCACTGCTCATCCGTACGAGCTGCAGTGGTTTGGGAAGCTTGTATCTGCTGAGAGAACTGTTGAGCTGGGGGAAAAACTGCTGCCCTCTTGAGAGGATAAAGGCTGGACCTTAGGAAAACTAATATTGTATTTTGTAAGGACTAGGAGCTCTTCCCATGCATCATTTGTTAGGATACCTGTAACAAACACTAAGAGCAGGCACTAGCATCATTGCTCTTATTGTTGTGAGAGTGGCTTTAGGGAGGACCTTTCCCTGTCACCCACATCTGACGGGATTTTTTTAAGGTAGGAGAGAACAAATGTGCTTTTCTGCGTACCTGAGCAGTTTTTGCGTTGTTCGTGTCTACATCTGTAGTGTAAAATTAACAAGAACGTTCCTGGATGGCTATGAAATGCCTTGCTAATCACTAGCTAAGCCTGCTCTTTCCATCTTTCAGTATCGCTCCAACATTTTCTTGAGCTGGCAGAAACCCCTCCCTGTGCAGGCTGAAGGTATTAAGGCTGACACATGGGCAGGGGATTCGGGAGTTCGCGTGGCTTCTTGGGCACCAGCTGAAGAATTGACCGAGCACAAACAAAATGAATTCAGTGCTTGTTAAGATGAATATTATCCAATGTTTAGTATCCTAAGGTGTTTTCAGGACAAACTGATGTGGAACATGCTCTGAACCACAAGGTTAAGGGTACTGCCAGCAAAAAATGTTGGAGAGCTTCTGAGCAAAGAGGCCACAGAGATCACGGCTGGCGGAGTGGGGCGGATTTAAAGATATCAGCCAGGCAGGCTGAAGAGGTCAGGACCCCTTTTCTCTCATTTTGTAATTAGGCAGAGGACTGCAGCATTTCCTGGTGAGTCTGGCTGGGGTCTCAATATCTAAATTAAAAAATAAGTTAAATGCTGCTGTTTAACAGCTTGTTTTTGCTTTTCCACATTGTAAAATTTATTCGTGCATCTGCCTTTGGACCTTTGAGGTTTTCACTCTGGCTTAAGTGCAGCGACTGCTCTATTTTCACAACAGTAGCAATTTAATGGCCTTTCAGATTAATTTGCCGCTCGTGCATAGCTCACGTTGCTGAAAACAGAACTACGCGTAGGTTTGAAGGGTGCCACTGAGGCTTGGATTGAGCTGGCAGGGTTTCATTCCTCTTCCGTTAACACTACATGAGCTGCTCTTTCTGCCCATTTTTAGGAAAGCATCCCTCACGGTGAGTCCCACCAGCTACAAAGGAGACAATAACACAGAGAAAAGCAGTCGTGCCTTGACTGTGGAACTGCCGCGCGGTGGCAGCATGGGACAAGGATAGTGACAGCAGGGTGTGGGATTTGAGCAAACCGACCAAAGCTGTCTGTCTCCCTCGCAGAGTTTATTGCTCCATCTCCGCGCTGCTCCCAGTAAGACCACGAAAGCCTGTGAGGCATCCACAAGGCCTGCGCAAGAACAGGCTGTTCAGTTCCCATGCTCTTTTCCATTTGGATAGCCTGGGAGGACACTATTTAGGAAACAGCGCGTGCTCGTGCACAGCTAAGACTGCACGCTTTCACGTGGGTTTGTGGTGAGTAGGTTCTCAAATGCTCAGCCAGCCTGTCCTGTCACAAAGGCACGGGATCATGTGTGTGTGTACGTAGGTGTGCACAGCAGTAGGTGGAGGGTGCTCAGAAGTACATGGACACTTCGATCTTCGAGATGTTCGTTCTTACTGTATGAAATTGAAACTGATTGTTCCATTCCCTCCTGTGCTTTTGATCATTTCTGAGTATTTGATTGTGATTCTTTACTATTTCGGGGTTACGGTACTGTCACAGAAAATGCTGCCAGGGAATTCTTTTCATGGGTTGATTTGGGGCAAGAAGATTCTCCTAGATGGTGCCATGAAGTGCTCTTCACGTGAACACCAGTCCTGCAGATAGCCATGCCTTTCTACGATGTGCTCCCATGCACAGGAGCCAGAAGCAATTCATTCTGCTGCACAAATTCCCATTTTTTTAAAAATAGCTGCTGCACTTGGATCTGTGGAGCTGGCCATTTCAGCAGCAGCACAGAGGGTCTCAGTCTTCCTTTTGTCTCCAGAAACTCTTGCTTCGAGAAAGCGCTAAAACAGACTGGAGATGCAGTGAGGAGAAGGGGGCAGGGAGGAAGGGTGACAAGCTGATCTGTAGGCAAGGAAAATGAATTTCCAGGGCTGCGAGCCTGGCATCTTTCGTGGACACTAAATTCACTTGAGAAGACTGTTTAATAATTATAGAAGACGAGGGGAATAAAGAAAGGGTTTGCCAAGTGTGATGTGATGACAATGGCTTGGGCCGTGAAATTCCTCTTTTGTACTGGCACCGTCGCTCTAAGCGGCGCGCTGTTGCCATTATCTGGTCCGAGGGGAGTTCTTGCTGCGTTATTGTGGAGTGTGTGTGACCTGGCAGTGAGTCAAGGAGCATCGAGCCGCCGCGCTGTGATGAACCAGCCCAGCTACTTCTGGAGAGTCCGTTAGCAGTTCCTTCTCATTACCTAGGGATGCCAGCAGCGCTCTCCTGCCCTAAAGGACACGTCTCTTGATGTTGAGCTGCGTCTTAATTGCTGTTGGCTGATCTAAGCTTCGATCTTCAAAGAGTCCCTAAAAATTTTGATGTCTGCTTCTCATTAAAATGAGTGAGAGGTAAATATCTAAATCCCTCAGGCAGTTATTGAATGCCTGGGAAGAGCTCCGGTCGGTTCATCAAGCATGGTTCTGCTGCATCATCTGTTTGTTTTTTCCTCTCAGATACAGACCATTTACTGGTTATTAGTTTGTATTAGTAGGCTCAGGGAGGAAGAAGGAACATGATGAAGAAGAGAATACAGGGCAAAAGAAAGAAAGGGAAATGATGGCACAGTGAGGGAGAGGACAACCATAGCAAATAGAGAAGAATGAAAATTACGGAGAAAAGTGGGGAACCAGAAATATGGATGGAAGGACATCCAAGAGTGGTTCCTCTTGGTTGTAGAAAAGGAAAAATTGCCATGAGAGAAAATGACTCAATGCTGGGTGCATGGTAGGAATATTAAAGGGAGGGAGTCTCATTTGGCAGCAGCACAGCGTGACCTGGCAGCCAGGATGGAGCGCACCAGTGCTAATGTGTGATTCTTTCTGTGACCCTGGAAAAGTTACATAAACATTGCTTCTGGTTTTATTCCTCTCTAATTTAGGAACAATACTTCCTGCTGTCTTCCCATGGTGTTGAAACGTCAAATTAGCTAATGGAAGGAAAGTTCTTTACTACTGTCGTCATTACTATTATTATTGCTATTTATAACAGGTATAATGGAAGTGTTAATATTGGGGAAAGGAAATAAGGGAAAGAGAAGTCTCAAACATCAAAAGCAATAATTAGCCATGCTGAGGCCAAGGATCCGTCTTCAGGAGAGATAAGTACTACCTGTTCCAGTAGCCAGAAAATCCCATACTTTTAGGTTTATCTAATTTATGGAATTACCTGATGGCAGGGCAGATTTTCTTTACATTTCTGTTCTGAATTCTCATGAGCAATGTGCCAAGGCAGGAAGTTCACTGTCTTATCATGTGTTGAAAAAATCCCTCAACAACCGTACTTTGAGAGCCTGCAGGTTGTCGTCTTTCTTCTCCAAATTGATCACACCTGCATACATCTCAGATGTATTTTCTTACATGGAAATATTTTCCAGTTACTCCAGAAAGATGCAATCCAAAGAAAGACTCATGGCAGTTGGTCACCCTGTCGAGCTACAACCTCTAGGGGTTATGGCAATACAAGTCATAACAGCAAGTACAGAAAAGTAGTACAAAAGTCTGGGAAAACTGTAAAATATCCTGTAAAAAATGGTACAAGGCAGTGCTCTGTGACAAAGATTGAAAGGCATGTGCCAAATGTTGTCATTTTTTCCTTGTTTTTAGAACAGAGAGGATAGAGATTAAATAAATAATTAGATTTCGTACTGTGGCAGTTCCTGTGATGCTAGGTTTGGCTTTCCCCAGGCTTGAAAAATTGTCCTTGGAGTAGGTAACAAATATAATTTTGGAGATGCATACTTGACTAGTTTGTTTTTCTAGATGGCAAGGACAGGAGGAGGGAGGGTATGTAAGGTCATGCTGCGCGAAGAGAGTATGCAAAGCAAAAGAAACTGCCAACAGCAAGGAAATAATAACATGTTCCTGTGCCTACCCATTTGGGCTGCGCAAAAGGTGACATTTCTTGAGGTGGGCCAGTCCTTGCACATTTTACATTTTGATTTGTGAGCAAATATTGGTGCATGCCATCCCAGAGTTTGAGGGATACGCTGCAACCACCAAGAAGAGCCGTTTGGAGATGGTAAGGAGGGTCTGTACAGGTTCCTGCGGAAAGGATTAGGGAGCAGTTGATGTCATTGACTCAAAATCCTAGGGTTTGTAGGGTTCAGGCAATCCCTTAATAGTACCCTACCTCAGTTGTAATAATCATAACTGTTACCACAGGCCTATCTCCAGCTTTTTCTGGGGCATGGCACTGGGTGAGAAACATGAAGCTCTCTCATATGTTGTGTGGCCACATGTTTGCTAGCCCCTTGCCTAGACTGTAATGGGCTCACTGACTAAATGTCATAGGAACTGGGTTTTTAATTATTGAAGCCTTGTGAGAAATGTGAGAAACGACGGTGAAGTTGGGGGCAGAATGGCAAAGCAGGCTGAAAAAAGGAGTCCTGAGTGTGGAACCCTTGGGTGTGTTTGGGGCAGAGCAGAAGAGCTTTCTAGCAGACTCTGGCAAATGGCTATTTTTAACTCTCACATTGCAAAGCAAATATTAACTCTCAGACATGTGCAGTCCCTGGCTTTGTGTGCTCTGGAGAGGGGTGACCTGTATCAGATACAACAGAGTGACAGGGAACGAGTTCTTGTAGCCCCTTGAGCTGATATCGCCCTGATAATCGCTGCAGACCAAACAGGATCAAGTTAACGTGCTGCAGGCCCCAGCATTTGGATCACCTGGTAATAGACTCTCAGTGGCACGCATGGAATGGATTGTTTACAAAAACCAAACCGCGAACAAAGAAGTAAGGTTTTCTGATCCCCACGTGCATGGGTAGGGTGTGTTCTACAGGCAAGACTCTGCTGGGATGAAAGCTGGCCTCGTGCGGGAAACGGAGAAAGAGCAGGAGAAAGCGATCCCCCACGGTGTAACGCTGCAAAAGGGCGAGTATTCTGTGCACCTGCACAGAGGTGATTGCTCTGTCTGTGACGCAGGTGCATGTTGGTGCTTTTTTCCCTTGCTTTACCTGGTTGCGGTGTGCTGTGAACAACAGGAGGGAAACGTAGGAGAAACATTGGAGATACTGGCTCCCCAGACACCCTGACACAGAGCAGCAGGCAGCCGAGTGCTGGGAGAGCCAGGAAAGAAGCCATCTTCTGTCCCCTCGGCACCTTCTTCCTGCCTCTCTGGGCGAGCAGGGGAAGGACTGTTTGCTGCCACTGTAAAGCATGTCAGAACATCGTTTTGCGGTCAGTCCTTGGGCACATCACAGCTGGCTTTACGCTGGCTGAAAACAAGCTGATTTTTCCCCTGTCCTGCGGGTGCTCTGGCTTCTCCTTGCCTCTAGGTTCAGTCGATACGTTGCAGATATCACCGTGTAGCTGAGAGCGGGCTTTGCCACTGTCTTTCTACATGCTATTGTCACCACTTTTGCACATCTCTGTTTCCTGACCCTCTTTCTAACCTGTCCATTTATACTGTAAGGCTGTGTTTGTACCATGCCTCTGAAGGAGGGACCTGATACAGCTCTAGGTGTTACCGTAGGGCAAACACAGATTAGTTCCTTGTCTTGTATATATCGAGAGGGGTGGAGAAAATTTATTGTTCGTTTTGCCTCTTGTTACAGAAAAGATCCTGGAGGCTTCTTGAAGGCCTGAATCAAAGCTGCAGCATAGGTCCACCTTTCTTTGTGCATTAGTTGAAAGAAGACTTGATTTTCCCTGCCCCTTCCAATTTTAAATGTAAAAATATCTGTGGAAGTCGAACAGTTCTGTGCTTAAGAAGGTGGAAAATTATCTTAAGAGCTAAGCCTTCTTTCCTCTGCTGGCTTAGGAATTTAGAGTCACCGAGAGGAGTGAGATGCAAACTCATCCAAGCATGTCTTCTTATCTCTCGTGGCTGAAGCCAGCAATCTGTTTTCCATTCACTTCTTGCCACTTTTTGCTGAGGAGCTGACTGCTGAGATTAACCTTGCTCCCAGGACAGGAAACAATCATGCAGGAGATGGAAAAGTGTGGAAGTGTTGGAGCCTGCAGGGTAGTCCTAGGAATGCCCTTGAATCCTGCCCCCTTTCAGTAACTTGCATCCACCCTGCATCCACCGTAAATGGTGATGCTCTCCACTGTCCTGGGCTAGTGGGGGTGCGGGTGGGGAGAGGAGGGGCTATGGAGAAGGGGCTGTGTGATGCTCCGTCATCAGCAGGTACCAGGTTTCCATCTGGATCTGTAGCACTTGGTGAAGAACAGGCAACACTTCGCTGCTGCTGCCTGTGCTTCATTTTGGCTTTTGGGAATACCCGCAAAACGTGAGGTCCTGGCGCCCTTTGTATGAGAGCCCCCGTACCATTTTCACTCTGAACATCCTGAACAGATTCCAGTTGGGGTAAATATGACTCGCTCGCTTGAAATCCTTCCTCTGAAAAAAACATGAGCAGTTCCTGCTCATTTCAGCTTTCATCGGGTCCAGCCTTAGGCACAGGCAAACTAAGGATTGCTTCGGGCAGCAGAGCCGGGGAGCGGGAGAGGAGTACAGCCACAGGGACTAGGAGTGATTTCTCCAGACGTGCGTTGAAGGAAGTTCCGCTGGCCCAGTGAGGGATGGATGGATTTCTCTCTGAGCAGCGCCTGCCTGTGGCCACGTGGAAGTGGGGAAAGCAGCTTTGACAGCAGACATGCACCCCAGCAGTACGGAGGGGAGGGGAGGCGCTGGGAGCTGGCTGTGCTCCTTGGTACCCCACTTTCCTCAGGGCTGGATGCACCACTATTTAGGAAGCCAAATGTGCCTCGTGCTGGCAAAAGAGCTAAGAGGATGCCGAGCTCTTGCTGCCTTGGTCTCATCAGCTGCATGGGGAGGGCACAGCACTGGGGGAAGCTCTCTGCCACAGCCTTGACTTTGAATATGGGAGAAAATATGTTGTTTTGCTTGTTTTAAATAACAGATTATATTTTTTGGAAGCGTCAAAGATTTCATAGCATTGCTAAGCCTTCAAAACCTTGTAGTTTAACTTGTTCTTCTAGTAAATAAAATTCAGCCTCTCAAGCTGAATTCATTCTGTGTGAACCTTGTATGACTACCTGGAATAAATTAATCTCTCCACTACTATGCTTTGTACTTGGGAGAAGAAATCTTACTGTAGAACAATCCAGAGCACTATGAGAAAAAATCCCTTCCTTGCTTCCCTGCAGAATAAAACAATAACTAAGTTGGAAACACTTCTTTGGCTTGGAGTAAATGTCAATAGCTAAATTCCCTTGAGATGTCTCTGCATCAGGGACAGGGAAATCCAGCAGAGACACGGCTCCAGGGAGAGACCTTTGACTTAACTATTTTTTGATTGAATTATCCTAACTGCTCTGTCACGCTGACACAGAGATTGGGGACAATGGGGAAGAATTTCTGTCTGCTGCATGGGAAACACTCGCTGCCCCCAAGTTGTGACAGGGCATTAAGTCTGACTGAGTGGAGCAGCACATTCTCTGGAGTCACTCAGCAGCTCTGCAACTTTGTTTTTAGGTTTGAGAAACATCTCTGAACTCCACAGGGGCTTAAAAATCTCCGTCTCCAACATGAAGCCTAAATCAATCAGCTACTCGGCGAGTTTACTGAGCCAGACAAATTTGTCCCAGTGGGCCTCTGTGTGCGCTGCTTTGTACTGCGTGCAACACGCGGCTGGTCCGGTGCGGCTGTGTTACACCTAATAGCCTAAGAGTGGGCAGGTAAACCAAAGACCCCAGTCTTACCTGTTTGGTGTTCCAGTCTGGACACTGGGAAGTGATTAAAACCTTGGCTGTTGAATTTGGAAACAGATGCAGTCAGTTCTAGGTTTTCTCTCAAACACACAGCTGGTTTAACCCTTTCCCCCAGGTTGCATCAGTGCTAATGACCTCGTGAGAACAAGGAAGAGATGAACCTGAGATTCAGTGGAAATGCATCATTGCACTGGAAAGAATAAAAATGGTTCCAGTAAAATATTTGCAAACAAGATATCTAAAGCAGAGGACATTTTTCTGTAAGGCTTCTCCTGGGCGAGTCACGGACTCCTTGCAGCAGAGGAAACTACCTCTCTCAATTCCTTCATAAAGCAAAATTTTTTTTTCTCTCTCACCCAGTTCCTATAAAATCTCTTCTGGCAGCTCAGGAATTCTGGACAGCCATCTCCAGCAGTTCATTTGTGATGCTTCCCTTCCCATCATTATAATATCCGACATGAAAAGGGCAGTAGTTTGTCATTGCAATTGCTGCTGCTTCTGTCAACAGCCAGCTCTGCAGGCTCACTTTTTTTTTTTTCCGGAGCATCTCCTGGTGTCACTCAGCAGTTGTACTAACCTGCTGCATGGCACAGCTCTCACTTGTGTAACGACATACAGTATGCATATATATTTGCTTGCTTGCTTCTTTTTTTAATTGAGAAACTTCAGCAAGCAAGTTTGCAGTTTAGGAATCACACACACCATTCATAATATAAAGGACAAAGAGATGAAATAATCCATCTTAAAAGCTATAGAGAATTTGTTGTTACAAAAGCTCCTCAAAGAAAAGGAAGAGAAAAGAGGAATAAATAAAGAAAACTTCTTTAAAATAATCAAGAAAGGATCTCAGTTAGACAGCATTCTCTGAACCTAGAGTAACCATAGCGAACCAAACAAAAGACAGTGGTAATAACTCTTATGTATCCTTGGTGATCTGCTTAAGCAACTTCTTGCTTTTACAGTAAGCCAAAAAAGGGGAGAACAGATGGATTCAAAGTCTGCTGCAAGATCTATTGAATGACAAGAAGTCTCTAATACGAGAAAACGGACCGGAGTGCTAATGCAAAGCAGGACCAGGGATGGCCTTTGGGATTTTCAGGAAAGGGCAGTGGACATGGAAAGCTTTACTGCAGTAAAGACAATTGCAGGAACTTGAGTTTGTGTTAGCTCGAGGAGATTATTGAGGTGTTTTGTAGTGGATGTATTTCAGGAGAGGCCAGCTTGGCAGGGAAGATCTTGTCCTCTCCTTCTGGAAGAACCTGAAAGAATCAGCTAGGTCTGTTTGTGGAAAACAGAAGAGAGAAAGAGGTGTGGGAGAGATGCTGAAATCACAGAAGTTTGATGGAATGTCACTGCAAGTAGGAACCCTCTTGTAGATGGTTGGTGGAACACCTTCTGGAAGGGGATACTTCCCCATTGCATGGCTCTAATTGGCACAAATTCTCCCCAGGGTCAGGGCCTGTGAGCTAGGGATTTGCAGAGACAGACCCTGGAATGAGAGCCAAGATTTGGATCATCGCTGCCCACAGAGAGCTCACACATTACATAGACAGGACAGACAAAGGCGGTAGCGATTGCGTCTGTTTTAAAGGTGGGAAGCTGAGGCCCAGAAACCAAGAGTCTTTACGGTGTTGACGAAGGTTTGCTGTACGGATGCTCCTGCTGATATCAAGGACAGGGGTTCTTCTCCCACGTGGCAGTGCCTGGGCAGCTGGCTCTGCTCACAGCACCTGCAGTAAGACCAGCCGTTGAATCCAGTCCCCTAAGGTTTCGCCCAGCACGTGATCGTCAAAACCAGCCTGTTTTTTAGGTATTCCTCCACCTTGTGCTCATCAGTCACCTCTCATAACTCAGCTTGGCAGAGTGGTTGGCTCAGTCCAGCCAAAAGGAAAGAAACTTCAGTCTCTGGCCGGCTCCCACTGGCTCCTCCTGCTCCTGATGGATGAGTGGCAATCCTACAGCCAGAAGGTTTGCTGGCTGCACATCACCTTGTTTTTCTCAGCTTAAATAAACCATAAAAGGTCTTACTGGCTATTGATTTACCCTTTGCACTAGGTCCTGTAGCTCATGGTGATTACATTTTTGGCACAAGTGCCTGTTGAGGGTGATTTTGACAATGCTGTGGCTGCTTGAACTACTCCAGCACGACCTGCACGCTTCAAGCAACAGACTGAATTCCTGGCTCTGCCCTTGCTGACCAACAGCACTTAGACCCACTTGAGATTTAGGGAACAGCTGAAGACTTGCCTCCTCATTTCCTCTCACTTGGGACCTGGTCTGTAGCGTGAGACAGGCTGTTCGGAGAATGTCACCGCAGGCAGATGTGGCCTGCCTGCGTATTATTTGCTGTGGCACGCATAGCTTTGCAAGCATCTTCCACCCTTAACTGCTCAGAGCGTCACAGACCAGCAGAGTCCCATCCTTGACTTTGTTCAGCCTTGTCCAGGGAAGCAGGTGTTCGTTTCAATAGGTTACACGTAGGCTGAGGTTTGTTTGCTTTGTTGATAATTGTTACGCTGGGTAGAGACAGAGCTTTGTGTTTATAGCGCAGCTTGTTTTGTTTGAATCATTCAGTCCTTTCCTTGAAATATCACCACTCCTTAAACACAAATATTTTCAGAGGCATTCAGAGAGAAGAAATGAACGTAGAACATCTGAGCCTTGCTTTGGGAGACACTGTTTTTTTCCTGGACTTTTGGTGGAAACTTGGGAGTCTTTTTGTCTCTTTCAACTCCCTGAGTGGTAGTGCCAGGTCACAGGCCTGTTGTGAACGTTTTCCTTCAGGAACTTCAGGATTTTCATCTAGGGAACCCCAGCTGAAGAGATGACACACGTGTACCTAAGCAACAGATAGATAAGAAGGCTAACAGATTATCAGATAATTATGTAGACAACAGAAGATCAATCCATATCTCCATTTATATTCTCTCTAGGTGCGTAAGTAACACAGTTTCAATTCTGCCATCAAAATCTAATCACAAAAAGTGAGTCCTGTTTTAGGTCTTGCTTGTGGACAATTTAAGTTCACAGGAGCAAAGCAGATCATTCTCAGCCTCTGGAATTACTTGCAGATGACTCTGTACTCGTGCTAGCAAACTTGCCTTAAAGGCATTCCTTGCTGTGGTACTGCAGCTGGCTGCGTGGCCTTGCAAGCTGCAGTTTGACAGCCCCTGGCATAGGCATAAGCTGGAACGCGTCAGGGGTTGAGGAAAGGTTTCTTCAGAGCTGGTCGTAATGTTAGCAACCTTATCAGAAGTATTGTGGGGCTTAGTCTTTCCTTAAAGTATTTGATTTATAGGAGTGCACTCACATTACTTACAAAGTTGATTATGGAATAATCCATTTTTCCATTTTCACTAAAAAAGAGGAAAAAAAGAAATGCCTAGCCCACGTGGTTGCAAAGAGAACCTTAAAAAAGTGATCCTGTGGAGTGAAAAAAAACCCCTAGAATATATAAATACAATTTGAATTATTAGAGGATAAAGCACAGATCACAATTTTGTTGGTTTTTTTAAGGTCAGTGTTCACCAAGGCAGAAGTTAATACAAACGCTTCTGATGAGTATCTCGGGCTTTGAAGTAGTTGGTATTTGTTACAGGAGATGTTTTTCCAAGAATGCTTTTTCTCCATTATATGTCATCTAACATGAAAAAACAAAAACAAACAAACAAAAAAATCCCTTCTGCTGACTATATCCCAAGTTAATCTAACCTATAGTATCCCACTCTATTGTATTTCATTGAAGTGATACCCACCTGTTTTCCTTTACAGCAGCAATAAACTGGAGCAATACTGCTTTTTTAGTTTGTTTATGCTGGCAGCAAGGTCTAGTGTTTCATCTCTCACCCCTCCTGGTAACTGTGATACGAGGCTCTTTATATGAAGTCTCATTCCTGTGGTTTTATCCATTCTTAAGAAGAAAAGAACAAACTCATTCATCAGTGGAATGACTTCCTGGTAGCATGAACAACAATGATTTTTACCTGCCTTTGTACGAGGTTCAGAGAATTGATTAGCTAATGTTTGTGGAAGTCAGATTTTAAATTTTAGAAGGTACGTGAGCTGGAATACTATTGTTCAGAAGAACAGACCGGCTTCACCTGTGGGAAATCACCATTCAACACTGAAACTAATGTTCTGGTGAAAATGTGGCTGATATGTCTGCATTTGCTGAGTTACATGTCTGGGTTATGGCTCCGTTACACTTTGCCTGGCATGACTTGAAATGAAAGTAACTTCCAGAAGTGCGCGTGCAATTTCACCGCTCAGAAAATGGTACCCCTGCAAACAGCAGCTCTTCTGCTGGCTGGAACAGAGTCTTAATCCAGTTCAGACACATTTCTTTGTTTCAATGTGATGTCTGGGAAGGAAAAGGCCTGAAGGAGGAGTTTATACTTCTGATGCGCCATGAGGTGTTATACTTCAGTGTGGGTCACAGGACAATTGCTAGCACAGGTCACAGCTTCTGTTGAACAGGAACTGCTAGGCGCTTTGCAAATCAGACTTTGTGGTGGTGAGTTTTCTAAGAAAAGCTCTATCAGTTGTGCTCCAAACTGGTGGCACTCCTGGCCCTCCAGAAACTCAGGATTTGCAGTGTATTAACCCTGAGGTAACCTTGCCCTCTGCTGTGCTGGTATACCTTTGCAGAGAGGTAGTGCCTTAGTGCACCAGGCTGAGATTCGCAGATTCTGGGCCATATTTTCTTGTCCTCTGCCTCATCACTTGCTTCTTTGCAGACTTGGTGCTGGCACACTGATGGAGAATCGGTGTGTGTGAAGGACTACACAGTGTATGTGATGGACCATACAAAACAGAGGAAAGTGCTCTAGGATTCTCCTTCTAGCTTTGCCACTATGTAGCCTTGAGCAGGCTGCTTACTTTCTCATAAAATTAAAATAACGGTCTACTTTCTTTAAATTCCTAGCTGAAAAACCCTGCAGAGGTGCTGCAAGTCATTAACTACATACACCTATCTGCTTTGTTGCTGGCCATTAAGCAAGAAGCTGTTGTTCATCAGCCAGCTAGATCAGGAAGAGGAGCTTGAACAAAAAAAAATCACATCCAAGCTCCTCTAATCCCGGCTTTGCCCTTGGGCTTGTGCCTGGCTGCTCTTATCTAGAGGCATTCCATGGCCGTTGTGCTGGTGTTTACTGCTTCCAAATACCAAAGACTTTACAGGCTTATTCAAAACAATGCTTCTTGGCAGAATTAACTTGGCTGCCAGTCTCCAGCTTCCATCTATGTGAAATGTAGGAGAGGCGAGCACAGATCTTTGAGGAAGCTGGCTGGCAAAGGGAGACAACGTTTCTTAGTCAGGGAGCTGAGTTTGTGGCTGGTAGACCTAATTCCTTCACCAGAAATGCATTCTCAGCTCTTCATGTGATAGCCAGGCTGTGGCAGGCGTGGCTCACCGTTTCTTTCTGCTCTCTTTCCTGTGCAGATCGAAGAGGGAGGTAAAGCGGACTCCCTGCCTTCCAAGCTGCAGGCTGGTGACGAAGTGGTGAACATCAACGAGGTGGAACTGAGCAGCTCCAGGAGAGAGGCCATCTCCCTGGTTAAGGGTCCTACAAGAAACTGAAGCTAATCGTCCGCAGGTAGGCAAGATCCAACGCTTCTTCCCTCCCTCTCTCATGCCCCGCAGGCTGTCACGGCCATTCCCTCACATCGCCAGCTGAAAGCCTATGACTTGGCCTGATCTCGGCAAAAGCCTTTTTCTAAGCACACAGGCATGAGCCCAAGGGTGAATGTTTGTTCTTTTCAGGCAACATTTCTATGACTCCTTTGTCACTGATATGTCCAAACATGTGAAATACCCCCATCTCTTCCACTGCTCCCCTGGCCCATGGCAGTCCAGGATTCCTGTTCGGTGATTTACAGGCAGTCCCATCTTCCTTCAGAGTGCCTGGGCTCCCTCTGAAAGGGTGGCGGTTCTGTACATAGCTCTTGCTTCATTTGCTGCACGGCATCACTGTTGCTGTGACAGCAGAAAGATTTCCACTGCCCTCAGCAAGCTTTGGAGCTGTTTCATGTTCTGCAGGTGAGTGACAGAGTGACCAAGAGCAGTCTGACCAACATTGTACACAGGATGTGATGTAGGGGGAAGAGCAGCCACTTCACTTGCATCTTTTGAGCCTCTGTGCTCACGAAATGAGTGATTTCCCACGCGTTCTATGTTTCCGTTTCCCTGGCTGTCAAAGGCCTTGTGAACGGTCATGAGTAGTGATGCCGGCCTGCTGGGTTTGATGGTGTACTGAGCGTAACTCAGCTAAGCAAATTGTGCTGGTCCTCTTTGGTGGCATGAATAATAAATGTTTGTCTTAGGGTCAGGACACAGAACTTGACTCTTGATGTGAGTTTTGAATCAGAGATGTTTGAGTCTGGAATTTGAGGGTATATCTAAGACCTTAATAGAGATGCTTCATGTATGTTTTTTACTGCGGGCATGTCCAAACGGTATTTTCTGTGCCAGTTAAGTGATAGATGGTATCACTTTATGGTGTGCTCTGCCCCGAATTTCCACACTTAGCCGGAAAGGAATCTGGGTCAAGATCGGGATAGCTGAGGAACTGTCATGGGCCAAACAAAAGGTGCCAGCTCGGGTCGCTAAGTTGGAACAAGTTTTTCTGAGTTTTCTTCCGTCACCAAAGATGGCAAGACTCAGCACTCTGGCCAGCTGGTGGCAAGGTAGAAGACAAACATTTTGCCTCCAGTGCTAGAGGGAAGGTGGATGAGAAGGAATAAAAGAAGGATCCCAGAGGAGAATGGTGAGAAAGAGGGAAGCAGTGAGGGAAAAGTGAGTTTCTGCATTAAATAAAAGCTTCCAGTGTTAGGAAATGAAATGAGGCAAGATGCAAAAGAAACAAATAAAGGAAAGCAGCTCAGTACAGAACCTCAGCCACGTGGAGCCTTCATCTCAGTTAGGGGGCTGCTGCTGGGCAGGCTGCATGTGTGTATGATGGGATGTGAACAAAGGTTTGCGAGACAGACTTGAGGAAAAGCTACAGCACCAGGGATGTGCAGACTATCTTCACCCCAGACATAATGAGTTTAGCCATAAAGACTGGTAAAGGAAGCACTAGTGTGCTTCCCACTTGGGATTGCTTTTTGTTGGGAGAACAAGAAGATAATGACTTGCAGTACTGCATCATGAGAAAAGAAATTCTTTTTGGAGTGCTTCAGAGGCTGATTTTTGTGAATTTGCCATAGTTATTGAACTGAAGTGGGCTAGGGTTGCTTGCTGCAGACACCGGCAGTGTGAAAGCTCACTGACAAGTCATTTGTGACCTGAATTTTGAGTGTATGTTTTCAGTATTCCTGAGGGCTCTTGCTTAGGAGTGACGCAAGCTCACACTGACACGGACTTTACCCCTTACAAGTCATACACAAACAATAGCAAAGTCTGCTTGGTGTGTGTGATTTTGGTTCTTTCCAAAGCATATTCAAGGTCAGTGTGTTTTTGAAGGTTTGATTCTTTGTTTTTCAAATAAAAAAACTCGGGAGCTGTCTATATCAGTGTGATAGCGACACCTGACATCACAATGGACAGAAAGCACAGATTTTTTAATTCAGATATATTGTAGTGAGACCATCAAAGAGAAGACCAACAGAATACATTTAACCCACTGTGTAGCCCACGTGGCGTACTCAGATTGCTATTTAATCTTGTTTTTTATTTTAGGACAAAGGTAAGCTTTTAGTACCAGCAGCAGCAGAGTGAGCCTCTACTTGTGTAGCTAAGCGAAGACTGATGTTACCACACCTTACTAGGTCTGTAGACAGGCTGATGCAATGATGTGTTATTTCCTTGGAATGCCATCTGCAAAGCTCAGTATTGATGCATCATTGTTGGTCTTCATCAGTCTATTATTCAACAGTTTAGTGGAGGAAAAGAGTGAGAATAGTTGCAATGACGGGAAGATCAGAGAAATTTCAGTATGAGAGGAAAGACAAAAATAAATAGAGATGAGAAAAATTACCTATCTAGCAAGGATACTTAATAAATATGAATCATTATAAATAAACAACCAGTACCAGAGTAATTGGTAGATGAAGACAATAGTCTGCCTTCCAGTCCTCTGCAAACATCCTGCTGACATCAGGGAGGAACTTGCAATAGGAGAGAAGGGTAAAGTTACAAATTTATACGCTTTCTGCTTCCTTGCAGAGGCAGAGAATAACCCCATGAGCCCTCGTGTTAAGTAAATACTGCGCCCATTCCCTAAGACAATCCTTATTTAGGAGATAACTGTTAAATGATTTTTCGTGGTCGCTCTCTAGCTGCATTTTGTTTGTGTCACCCTTGGCTCAGGAGCCCTCAGTGGCAGGTTTTGAATGTTCAGCTTTCTCTGCTTCTTTAACAGGGCTGCTCATATCTACCTTGCTTAAGAGGCTGTTCCTAAAGCCAGTTCCTTTCTTTCTGCCCCTTCCTTGCTACCTCCCAGGACTTATTTTGCCCATTCATTTCCCGGACAATAGACTCTGACATGTGTGTATTTGTTCATTCCTGTAGACCTCAGGTCTGCAACTTGTGTGCTATCAGGAAGCTTGCTCATACTTCACATTTCATTGTGCTGAAGCCAGAGTAAGCCAGAGTAAGAGCTACTCTGCATGCCAGGGAATTACAGAGCCACGCTGAGTGTATCTGAGGTGCACTTTCCAGTCCCTGCTAAGCTGAGTTCTGATTTCCTGCCTCACATACCCTGCTGCTGCTGCTATCTTCTGTGTGCTTGCCACTGGCAAGGTGGATTTAGCTTGGTGGACCATTCTAGTCCTTTTTCTAACCCTCTGATTCTTAAGACACTTAGAACTACACAACAGAATTACCTGTTTTCTCCTTCCCCACATTTTAGTACAGGGCTTTTCGGGACACTTTCCTCTGCGGGCCCAGAAGAAAGCACATTCATTTCCTTCTGATACATTTCGTACCTGAGCAATTGGGCAAAAAGCATGCTGCTGCTTGAGCGTTCAGGTCCTGCTAGCCAGATCAAATTGCCACAGGTAAACAGAGTGAGCCTTTAAAATTATCCCTGGGCAAAGAGACCAGACAGCATTGCACTACAAGGAAGAATGAACAAGTTTCACTCCACTGGTGACAGACTATGGGAGTGAGCTGAGAAGCGAGGTTCTCAGAAGAGAGGTCTCCACAAGTATTTCCCGGGATACTCTTCACTATGCCTGTCACTGCTGGTGACAAATGTCTCTTACTGTGGATATGAGCAGAACCAGTTCCATCAAGCCTGAGGAATTCACAGGCTTATGCTGGGGAGATCTTTTTGCTCATGGTTTGCCCATCTGGGAACAGTAGGTGTGAATCATTATGAGAAACTGGAGAGACCACTTTGTTGAATTTTGTAGGGAGAGGCTTGCCTACTGTCCTCAGCAAACCGCCTCAGATAGGTGTTGATACTCAGTTGATCTTTAACCATCTGGAGGAGACTGGGTGTTTGAAAGCAAAAGCTACAAGCCACAGAAATAAGGCTTAGTTGTTGAATTGTGAAAGACGGATTATTTTTTCCAACTGTTTTTTTCCTGGCACTTCCTCTCCAAGTCCAGTATCTAGGCAGAGTTGCGTGCAATTAAAAAAGACCCAGGCCTCTTTGGTTGTATCAGTTCAATCGAAGTGTGTTGTGCATGCTTGTATCGGCTGAAGATAAGGCTCTGAAAGCAGGCATTGCCTTGTCAGCTTTACAGCAACCACAGTGGCCTACCGCAGTTGCCAAAAATAGACTTTTCCACAGGTCAGTAAGCAAGAATGGCTGTCAGAGCGTCACACTGTTTACATAGTTCTACATTCAACGTGTTCATAACAGCAGCAATTAGATCACTGAGGCGTGATGGCAAATGTAGCTGCTATGCGAATATCGTGCTGAAGGGAACTGCAGTCCCAGGGACAACAACTCTCCGACACCCTTTCTAACACAAACACCGCTTGAACCAAGGTCTGCTACAAGCCGTTCCCGAGAGCTGCTGTGGCATTCCCTGCTGCCTGTTGCGGGGAGGGCAGAGGTGAGAACATGAAGTCATTCTTGTTGAGACGACGGGATGTGGTGAAGTGAGCGTGCCACAGGCGGTTTGGTCCGTGGTCTCGGTGGGTGTAAGGCAGCTCTGTTGATGTGAATGGAGTTAAGATAGTTCCCTCAGGTCAGAATTTGGCCCTGTGGTTCTTTAAACTCTTGGATCCAGCATCAGTCCTGGTTAATGAATGCAAAGCTCTGTTAAAATTTGTTAGTGGAATGGCAAGTAAAAAATTTCTGCAGAGAATTAACCGATGTTTTGGGCCCTTACTCTGTACACGCTGACGTGCAGGAGTCCTGCAGAGATGTTCTGGGGTGGTTTTTTTAAGGTTCAGGCTTCTGACTTGGGGTGTGAGGGGCTCTGATGGCGACACTTGCATTTGCTGAGCCAGTGAGGTTGCATGAAGCATGAATCTCAAAGGAGCTGTGGTTTACAGGGAAACTATATACCTCCAAGGTGCACAATGTGTGTTCTTAGCAGATATCCACTCATACAAATACGAGCGACCATTGGAAGCCTGTTCAAGTATTATTTATGTAGTACATGCAATATTGTCTCAAAGATGAAGTACATTCAGATCCTGTAGCATATGGTTGCCCCAAACTTAGTGCTCCTGAGACCACTGCAGTGAAAGCCACCCCTCAACCTTGTTCTTCTCCAAAGCCACCCATGAGCGAATCCTCTGCTTGTACAGATCGGCAGTGGCTTGAGTGGGGATGTGATATTTTGGGCGTGGTGCTAGCCATCACCATCAAGACAGATACCGTGATTGAGGTCTGTGCCTGCCGCTGCTCCTGGTACCAACTCAGAGCTTCACTAACAGCTCTACCTGCCCAAGGGTGTGTGTTTGCCCCGTTCTGGTATAATTTATGTAGAGGGAAAGATATTTGACTGTATCATCTCTCTTTTTCTGGGGCAGCTCTATAGTGAGGCGTAGATGAACAGAGAGATAGAAACATAGCAAAGATCAGTATTCAAGGCAGTTGATTTTCTGTTTTCAGTGTTAGGGGTTGGTAGTTTGTGTCTGCCTCCAGCTTAGCAGTGCCTGCAATTCTTTTCCACCTCAAAGAGCCTTAGGCTAAAAATACAAGTCAAATAAAGGAGGAATGGGGATGTAAAACATTATCCTCATTTTCCTGTTGTGCTAAAAACTGTACAAAAAGAAAGGATTAAGCTTATTCATGGCTATAACCGTAATCTGCATGTTGGTTTTCATGCCGCCCTGCAGATTCCCTGCATTACTTGAGTTATTCGGCTTATTCTCTTGGCACATCTCTGTCCCCGGGCCCCTTGTCTGAACTGGGGGAGATGCTGAGAGGAGAAGTACGCTGCAGTCTTAAGACCAGTAGTGTCAGAGGGAAGTGGGCTAAATTCAGCAAGCTGATAATTCACCCAGGGATACAACCCCTGGGAACACCGGTCCTGTGGCAGACACACACCTGCTGCTAAGCGCTAGGGCTGGGAGGATGCTGGACGTGCGGGTGTCTTAGTTCTGCTCTGATCCTCTTCTTGACATGTCTGCTTTCAGGTGAGCAGTTGCTGGGCTACGTGGGCCTCCACTCTGCCACAGCAGGGCCAGTGTTATGTTTTCAGACAAATCCGGTTCTGATCAACTCATTTAAAAACCTCTGTGGCAAGACCAGGAATTAAACTCTGATATCCTGAGTACTTACACCTCTGCCATAGCTGCAAAGTTGTTCTTTTGGCAGCAAATTGCTATAACTGAGGCTTAAAAAAAAGAAAAGGAAAAAAGTTATCTCTACTTGATAAATGAGCCTATCCAAGTGTGGGAGGAAGATGTCAGTACGACTGACATCTGAGGCTCAGAGCTAATTCAAGCCCATGGAAATTGATGGAAAGATTCCCACAGATCCAAAAGGCTTTGGCTCAAACCCTCACTGAGCAGCGTTTTCTCCTAGAGAGAGGGGAAGCTGCTGGCATTTTTACAAAAAGGCAAGTGCCAACACAAGTCTTCAAAGAACTCTGTGGACTAATCCTTTCCTCTTATGACACTAATGTAATTTTGTGTCGTGTTTGACAGCGTGCCAAAAATTGCATCGAATAAATCCAAGTTTTGTGAATGAAATTAATGAGAATAAGCACTGGCTCACACCCCACTCCGTAGCAATGCAGGAGCGTGTTTCTGAAGAGCTGCTATGCATTGTGGTTACTTTTTGTCCTGTGATGATGACTGGGGAAACAGGAAAAAGGAAGGGTTTGTGCACACGGAAGGTTTAAGACTGACAGCTTGAGGGGCCAGCGCTGACATTAAGGCTGGTAGAGGGCTGGCGGGGTTGCCGTGTGACTAGCGCTGTTCTGCGTTTGGTTGTGAGCTCCTCCACAGCTTTCCGGTGCGCCCTTGGTCACGTCTCCTTGTTTCTCAGCTCTGCCAGGGGTCACTGATGCTCTGTTGCATGAGATCTTGGGACAGGGAGGGGATCTTTTAAAGTGTGTCTTTTTAACAGTCCAAAAAAAATGAGCCTTCAGTTGGAGTCTCAAATGAAGAGACAGCTCCTCAGCTGATGCAAGTGGGAGCAACCAGCCAAAACCCATGAGGGTCCTGACCCGTTGGTTGTACGGTATTCCTGAGGTCTGTACAGTCTGTTCCCAGGTCAGCGAGGGCTTTGACATTTGCTTGTCTGTTGGATCAAGCTGGTAAGTCTTTATCTGAAGCACGAGTATTTTCATTAGAGGAGCTTCTGTGTCTTCATCAAAATGTTTGCAGTTCCTGTCTCATTAGGAAGGGTCAGTGCAAAGCGCAGGGCAGACAGCTACAAGGTAGAATTAAATTTTGAAATCACTGGCAACAGGCTTACTGTCTAGGATTGAATTAGCTACAGCTTAGGACTGCCAGGCTTTTAGGAAATTTCCCACAGTGAGTAGTAAATGTGATGAAAATCTAGATACTTTTTAAAAAAAAAAATATTTAGGCCACTGATGGGGACAGTGGGAAAATGCCTTGGAAAAAAAAATGCCAGCCACCATACTGTGTTATTCTAAATAGGACATTAAAGACTGACCCCTCACCTGAAACTGCATTAGAAACAGCAGTTTCTAGCCACTGCCACTCTGCATTAGCTGCCTCTTTCACGGAGTGCATTTGGATTAGTTTGCCTTCTTCAGGCAGTAATCAAACTGGGCTTTGATTTGTCAGAAAGTGACACGGGAAAAGCTGGGAAATCTCTGCCAGCGCCATACAAAGTGCTTTTTAGGGTGTGAATCTCCTTCTTTTGGAATTTCCTGAGGATTAAGTTGGAGCTGGATCAGATCACGACCGTACGAAAAGTGGAACAAACGAGCATGTGTTCTCCGACCGATCCGTGCCTCGCTTCCCCGTCTGTGATTGTGTCTAGTGACCTTCAGTCGGTAGGGCAAACACCTGGCCTTGCGCGGGGTTCTGGTTACCTGTAGAGGTGCGAAGGACTGCAGGGTGACAGCTTCACAGGGCAGCTGCAGGGGAAGCACGGGGAATAACTGAATTTCGTCATCTTCATTGCAAGAAGCTCCAGTTGCGTGGCTTTGATTTCAAGCGCTGACTATAAATATTGATTTATGAGGAGTTGGGAGGTTGCATGGCATTGATATATGCTGATGTATATAAATCCTTAGCCAGGTTAAATATCAATTTTATTCAGCTACACTAGTTACCCAGCAATATAAAACAATTTCTCAAAAACTTTTCCAGCTCAATCCAAGGTTTCCTTTGAAAGGGAGGTGGGGCAGGAAAGGCTCACGAACGCTAATGTAATCCTACTGATACAACTGGAGTTTGCCTGGATTTACTTCAGTGAAACAGATGTTCGGGGGAAGCGGTCACTGTAACTACTTCCCATTTTTTCATTAATGGGCTTGTATGGGTCGTCCAAATCCCGTGGTATTGTTTCTCCCTTGCGGCTGAATAAATGGAATATCTCAGTGGAAAGAATAATGAGCGGCAGAAACTGCACAGACAGTATCAAATGGGCTTTTATACGCACAAATCTTCCTGTTGGTAGTGAAAGGCAGCCTAGCTCGCACACACAAATGCAGGAGGACAAAGAGCCTTCACGTATACGCACCTGGCCAAAACACTGGCTACACCAATAGCTCCAGAATATAGAACCTTTTTTTTCCCTTTCTTCAGCTTTCTGCCTGCCTTTGGCATTAGAAGGGAGACAGGGTTGGTCTTCAGTACATAAACCATTTTAATAGAGGTTATACCTACGTAAATACACCATATTTTTTTTCCAATAAAGAATGCCTAAGCTAATTAAAATCAGAAATATTGGTTAAAAAATACACCTTTCCAATGCTGAAAAGAACCAGTTAAGTCGGCTCAGAGTTCCCTCTTAGTCTTCTGCGTTTGCCATGCTTTTAAAAATGATTGCTGTCGTGAGGTGAGATTGCAAGAGGAGAACGAAGGCGGTAAGTGCCATCCTCTGTCCTGTGGAGATGGGAAGCTCCTCCAGGATGCTGGGCCTGGGGCACTGGGTTTGGTTCCTGCTGCTGACGGGTATTTTTATGTGACATTACTCCTTATACTCGCCGCACTTCTAAAAGGGAGATAGAGCTCTCCTGCCCACGGGGTGGCCGGAAGTGAACTGCGTTGAAGGGGGTGATGTGTTCAGGCTCTTGAAGTAAAGGGAATGCTGGAGTGGAGAAAGTACAGTAAAAAGTCTGAGGGAGATTGTGAATAACCTGTGTTTTGATCTAACAGCTGAACTGGGAAAAAATGTTTAGGATTAAATGGAAGTGAAATTTTGTGTTCCATTTGGCCTGAAATGAAGCATTTTGCTCCCTGTAGGAAAAGCAGGATAATTTAATATATGTAGCATATATTTAATGCATGTCTTCAACTCTCCTCCATGTTAAGGCAGCCTGGCTGAGTAGAGGGTAGCTGAACCTACGCAGTTGTGTCAGACTGACATCTTCTCTATCAGGATGGGTCCAGTGTGTTGAGGTCCACGTACTTTTCTGTGATACTTCCATAGACTTCGTACAGAGCCACGTGCCCACAGCCTTCTCCTCTGCCGGGGCTTGGGCCTGGTGCCGTGGCGCAGGAGAAGAGGTGGCAGGACCCCCAGAGCTGCCGGTTGGCAGAAGGGAATTGTCGTGGGCATCTTTTTCCACCCTGAACCTGCAGTCAAATCGCTGTGCCCTAACTTGCAGGCCAGGGAGCAAGAGAGACCAACGGCATGGGTTTTTATCCCCCACCCTTGCTCCCAGTTACATTTTTCAATTGAAATTTGATTGATGAATTTCAAGAGAAACAATAAATAATTCCTGACTGACCGAGAACACTTCTTTATTGAATATCATTTATTTTCTCCTCTCTCCCCCAAAAGCCCAGTGTTAACTGTAAGAGGGGCCAACCACCGGCCTGCTGGGAGTCAGCACGGAGCTGACTGGCACTTTCACTCAGCAAATTTCCCCTTTCCTCACGGTCTCTGCTCCTGTCTGTCAGGCCTGCTGACGACTGCTTGGTAGGAGGGCAGTAATCTGAGCTGCCTCTGCTGAGCAAACCTCCTGCTTTTTACTGCGGGATTAGTCCTGAGGTGCCTCTGCGCACAGCACCTGTATCTGCAATTTGTTATCTTAATTGCTGCGCTCCTGTTTCTCCGCTTTCCGAGGCGGCAGTGCCATTCCCTCCTCCGAGAACCGCGCTCACCAAATGGCAGGCTGCCTCCGCCGCAAGGATGGGAATACCTGAGGCTTGGTCTGGTGTCTCAAAAGGTAAGCAGCCTCTCCACAGCTACGGCACAGCGAGCTGGCACGGCTTTGTGCCCGCGGAGGCAGGTGGGATGTGCGGCCAGGCTTTTGGGAGAGGGAGGACAGGAGTCTTAAGGACCCTTTGGTCCTAAACGTCATAAGCGCCGTAAACTTTGGGGCAAATGAGTGCTCAGGCAGTGCCACGGGGGATTTTTCAGCTGCTGTTGTAAGCGAGCTCGCAGCAAACAGGGAGCCAGTGCTGTGCCGCTGCCCAGGTTCTGTCACTGGTGAACCTGTTGAGCGGTGCAGGCAAATCTGTTGGACTTTAGGCTAGAGAAGTGCCAGGAGCTTGCAGGGCAGGTGAACTTCTGTGAGCCCCCAGAGTTGTACAGCATGTTTTAGGCCATTAAGGTGAGGTTGGATGGGGCTTTCAGCCAGGCACAGGGAAACTGGAACTAGATGATCTTTAAGGTCCCTCGCAAGCCAAACCTCCTGTGATTCTGTGATTCCCTCCCTTGGTATCAAAGGGAGCTATTAATGCCCTGAACTTGGGACGCTGAGTCTCCTGAGCGGAGGATCTGACTCACATCTACACCATGATGTGTCGGGTGCATTTTACAGTTTTATAGCCCAGAAAAGTCTCTGCTCAAGTAAGCGGCCCTCTTCCTGGCCCTCACCTTTTAGAAGTTGAGAGTTGTTTCAAGTGGGTGTCAAAGCAGGCCAAGACTTTGCGTCAGTGTTTCATACAGATGGGCTGGCCGTACAGGCTGGGATGTGTTCCTGTTTGATTAATGTCGTCACGTGGCAGATAGCAGAACGAGAATGTGAGAGCCACTGATTCATAGGAGATGGCACACGGGCCTGCACAAATTCACATGCACTGAAGACGCGTCGTACATTAGACACACCTATACGCCCTTTGCAATTAGTAAATCATAAAACTAAGGTCATTGAACTTTGAGTTTTATTATTTCTTGAGACATTAACTCCTTTAGTAAACCCATTAACTAATCTTTAAACTCATTACTTCCTTCATTACTATTAATATCTTTAGGTTTGTTTGAGGGTTTTTTTGTGAATATGGGCCAAACCTTTAGCTGTGCGCTTTGCCTGAAATTGTAACCGTGTGTTTTTTCTACAACGTGATGATCCATTCCACTTAGTGAAAGTTGGCAGTGCGTGTGAAAGTAAGCTGGTGGAATACTGGGATCTGTGTCTCTTTCTGTGTAAAATGGAGTAAGTTTTGGCTGTAGAGTAGCCCTAGAGATTCCTGGGGCAGTGGAGCTGACAGGTCCACAGCATGGAGGAAGAGGCTGTTTCACAGCAGAG
The DNA here is from genome assembly GCA_009806455.1 of Tetrax tetrax. Classification (NCBI taxonomy): domain Eukaryota; kingdom Metazoa; phylum Chordata; class Aves; order Otidiformes; family Otididae; genus Tetrax; species Tetrax tetrax. Next base: position 152,681 of record WHYT01017044.1, read on the forward strand.
ATCCCATCACCCTGAGGCATGGCCTGATGCGGGCATGGGTGGGCATGTTCCCCGGCTGCGGTGATGTGAGGAACCTCCTGTCCTTCGCTGGAGGACCCATCTACGTACAGCGCAAGGCTGCAAGGAGCTCTGCAAAGGATGGCATCAGCTCCTCCTCGTTTGCATCCCTCCCATGCCGTGACTCTTGAGGGGGACTGCAGGCAGGCAGTACTACAAACGAAGCATTCAGCTATAAATTAGTGCAGACAGTCATGTACGGGCAAGGGATTAGCTTGGGTCCTAATCCACTACCTGCTCGAGTGATTTGACATCTCCTGCGGTCTCCTATCAGGTTGTAGATGAGCCAGACCTATATTTCTTCTCTGTTCCTGGCAACAATTTGAGCAGAGTGATTCAGTGTTCTGTAGTATATAATGTGAAGAAAGGTGAAATATATAGTATCTGAAATTTACCTGAATTCAAGAGATTTGGTGGTCATCTCCTCCAAGTGAATTGAAAAAATAATCTCAGGGTGATATAACTGTTTTCTCTGGTCTGCTTAAAGTCTTCCTGAAGCCTTCAAAGGGTTAAAGGCAATACCTCATAGAAACCCAAGTGGCTGATGAGATACCAGATATTAACATTTACCTTCAGTTGCCAAAGCCTGGACCTTTCTTTCTGCTTTTTAGAAATTACAGCCTGCAGAGACCACTTAACAATAAATCGTAGCAGCTCCGCTGTTATAGGGCAACCCGTGTGCACAGGCACTTAAGGGCTGTGCCAGCATCTCCTTTGTTCAATAAAAGTAACAGCAGGAATTTGATTAAAGACTGATAGAAAAGAGAGAGGGAGAGAGGGGGAGAAACATAGGAAAGATTAAAGAAAGAAAGAGCCACCTGGAAACTTCATTCCTCCTTTATTTCTAACTTAAGCTCATAAATACCAAATCTAAACCATTGTGTGTGTGTGTGAGAGGGAGGGAAAATTTCCTACGTGCCTGCACAGAAAAGACTGCACATGCAGGGGTACAAACCGACTTTTAGCAAAAGTCATGCTCTTTTCTCAGACTTACTGCTTGTTCTTTGTCTGCATCAGCAGCAAAACGAACCAGAAAATAACTTTATTCCTCGGTGCTTTGGAAGGACAATGTTTAGGAGGGTCAGGCAAGTCACAGCCATAAAGGAGCGAGGCGGAGGATTTTGGCTGAGCCTGCTGACTGGCAGTGAGCACGTTTTCCAGGCTGCCCCGGAGCAGCCCTGCAGCTCAGCACAATGCGAACGGCCAGCTGCACCCATCCGGTGCCGCTCTTCGTGGTTGGCCTACAGCATCTGCCGCTTTGTCTCCATCCTGGTTGTAACCTCCCCCTCCCCTCCCCAAAAAGAAGGAAAAACCAGTGACTCCAGCAGCCAAATGCAAATAAGCCCCGAGGAGCCCTCCTATGTGTGATCGGCAAGCGACAGGCAAATCGCATTCAGATTCCTTACCGCAGAGCCAGCAGGTCTGTTGTTTGGGTTTAGGAGACCAGAACGGTACGATTAAGCGTCAAACGTGCGTGCGGGAGTGGCGGCGAGATGACTTTTCCTTAGCCCGGCTGTGCCCTCCGAGCTGGGAAGGCTCTGCTGTGCGGCCGGAGGCACGACTGGTTCTCAGGCAGGGTTTTGCAGGGCGCAGGGAAGAAGGATGAGACCATGAACTCCCCAGCACAGGGACTTCTCAACAGGGTTTTGCATGTTTTGGGGGCTCTTGCACACAGTCTTGCCGTACACTACACTGGATGGAGCAGGAGGTAGAATGCTGTACCTGGAGTTCATTGGTGCTGCTTCTCTGGTGTCTCCTCTACACCTGGACTCTGCTCCTTAAATCATGCTTTTCCCCCCCGCTACTTCCTTTACACTGCTTTTACATTGTTTACCCTCTGCACACTTCCTCTCACACTTTTCAGCTGTTAATAACACCCGTTAGGCAGTGACCTTGGCTCTGAATGGTGCTCCTCTGAAGTGTTTTGGGTGTGATGTTGTCCTCTGCAGCAAAGACAGCGTCTTTGCCTCTCCATCCAGCCTCCCTCACCTGAAGCCCTTATCCTGAAGGCTGCTGGGAGCAGGGAGATGCACAGCCCTGGTCTGGGTCAGGCCCTAAAGTGCTGTTTTCTCTCTCACCCTGATTCAGACCAGTGCGAGGATGCTGGAGTCGGCCGTGTCCAGTTAACACACGGCTTTCTCCCAGTGGTTCCAACTCTCAAAAGATAAACTATTCCAATTGTACGTCCAACTCATGTGTGGGAAAACGCAGGGCTGAGGAGGAACGGCGAAAGGCAGAGGGGCCAGGAGGACTGAATGTCACCCTGCTGCTTGCACCCCGGCCCTGTGGCTTGGCACAGGCACCTCGAGGAGAGAGGTCGGCGGGGCGTCGAGGGGGACGGCCGCCCTGTGCCGAAGCCGAGGGGCCGGAGGTATGTGGGGAATGCGAATGGTATGCTTGAGTGGACAGCTTCAGAGGGAGGCGCGGGGATGGCTTTCCCTGCCATCTGTTGTGAACCCCGCAGGCCCATAGCAACAGCGTCTCAGGAATGGGGCTGCTTTTTTTTTTTTCCTTCATAAAGAAATTCTTCCTTGCCCTCTTCCCCGCTCCTGCATACACATACTCATGAATAAGCGGGAACGGGGCTGGGATTCCTGCTACGGAGTGATGCATGCTGAAGGAGAAAAGGGTCTTGTAGAGCTCAGCTTGTATTTGGTTTTCCCTTCTGAGCTGTGACGTTCTAGGAACATGAGCCGATGTATGTAATTTATTGTTAATTGCCAAAATGCCATTCTATTCAAATCAAGAGTGGATCTGTATTTAGCATGAGGTATAGTCAGTAAAGTCTCCAGTGGATGTGCAGCCATCCAGTTGTCCTTCCTGGTAAAACAGAGACCACTTCTGCCTTATTATTGCAGATGCTAAGGTTATAACCGGTGTGTTCATTTGTTGTGCCTATCATTTTCCTCCTGCCCCAGAGCACTTCTGTCCTAGCTAAGGGGCTTTGCTGCCTAGTGAAGTGATGGGACTGGATTCTCGAGGTTATAGATCGCTCAGCATCACTGCTGTTACCGAGAGATGCAAACTTTTATGTCAGGGAACATTTTGCCGCGTAAAAACTCTGTCTCCTAAAACAACAGTGCTGAAACAGCATTCTGCTGGGAAGGGTTAATGCTGAAAGAGCCTTTATTAGGCAGCAGGGGTAGGAGCTCTCTGTCTGTCTGAGTGAATGGTTTTGTTCCTTTCTTTTCCCTGGAAATTCACTTCTGAAATGCAGACTCTTTTCTCCCCACACCTTAACTTTTTCGCCTGCTGTCAAGTAACTGGCCTCATTCCTGCAAATTGCTCAACCTCTTGCTGTGACTCAGCACAGCGGATTGTTTTTAAGCAAGTGTTTTAATTCCTTTAAGACAAAGTTGTAATTTTACGTGAGAGTTTCAAGAGGTTTGAGGCAAGACATTCAGAGGTTAGTGCTATTTAACTTTTCCAAACAGTACATTGATTTCTTTGGTATTTGTGTGCCTAACAGCCTGCAATAGATACAGAAATTTACAGAGAAGCCCTCGTAGACGGGAGAGAGTCAGGGAACAGGCAAACTGAAACAAACCCCTCAGACATTTCATGCCATTTGTGAAGCGATGTCATGCAAGAAGGGAGGGAAGAAAAAACAGCAGCCACCCCCCCCCCTCCTCGCTGGTGCTGAAGGCTGTGTTTGAAGCTGGGCACACAGCTATAGTGGTTTGATCGCAGGGAGGAGGGTATAATTTCAGTGAAAGCTGATCGGTACATGAGGGGATGAAACCCTCCCTGTTACAGGTATTTATTATCACTTGACAGCTGTCAGTTTGCAGTAGGGGATTTGCCTTCCTGTCAGCTCTCTGAGAACTAGATCTATTTGCCTAAGGTTGGAGGGAAGGGTAAAAATCCTGCTTTCAAGCGCAGGTATCACTTAACCGTGATAAGGCGGTTCTTCTGCAGGACGGCTGTGGAGAACAGGGAAGTAAAGTCTTTCTGGTCCTACCGAGATGGGAAAAAACAAGTCATTAAAATCTGATACCTACCTGCTTTTAATGAGAGAAACGTTGTTCCAAGAAATAATCTCAGCCCTATCACCACCGAACTATTTTCAGGAGCCATTAGCCTTTCACCTCCTCATATATTTTTTCTTTTACTTTTGATCTCATTCAGGGAAAGCGGGAATGCTTCTGCAACAAGAGATTTGGGCTTTAGCTTTAATCAGGAGCTTACTGAGTCATAACCATGCTCTTATAGCCTTGCCTTTCCAGTAAATGACCTGCAGAAGAGCAAAGGGAGTAAGGTGTAGAAAACAATACTTGAAATCAAGCACTTGGTGGCTTCAGCCATGCTTATTTCTTCACTGAACCAGTATGGGTGTTTTTATGGGTTCTGCAATGCTCCCTTCATCTTTAGTCTCTCCTTCCTCCCCAGAAACATTTTTTCAGCAGTTGGGGACTGAGGTCTGTTAGTTGCCAGCTTTCGGAACAGGCCTGAAGCTGTTGGTATTTCTGGCCTAGCTGGAAAAATGAAAAACAAGAGCAAGCTGCAAATGGATGTTATTAGCTGCACTGGGGAGAGACAAAATCTGACTCAGTTTAACTATACCTTAGCATCAAGTTGTACCTTTCATTTCTTTGGTTAGCCCTATTCTCCACTTGAAAGCTGCTGTGATGTAGAATAAGATCCTTCGTCCATGCACGGATGCCCCCACAATCCCCCAGCTGTAAGGAAAAGAAGTGAAATTGAGCTGTTTTATTTTTGTATGATGGGATCAGTAAAGGAAGGTTGTAGGTGACTGTGTGCTATTAAGGCTCAATCTCCTCTCTCCTCAGTGTTTATTACAGAGTTTTGTACTTTGCACCGTGCTGAAGAACACTTTAAAATGAAACCAGCAATTCACGCTTGATTCTTCACTGCGGCAGAGTGCTATTGCCCGTTCCTGTGACATACAATACTTGCTCTAAAGCTCCAGCTCCGTGCCCAGGAGATCTGTGAAGATATCTGCTTTTCAGGTTTCTAGCTCTCATGATTCAAAGCCTAGAAGACAAGTCAAAATTCTGCATGTACCGATTGTGACAAGTAGGTGACTTTTAACCTGCTCATGTGATTCTGGGGGCCTACTCATGCTTTTCACAGTTGGAGCATAATGCCCCAGCATAAAGCAAGGGGCAGAGACTTTTTGTGATGGTCAGGTTTCTCCTTCCTGTAAAGATCACTTGCTCCCATCACAGCTCCTGGCACCGCGTTACCCCTGAAAATCCCAGCCTGTAGCATCAAGAGAGCGTCCTCTCATCTCACAGCTTTGCGTGAGGCTGCTCCTGCAGAAATCTGTCTTTTTGCAGTAGTACAGCAACATTTTTCATTACATTATAATAACTTCTTTGGGGCTGGGGGAGGAAGGAAAATGAATTGTTTCCTTTGGCATAATTTCATTACACTCTTCCAGTCTGAAAAGCGTCAAAGTTTCAAAAGTGGAGAGGAGAAATGTCTGCAGAAGAGTAATGTGAATCCCCCTGCTGAAGGGAGAGTTCTCCCTCATTGTCAGTCTGCCTTTCTTCACACCACAAGGAGCTGGCCACAAAAGCTGTTAAACCTTCAGAAAAGTTAAAGCCTCTGATCTGCTCAGCTCTAGGAACAGCTGCTGACTGGTTCAAGGAAGAGGCTGTGGAAGTTGCTTGTTTCTTGCATCTGACCTTCCCAGAAATGTTTCCCAATTCCTGTCTTCATAAGGCATCATGTAGTACTGGACTGTCCTGCTGATTCCCCCAGTTTGAGATCTTGCTTCAGCCAGTGGCTGGTAGAGGAGGTTCAGAAAGCAGCCCCTTACCACACCTGCTTGGACAAAAGCCTTGTGACAGGAAACGTCACGGTGATTCCGCGTGAATGCTGGCTCCAGAGTAGGAGAACTGCTGGTCCAAACCTCCAAGTTCTTTCTAGCTGATGTAGCTGGAGATGCTGGGGACCATGATGATCACCAGGTCCCCTGGTCTTCCTCTAGCAGGTTGTCCCATCCAAGAGTGTACCCACCCATATTTAAACGCAGACACTGTGCCTCTAGCTTGCAATGAGGAGACGAGCTGCCTGCACCTCTGTCTCATGTTGCCCGGGAGTCCATTTCTCTGTATAAAACTCAGCTGCTGTTGTTGCTGTTCCTGCACCACAGCAGATCTCCAGAATCCTTAATGTTCTTGAAGATTTTCTGCTTTAGCCCCAACATGTAGCATGAGATGGTCTTTGATGCTGATTTATTTTCCCTGCATTTGTTTGATTCAGACTGGGATCTGGTTTAATTCCAAACCAGTTTTATTTCAAAAGTTATCCATCACCAGCACCTGAGGAAAGTTTCTTTGCTAAAGACAAATGAGTGAAAAAGAATGTGAATTATAAATGAGGAAAAATATATGCATATTTACTTCAGTGCTGCTTGTCTGTATTTCTTTATTTCTTTTTCCTCCTTTTATCTATGGATATCTGCAAAAAATGCCAAGAATGTCACATCCCATTGAAGATATTCTGGCGGTGTATTCAGAGCAATCCACGGCAACAGCTGTATTGCCCGTATATCTTCATGCAGAAAATCGTACATCGTCTCGGACAAAGCACCGCTTTACAGTCCTGCACAGGGGCCACATCGCAGTCACGGTGGGAACCATCGCTCGAGTCCCCCGGCTTGTTTGCGTGCGCAAGAAACATGCTTATAATATTGCTGTAACATAGCCGTTTGCATCTAATTTAAGCAATACTGGGGCTTTTGTTTGTCTTACAAGGTCTAAGCTAAAGGCAAGAGACGTGCTCCGGCCTGCAGTTTATGAGACATTACCAGACATTCATGTTCACACATACGCGCTCCGTCAGAGGAATTTATGGCCATTACGATGTTGTCTAATGAGTGCAAAATGAGACCGTTACATATTCACTTAATTAGTTTGACAGATTTTCATTTAAATATAAAAAGACTTCTAGTCTTTAGAGAACAAAAGGAGGGCTTTGTTTCCAGCGCAGTTTTTGACTCTGCTTTGCTGGAGCAGGAGGTTGGGGTGACAACTGAAGGGAGACGATTTAGTGTGAATAATTCTCATCTTTTGATTTCATGTTGCCGTTTCTTTGCTGCTTTTCCAGTTCCCCTGGAGCACCTTGAGGAGAGCTGTGTGATGCGGCCCTTTCAGTCGCAGCCAGGAAATCCCGAGTGAGAACTTGGTTTTTCCAAAGTGTGATGGATGCCTTGAGATTTGGGGGCTGGGGGGAACTCTGAAAATATTAGAGAGCTGCTGTGAGCCCCGAGTAAACTTTAGTCTCCAAACTTATCGGCTCACCCTGTCTCACTGTTGGTCTAGTTCTTTGGCCTAACTTACATCCCATAACTTGTAGCTGTCCCTTGAGAGCGTGAAACACAACAAGGTGAGTTGCTGTGGGCTCACAGCCATGACCGTAACGTACGCCAGCCTGGACTCTTCTCAAGCTTAGTGGCAAGGAGTGGTCTCTGGTGTCTTTATTGATGCGTCTCGGCATTTCCTAGGCAGGATCAGACAGTGCAGTGGGAAGTAAATGCCATTGTCTGAAGGTGTGTTAGCCACAGAAAATCTGTCACACTTGAAGTTACCACATGCTGTAGGAGCAGGAAACATTTAGAGAAAATGTGCTGCAAAACCAGCTGCTGTTCATGTGGAAAAATGTTGGTGTTTCAGCAGAAATCTCAATTTTAATATGTTTTGGAAAGAGAGCTGTATTTTCTTCATGGTTATCACTAAGAAGGGGGAGTAGGCTAACAAGTGACATGTCACCTTTCCCCCTCTGCCTGTCTTTTCTGCTCACTGCTGCCACTTCATTCCACACAGATGAATCATGTGCCGCCGGAGGCAGAACTCTGTGGGTCTCTCCACCTATTTTTTCTGCTCTAGACTCAGCAAAGAAAGTGTCTAATCCTTGCATTGGGGACATGCAGATATCCCTTTGTCTCTCAGTCACTTGTAGGCACGATAGCATGAAAAGAGGCAGATAGCTGCCCAGACACACCCAACTTTCTGCTTTTTAAGGTATTTCCTTAACAGGACAGCTCTGTCAGTCCAAATTCTTCGGGGGGGGGGGGGGGGGAGCCCCTTTT